>OFHU01002926.1:0-153010 GCA_900245905.1 Lacerta viridis
TGTGTGTGTGTGTGAGAGAGAGAGAGAGAGAGAGAGAGAGAGAATGACTGGAATCCATGTTTAACAAATGGAAAAGGAAGAAATTCAGTAGCGGCTAAAAAAGTGCCTTTCTGAACTTACAAACGTTTTCAACAAACAACAAAGGCTAAACAACAGAAATGAAATCATTTGACTGAACTGCATGTTAACTTGCTGTACATTAAGATGCATCACATGGCAAATTATTCCATGTACTGCTTTGCCTTTTAAAAAGTCATCCTAATTAATGGCTTTAGTTAATCTCATTCTTATTCATACGACAGGCTGTATTTATTTTGCAAAGAAAATGTTTAACTGGGGATAGCCTATTGAGGTCTTCCTTACTCGCATTCATCTGCCGTTTTGGGATATGGCTGTGTAGTAATAATTTAATACATGCACTGAGTACAGCAACTTTGATGAAAAGGGGAATAAAATTATACAATTATTGCATTAATTATACATTTTACATTTTTGTTCAATGGCCCTTAGCACTTTGCAGAATGACTGGGTCACCTGGAGAGAATTGGCATGAAAGTTTTTTCTCATTAGCATTGAGAATGGCACACCTTGGACACAGCAAGCAGTTGGCAAATACAAAGCTAATTAATAGAGGAGATAATATTCCACCTAAGCCCACGGACTGAGAAGCAATATGAGTCAGCGGTGGATGTGGCCTCTTCCTCCTCTCCATTCTCCTCCTTTCCAGGTTCCCCCATGTTCCAATGCCCTATTACCTCCTCCTTCACCGGGCAAAGTTATTCCCCTCTCCATTGCTATCTTTGATTATTTCATAAGATGTTTTTTGCTGGAACTGTAACAAGCTTTGGAATTGGGGGAGGGGGTTGGGAAACTAAGCTTGTTATTATTCCTTTATATGTTGGGCAGATGCTTAAGCGAGCTGAGTCCAGTCCATTCCAAATGGGACTCTTCCTTTGCCTTCCCAATGGGCCTTCCCAATGCAGCTGAGGGGGGGGGCAAGGGGAAACCTGCTCCTCTAGCTTTCATTAGGCCTGAAACAGCAATGGACCTCAGGTATTATAGCTTGCCAGGGGTTCTAGGGCCTTCAGACCTAGATGCTTTGGCAAACTACATCCCTCCCCCTACCTTCCATGTATACAGAGGACTCAGTTGCTCCTGTAGGAGAGGAGGGTCACAAACAGCTTTCAAACCTCATTGGGGGTTTGAAGGAGATGCGGCAGGCTGGATGTGAGCTGCCATATGCCTATCAGCTTGCCAGCGTCAAGGTTCACACAGAGCACCCCACTAAACTGCTCAGTGAAGCACCTCTGTCTCCTCTCGGAAGGGGGACAGGCACCTCACCCAGTGGCTTTGCTAAAGGGCTTGCCACCCTTCCAGGGCCGTCTTCATCCTGGAGAGAAGTGACTAGTGGGGTGCCACAGGGTTCTGTCTTGGGCCCAGTCTTATTCAACATCTTCATCAATGACTTGGATGATGGGCTTGAGGGTATCCTGATCAAGTTTGCAGATGACACCAAATTAGGAGGGGTGGCTAATACCCCAGAGGACAGGATCACACTTCAAAATGACCTTAACAGATTAGAGAACTGGGCCAAAGCAAACAAGATGAATTTTAACAGGGAGAAATGTAAAGTACTACACTTGGGCAAAAAAAATGAAAGGCACAAATACAGGATGGGTGACACCTGGCTTGAGAGCAGTACATGTGAAAAGGATCTAGGAGTCTTGGTAGACCATAAACTTGACATGAGTCAACAGTGTGATGCAGCAGCTAAAAAAGCCAATGCAATTCTGGGCTGCATCAATAGGAGTATAGCATCTAGATCAAGGGAAGTAATAGTACCACTGTATTCCGCTCTGGTCAGACCTCACCTGGAATACTGTGTCCAGTTCTGGGCACCACAGTTCAAGAAGGATACTGACAAGCTGGAACGTGTCCAGAGGAGGGCAACCAAAATGGTCAAAGGCCTGGAAACGATGCCTTATGAGGAACGGCTTAGGGAGCTGGGTATGTTTAGCCTGGAGAAGAGAAGGTTAAGGGGTGATATGATAGCCATGTTCAAATATATCAAAGGATGTCATATAGAGGAGGGAGAAAGGTTGTTTTCTGCTGCTCCAGAGAAGCGGACACGGGCAATGGATTCAAACTACAAGAAAGAAGATTCCACCTAAACATTAGGAAGAACTTCCTGACAGTAAGAGCTGTTCGACAGTGGAATTTGCTGCCAAGGAGTGTGGTGGAGTCTCCTTCTTTGGAGGTCTTTAAGCAGAGGCTTGACAGCCATCTGTCAGGAATGCTTTGATGGTGTTTCCTGCTTGGCAGGGGGTTGGACTGGATGGCCCTTGGGGTCTCTTCCAACTCTATGATTCTATGATTCTATGATTCTATGATTAACCATAGGCGCCAGGGGTGAGGGGCGCCCAGGCACTGGGCTCTCAGGGTCGCCAGGCTGAGAGTCTGGGGCCTGAGAGTTGGAGTCTGGGGAAGAGCCCGCCCATCGGTCGGAGCGCCATGGCGGGCTCTTCTACTGCGGGTGGTTCTGCGCTGCGAGTTCGGGGGCAAGCGAGCCAGCGAGGTGCTGAGGTGGCCAGCTGGCTCCACCCTCCTGTGTGCCTGGGATTGGCGTAGGGCTGTGGAGAGGCCCAGCCAGCACATGTTGATTATACCACAAGGCGCCCGGCTTCGCTTAGTTGGCGATGCCAGTGCCTTCGGGTGGTTTGTTGCGCTGGGCTCATGTGTAGGCCTACTGTTTTCTTTTCCTGAGTAGAGATGTCAACAACTCTGGGCAACGGGGGGGGGGGCAGATTTTTGCACCCTGGTGCTGCATATACTTAAGACGGCCCTGCACCCTTCTATTAAACCTTGCTGCAGGTGTGTTTAGCAGATGAGAGGAGAGGAGTGGAGAGGAGAGGAGAGGAGAGGAGAGGAGAGGAGAGGAGAGGCACTTTGCACTCTGGCCGACAATTCCTCACACTGCAGCTGGCAAGCTGGGCAGCTGGAACCTGAAGCATGATGACATTGTACATTTTCATGTATATAGGAAGAAATGACGTAAGCAGAGGCATGGAGCCTCCTGAAGGGGCTCTACATATAAATTTGCTTTGGCCTTTGGAACAAATTAGGATTTGGAATTTTCCTTGCAGTGTAAAGCCTGCACAGTCATTTTACTTTGCTTTTGCATTCTTCAGAGGTTTCTAAGTATCTCCACTTCATCTGTTTGGCTACAGGCCAGAAAAAAGTATTTTAACAGTTGCCACAGCAAGATTGATCTCAGTCTTGCTTCCTTTGCCTGAAACAGTTTTCACTGAGGACACATCATGGAAGAAGCTTTAATGGACAATATATTTCCCCACATCCATTATGCCTGCTTCAGGCTTCATTTAAATATGGCAACAACAACAAAAAACTATTTGTACTTAAATAAATTATTCTTATACAGCTTGAGCTAGTCAATGTGAGAAATCAGGCCCAGTTCAATTAGCACATTATGACAGGAATGGGAAAAATATTCTGCCATGTCCTATTGTAAATCTACGAGATAAGATTCCAGCAGGACACGTAATACTATCAATGCTAATTGCACATAATTGTACATTGAAAGAGCATTTAACAATGATTTCTGTGATATTCAAAATTTCGCTTTTTAACATTTGCATTTCTTCAACATTGCATTTCTTCAACATAAAATAACTCCAGCTTGCAATGGAGTTTTGCAAAGCAGGGTGCCTTATGGAAAAGAAGGGAGAGTGGAGCAAAATGCCTGGTAAAATTCAAGCCCAAGATTTGGATAGAAATGGGGAAAGCACTGATGCTGTCTGGACACAAGAAAGGTGACTTCAAACAAACCAGACAGGCAGGCAGGCAGAGGAACGAGCAATCTCCCTCGGACTGTTCCATTAACTTTCTGGGTTAATGGATAAAATCTTTAAAAAAATCCTTCCAGTTTAATGGAGGAAATATAAAATCAATTTCAAAATCAGTGCACGCAGAATGTCTTTTTCTCTAATCTTGTATTAACAAACTGGTCTCCGTTTCCCAGTGCTGGAATTCACCTGCTTTGAGGCAGCAGGACCAAATCCCAGACTGGGAAGGTAGAGACAGCATAAAGCGACTTACACCATTTTAGTGAGGAGATGGCAAGTTACAGTGGCTCTCTGGAAATAAAAGTTTGGCAGTGGCCATGGTTTCACTGCTTGTGCAATACCACCCAAGCTGCTAGCAGAGTAAGTGGCTTAAAAGGGGGGGGGGTGAAGAGGAAGAGGGAAAGGAAGAGGAGAGGAGAGGAGAATGCTTCGCAACAATGGTTACGTCCCCTCTCCTCTCCTGGGGTCAAATCAGCTTCCTGAATGTCACTGGACCATAGCTGTTAACCTTTCCCCTTTTTTGCGAAAAATTCCCTTATTATAGCATTGGGAAACAGCAGGGAGGGTTGACAGCTATGCTTCAGAGGTTTAATTTATTTAACATTATAACCCACACATAAATACAGGTGAAACTCGAAAAATTAGAATATCGTGGAAAAGTCCATTTATTTAAGCAATTGTTTTCATTAGCTACTGGAGTTTAATATATGAGATAGACTCATGACATGCAAAGCGAGATATGTCAAGCCTTTATTTGTTATAATTGTGATGATTATGGCGTACAGCTGATGAAAACCCCAAAGTTGAAATTGTTAATTTGGGGTTCTCATCAGCTGTACGCCATAATCATCACAATTATAACAAATAAAGGCTTGACATATCTCGCTTTGCATGTCATGAGTCTATCTCATATATTAGTTTCACCTTTTAAGTTGAATTACTGAAAGAAATGAACCTCTCCACGATATTCTAATTTTTTTAGTTTCACCTGTATATGCAAAACATTCAGCAAGAGACACCTGGCATGCATACACCCAAATGCTAACTAAGCTCAAGCATTACATTTAGGAAGCCAAATTTCAAACCGAGAAACTACAAGCATACAGCACTATATCAAGTTTGTTATGACGAAGGCAGGTCACATCCATGCTTGGGGGGGGGGGAATAGTACCAGTGGAAGAACTGTTTAGCTGGGATCTCTTACTATAAATTCCACTATATGTTATCCCTTTCCAACACACACCCCTTTTAAAAAAACAACAACACATTTTACTGCATCTTCTGTTAAGTTACTGAACAAACAGCTCACTTTTCCACAAAGGGTGGTAGACTGAGAACATACAAGGAAGCAGCTGGAATCTTTCAAACAGGAAATCTCTTAAATACTACAAGAAATGACGAAATTGGCCATCAGAGTGTAACACATTCAGTGAAAGAGGAAGCACCTATGACTCCTGTTTGGAAGAGTTATCAGAAATCGTCTCTCAATAACTCTTTTGTCTCTAAGGCAGAAAGAAAGAGGAATGCAGCAAAGAAATGCAATGCATTTCCATATATAAAACTGAAATTCTCATCCATGTCATTATCCTTGATACCATTTTATGTTGGGTAAATGTTTTATTTTAGGCACCTTGTCCATTTCTGGGTTGAAGCTGTCAGCTACTAGCACAAAGTTAGCCCTAGACTCTTGTTTGTTCTATTTTACAACTCTCTCCCATGCACATTTCTTTTTTTTAAAAAAAAAATCTGTCAATAGTACCAAAGACTCCCACAAGCCATAAAATGCTTCTGACATTCATGGTTGCTGTTTTTTTATAGCCAGGGTTTCAAAGGATGCCTGCTGAAGATTATGTTGATTAAGTCCAGAGACACATTTCTATAAATCTGTGGCTTCAACAAAACGAAGAATACAGGCAGTGGGTGTGCAGTAAGTCACTGTCACAGTGATCAGCCCAAAACTGTTAGTAAACTAGAGCACATGGGCGATGAAATCCGGCGGAGCAACTTGCAGGATCGCACTCTGCGAAGGTTTGTTGGCAGCAGCAATAAGCAGTTGCAGCATGAGAGCAAGAGGCAGTGTTTTATTTCAATTAAAAAAATACATGTTAACAAAGGCATCTAATAATTAAAAGCCAAGTGCATGTTATTCAATACCTAAACAACTCTTAGGTAGCCTCTTTAAAGTTCTATCAAGCTCTTCCTACTGGGTCTTAAACATGCTCCTTCCGACAGGATACAGATTTTAAGGAAACAACGAACAGTTTTACTGGAACTTAATATTTTCATAAAACGGAGACGATTGGAGCCTCCTGACTCTCTTTTTTATTACATGCACCTAATTGTGTCTTTGTTTTATGGCTGCAACGACCAAAGAAAGCACCCTTCCCATGCTAAAGTTTGTGTGCTTCTGCGACAACTAATTAAGAATGAGGCTGCCAAAGGGAAAAAGGTCAGAATCCAGTTACAAGTAGCGCATGCAGCCGAAAGGGGATTAAAAATATGAGCAACCCCTAGTAGTGTTTTAATTAATTCCATCCCCAGGACTGAAATTAGTGTCTATGTATGTTACCATACCTTCATTTATTCTGCATTTTAAAAATGTTTATTTTACTAAAATTCCACACTTACATGGGGTTCTCATCTAGGGACCAATCAGGTCGTCATCCATTTAGCTTCAGCCATGCTGAACCAGGAGTTCCCAGACTAGGTAACTAACACACACAAGAATTTTAACAAAATTCATTGGGGGGAGGGTGCGGAGAGAGAAATTTAATGTTTATTTTCTTTATTCATGAACATATAAAAATGGCATGCCTTAAGCTTCTTAAAGTACGTACCTCGGGGATGCAAGATTGGTGCAAGGTTTTACCCCACTGGCCTGCAACACTAGCAATCAACCCAAAAGTTGAGTTCTAAATGATTAAAAAGGAGTTCCTGCATCAATGAGAACCAAGAGAAAGACAACATCTCTAAAGATGGCCTGGATTTTCGTGGCGTTCCTTTTTGCAAAAAAAAAAGTGTCACTTAGGGTATGTGAAGTTTTCTGCAAAGAGCTAGATATCTCTGGCAGTGCTGGTGATGTTGCATTGGACAGTAATGATATTTGATTGCAAAAGAGATCTGCTACCTTCTTTCTAACCAAGAGGGGAGAGATGGCTTCCTTGCAGTCACTTGACTGGAGGAAATCTACTTCGTTAATCCTTTCTTGACAAAGCATTTGCAAAACACGAGAGATTGTGGTGCCACCTGTGCATGGCCACTTTCAAAAATGGCAGCTGCAGCTCTAATCTGTCCCAGCGCACGAGCCCCAACAGTAACATAATAAGCCAAAGTCATAACAACATTTTTTCATTGCCTGGCTAATTTTGCATTCCTACGACTCTTCAAGATGAGCCATGCATAGAAGAATTCTGACTATGGAAGCAAGGGAAAGAAATACCATAATTAAGAGATCAGAGGTTGGGCAAGGAGTTAAAGATTGATCATTTCCTAATATAAAAGCCATCCTTGGTGAGAGATGACCTTCTAAAATAACCTGGTACAATAGCCTAATCAAATATTTCTTCCAGTTTCAGAGTAAAATCTGAAACACGGCATGTGTGAACTCTGTTCAAAGCTATCTAAATAAATGAAAATTATTTCTTTCTGGGTGAGGGGATAGGTGGACTGGTACGTTTGTGTGCCAAGCCTGAGATTACTTTATTTGAAATTATTTCACTTGACTGCTCAGCATTTCACAGCTAAGTGGCCCAATGCTGAGCCAAAGTAAGAACGTGCAATTCCAGTTGATGTTTACTACTCAACATAGCATCCAGACATTTAACAAAGACAGATTACAGGTGTGATCCATAATCTTCTTTTCCATATCACCGCACTAATTGTTTTGAAGGGGCATGTACTTTATCACCTGAAGTACAAAATGGCAGAGAATGAAAGCAAATAAGGAAACCAAGAGGTACAGGAGACTGATTTCTTCATCCAAGGGATAAAAAATTGAATTCCAAAATGTATGGAGCACCAGACTATTCACCAAAGAACATGGAAAACAAGGCATATATCATTAACAAAAGGAGTTGCAAAACCCTGTAATGGAAATATGCATTGGGAGGCTTTGCAGGAGGGAAATGTCCCTCCCATTCACATACTTTAGGATCAAGACATCATCTGGAAATGGCACTACCACCTGCTGAAAGAGTACAGTACACTGCACCACAACTGGTTCTACTATATTGCTGCATATGGACACTAGGCTCTGCCAGTGATGCCTGTCTCTGCACCAGGCACATCACAATGATTCATAAGTTTTCTGCCAGAGATTTACTACTATAGTTTGCCTTAGAGCTGGATGCAGGTTGTTGCTAGCAGTGGAATTTGATGCGTGCCTGAAAACAAAGACCATACTTCTTTCCTGAAGTTAGTTTAATTGATGGTGTGGGCGGCAAGTTTTTTTCTCATTAAAAATAAAATAAAATTCACTACACCAAAAAAAGGAAAGGAAAAAGTTGTATCAAAGTGAGGGCCTCTCTGGATGACCCATTTATTGCACACTAGTCCTGATTTGTTTGCACAAAGGGGAGACTATGTCTGGTGTTTAGTAAGCATTTATGCTGATTTGTTTTACAATGCAGTTATATGACACATAACTTTCATTCAGCATTCATTCTGATTTGCTTGTGGGGGTGTTTACACACCCATTAGTTATTTGTTCATTCCACACTTTTCAATGCAATTCCCTGTCACTTCCCAAGCCACAAAAAGTCCAGTATTTCTATTTTAAGTAGCTTTGTTGCACAAGGGCGGTGGCAGAGTGCTCTAATCCCAGTCAAGTCACACAAACCTAAAGTTCTGATATGCACTTGAATCCTTCCTGTACAGTAGCAACAGTCTGGAGTCACCCTGATTCTCATGTAATGGAATGGTCCCAGGGAAATCAGCTCATAGGAAAGAGACCAACTGAAGCCTTGCACATCTCCAAGTCACATCCCTAAGGTCCTTCTTTCTCCTTTCATTGTGAGTATTGAATACTGACTTGGCTATGGACAGGATCTCATTTATGCTTTCCCCATCATGGCCAATATGAAGAGTCAAGCCTCTGGTTATGTCTGGAGCGGACTGGTCTTTAAAGAATCCCTTTATTATCACTTTGTGTTGAGGGTTTTCTGGGTCTATACCTCCCCAGGTTTTGATGGCACCCACTAAAGTTGTATAGTAGTCGGATGTTCATCTGGTCCTTGGAGGGCGGTTTAGACTTTACTCCAATTTACACATTGCTGGCCAGCCGCTCTGATGCCACCAGTGATCGGCCTTCTTAAAAACAATATTCATGCTCCAGAACCCTTGCTCAGTGTTATGATTCCACTGTGGTTCGTTCTGGAGGTCCTGGGCAGTAAGGAAAGGTTGCATCATCTGGCTTATCCAGTTGCTACACCTAACAAACCTCAACTATTTGGAAGATTATATTAGACAGGAGTGGTGCATACGAAGCCAAAGAAGATTGCAAGCTCTTGACTCAAGCAGAAACTTATCAGTACTGAGGACAGCTCCTAGGGAGAAGATCTCCAGATCAGAACAAGAGAGCAGAGCAGGTTTGAAAACATATGAGAAGGATTTCTTAAAAGGACTTTGAGTCACTCCTTAAATATTATGTGTTCTCTTAGTGGCCTTGTTTGCACACAAATGAAGTTGTTTGTATCCCCTTCCTCCCAACAGGAGTAAGGTAGCAAAGGGAAGAAGGGGTTGCAGGGAGCTAGCATTCCTGCTCCTTTCTGAAAAATAACTACTCCCAGTTACCTTGGGCCTGTTGATGAGAAGAGGAAGCATGTTCTGGTTTATGGAACCAGCCTAGAAATTAAGAGCTGTCAGACACATCACATACAGTCCAGAGAAAAGACCAGCAAATGAAGATGAGAGTAGCCACACTTGGATGCAAATGTTTATCACTTATCGCTTCATTCTGGCATTGAAAAACTGGTATCGCTCCTATACCTCTTTCCTCTACTCTCTTTCCATTGTTTGCTTAGGAAGTTAGTCTGTAATCCTCATAGCAAAGCCAGCATTTTATCTTCTCGTATACAGAGCACCCATTAGTAACTCTACATACTGAATCTTAACTGAGGAGGCTAATTTTTTGGTCAGGAATTTTTAAAACAAAAATCTATATAGCCAGAGAGCATGACCTGTTTATCTCCAGACTGGGCTTAATATTGCCTAAAGGGTTTCTGACCCTATGTCCTCTGCCTTTGTGTCACTACCTGGGAAGAGGGATGGAACACAGAAAGATGCCTTCTAAGAGGTCAGACTATTTGTCCAGCCAGCAGAGTAGATTCTGATCTGCAGTGGCTCCACCAGGTCTCTGGCAACAGTTTCCATGTCACCCACCTTCAAAGATCCTTTTAAGTGGAGATGTTGGGCTGGAATATGGGAACCTGTACATTCGCAGAACCATAGGGTTGAAAGAGACTCCAAGGGTCCTCTAGTCCAACCCCCTGCAATGCAGGAATCTCAGCTAAAGAGTTGGCATCCAACCTCTGCTTTGAAAACCTCCAAGGAAGGAGAATCTACTACCTCCGAGGAAGACTGTTCCACTGTTGAACAGCTCCTACTGTCAGAAAGTTCTTCCTGATCTCTAGTCAGAATCTCCTTTCTTGTAACTTGAAGCCATTGATTCAAACCCTCCCCTCCAGAGAGGGAGAAAACAAGCATGTTCCCTCTTCCTCTTCCCTTGAGATATTTGAAGATGGCTATCATATCTCCTCTCAGTCTCATCTTTTCCAGGCTAAACAAACCCAATTCCCTCAACCATTCCTCAAAAGGCTTGGTTTCCAGACAATTTATCACCTTGGTCACCCCCCTCTGCACATGTACTCATACCACTGAACGGCATTCCCTCTCCACCAGTTTGATTCCTGAGTCACCGAGTCGGATCAGGGCACTAATAAGACATTTTAAAATTCAGAATTATTCCTCCTGTGGATGACATGCTGGGGGTGTGCCATCAGGCACCTGGCCTCCATCTAGCTGAGTTGCTGCAGCATTCTGGAATGGAGAGGGAGAGGGGCACGGCAGCAGTGAGGTTGTCCAGAGCTCTGCTGGTGCATTTGCACTGTGCCAACCTCTTGGCTGCTACGCTCTTTCCCTTATCTGCCCTGGTATGCTGCAGAGTTTCAACTGGATAGAGGTCAGGCGAGCAGCATAACCCCACCCCACCCCACCATCCACTGCTGCTGCACTGTGTTTGCAAGGATATATACACATCTTCATTAGTGCAACTTCAAAAAAGCACACACTTCTCTGTAGCTTAGCATTCCCTAACCTGATGCCCTCCAGTTGTTTTGAATTACAACTCCCAACAGCCCCAGTCAGCAAGGCTGTTGGGGAAGACCGCTGTAGGTTTTGCAAAGCAAACACACTTTGAAATGTCAATTATAAATTCGAAGAGACAAAAATATCGTTTACTGCTATTGGGATTGTCCTTATTTCCAAGAAATGGCACCAGTGTAAATGGTCCAATTCTAACCCCATCAAATTTTGAGCAGTTAGAACTGCATTTCATGCTTGTTAAGAGATGAACTATTTTTGTAAGCCCAGGAGTTTGAAAGATTTGAAAAATCCAGTCTCAATAGCATTCACTGTCTCTAATTAAACCCGCACAACAATTTGCTGAAAATTTCCAATGCCTAGAATCAAGAGACACCAAGATAGTTCCTATTGTTAGAGTAACAGGGAAAAACCTGAAACATCTTAGAATCTGCTTTACTATTCTTCTCCTTTCAGTTCTGCCAGAAAAGAAGCTGGTTTGGAAGGGGGGTGGGAAGAGGGGAGATAAATGCCAACTCTCAAGAAAAGTGCCTAACGTTTAAGAGCTAATTCACTTTGAAAATGCATGGAGTTTGCAAGTATAAAATACAAAATCATGTAAAATCCCCCCCCCTTTTTTACTCCTAAGACAAGATACAAGAATAAGTGTCACACCCAACAGCCTTCTTCCTGTTGTGATAACTTCCCGCGGGGGCAAGTTGAGAGACTGACCCCCAAGGCGGACGAAGCCTCCGTGCCCTCTGGCTACTGGAGTCCAGGGGCACAAAGATAATATGCGATTGTTCCCCAGCTTGAAGAACAACACGCACAAGCCAGTAAGGCTAAAACCTACTTTATTGTAGATAAAGTACAGAGTCTGTCTCTGCGCAGCAGCTCATTATTGCAGAGCTGTCTGTAAAAGCGTCCAGCATCTCCTGATGCAGAACTGAAAGTAAAATACATCCGTACATTACAATGACATCACATGTGTGGAAAAGCTGGTAGGGCTGGTGTGATTCCCACAGGGTGAATACATGACTCATAGTCATGCTGATCTCGCTGCTGCAGCGTCTTCGCAGCTCGGCTTGTACTGATATCACAACACTTCCGTGATTGTGGGTCAAAGGCAGGGGCTCACAGATATGGCCACCAGATCACCAGTGGCAACAAGGAATGTCATGCTGGTATGGGACCTAAAAGGAAAACTTCTGTATACCTCACCCCATGAGTAGCAAAGTATTTTTACAGTGAGGCAAAGTGTGCTGCCGATTCATAATGGCACCATCCTAAGTGTTACCAGTGTCCCCTTGGGCTCCAGGAGAGGGGTTGCAAGAAGAAGAAGAAGAAGAAGAAGAAGAAGAAGAAGAAGAAGAAGAAGAAGAGTTTGGATTTGATATCCCGCTTTATCACTACCCGAAGGAGTCTCAAAGCGGCTAACATTCTCCTTTCCCTTCCTCCCCCACAACAAACACTCTGTGAGGTGAGTGGGGCTGAGAGACTTCAGAGAAGTGTGACTAGCCCAAGGTCACCCAGCAGCTGCATGTGGAGGAGCAGAGACGTGAACCCGGTTCCCCAGATTACGAGTCTACCACTCTTAACCACTACACCACACTGCCCATGGCTCCTCTCCGTTTGAGAGCAGAAAACACAACAGAGACATGGAGACTTTGTTTCTGCAGGGTAGGTTGTGAGAAGGGCAGCCTGGCTACTGGAAACAATGGTTGGCTAGCAACATCAATGTGTTTTGGACTCTTTTATCAAAAGGAACAAATGTGCTGAAAACAGACAGGTTGCAGACTCTCCTGGTGTTGATTTTATCCATTAACAGAAAATAAGGGTGGAAAGGGGAGAGAGGGAGGGAGAGGGACAGAGCACAAACTACTGCACAGATCTGCGCATGGGAAGCAGAATACTTAACAAGGCAACGGCCGATATACCATCTCTGTTTTCAGTTCATAAGAGTCCTATCTACATTGTCAGTACATTCAATATGAGACATTGCTGTCATATGCATTGTGAGGTTGGGGGTGGAGTTTATCCATGAAAATCTTTTAATAAAAACTAATTTTTTAAAAAATAAATAAAAGGCCAATGATCCTGGATGAAGAATTCTCTTGTATCTTCCATCTTTAATAAGCTATATGGGAGCAAGAAGTTCAGAAGGACAAATACTGCTGGCTGGATTCAGCTAACCTGAAGTACCAGAGGAATCCAGTGCAAGGATTCTTTTGGAAGGACTTGCTCGCTCAACAGGGTCCCCCCTCCTTCCCTGTACTCACCCCCACACCTCACCCAAATCTTCTCCAGAGGGTTGGGAAAACCCCCAGCACAGAATGCAGGGGAAAGAGAAGGGAGATGACTCCATCTGGAAGGCAGAAATGCTTGAGCTGGTGGAACAATCTTATTCGTGTGACGTTGAATTCCACCCTATGTTTCAAGAAACCCCCATTCAGAATAACATGTTAGAGGAGAGGCTGTTGTTCAGAGGCATCCCTTGGCCTTTTATCCCTTGGCTCTGCCAGGGAGGCCAGATGTAGAAGACGACAGGGTTAATATGTAACCTAGTGTATACATTCTGTACTAGTAAACAGTAGTATAGAATACAGTAGACGCAGCATCTTTTCTTAACTATGCATCTTCCAAAATGCCAGAGCCTCTTGCACTGCTAACTCCTAGCTCCCTCTCTTTCAATGTTACTGTTAAGACTCTAAACCAATGAGGAAGCCATACAGCATTTCTCATTGCATACAATTGCCTTTAGGAAGGCCATGTGGATGTAGTTACTAGGGGTCTTAATAGACACAATAATAACATGAGTCAACAGCAGGGGATATAAATAAAATTTGTTATTATTGTTATTATTATTATGACCAAGATGATCAAGGATCTGGAAACCAAGCCTTTTGAGGAAGGGTTAAGGGAATTGGGTATGTAAAGAGGAGACTGAGGGGAGATATGTTAGCCATCTTCTAATATCTAAAAGCTTGTTTCCCCCTGCTCCAGAGGCTATGACACGAAGCAATGGATTCAAGTTACAAGAAATGAGATTCTGACCAGGAAGAACTTTTGGATGGTAAGAGCTGTTTGACAGTGGAACAGTCTCCCACAAGAGGTGGTGGACTATCCTTTTTTTTAAAGCATAGGTTGGGTGGCCATCTGCCATGCACGATCTAGTTGAGATTCCAACATCGCAGGGGGCTGGACTAGATGACCCTCAGGTCCCTCCCAACTCTACAATTATATGATTCTATGGGTAAGAATCTTACAGGTGAAACTCGAAAAATTAGAATATCGTGGAAAGGTTCATTTCTTTCAGTAATTCAACTTAAAAGGTGAAACTAATATATGAGATAGACTCATGACATGCAAAGCGAGATATGTCAAGCCTTTATTTGTTATAATTGTGATGATTATGGCGTACAGCTGATGAGAACCCCAAATTAACAATTTCAACTTTGGGGTTTTCATCAGCTGTATGCCATAATCATCACAATTATAACAAACAAAGGCTTGACATATCTCGCTTTGCATGTCATGAGTCTATCTCATATATTAAACTCCAGTAACTAATGAAAACAATTGCTTGCATAAATGGACTTTTCCACGATTTTCTAATTTTTCGAGTTCCACCTGTATTATAGAGGTCAAGTGACAGGAGAAGTAGCATCTGGCCAGTGACGGGCACTTTCTTTTCTTTGAGCAATGCCACTGGAACTATGCTATGCCATGTTATTCCAACTGAGATGGGGTGCGTGGGTGGCCTGCCAAGCTGCTGCCTTCAATTCAACTGGGCATCATTCATTTTCCAGCTCATTTGTATAACCAGAAAGTCCTATTTGATACTACTACTGACATACATAGCTTTTTCAGTTTTGAGATGCATTTGCAAGGATGTAAATACATTCTCACATGTCTGCTTTGTCTTCATTGAGAATTCAACTAGCACATCACCAGGACAGGATATAAATTTATATCCAAACCTTTTTTAAAATCCCAATTGGCCTTACAAGTAATGAAACAAAGAGGTGATAATTTGCAGTGTAAAAGCAGCTGCTCCATTGAGATCAGATGATTATTTCTGGGTTGAAGTGAATGGCTGGCTAGAGAGTGTGTATCAACACTCACAGTCATTACTTAGCACTGGGGCATGGTTGTTGTAACCTCAGGCTAAACTGACAACCAGCAATAGATCTAATTGACAGGATGGCTCTTTTCAGCTAATGGTTTGTTAAAATTGATGGACCCCAGCCTGGCCTAATTACAGATATCAGCATTTTAAGCACACTTTTTGTAAAAGGCCCTGGCTTAAACATTCCTTAAGAGTGTACAAGCGGTGGTTCTTTAAAGCTGTTCCATTCCTGAACTGCACATAAATGCATTTAGACCCCAGATTTAATACACAGGTGCTCACTTTCCCTGGATAAAAAATAAATTAGGGAACATTATAAACCACCCTAGGGCTTGCATCAGAAGAATTGAAACCCTTGAAAAGCGGATAAGCCTTGGAGCTACAAGGACCCATACCTACTATAACCCTCACTAATATCATATAGTGTGGGATCACAGCCTTCACTCTAACAAAGCAGATTTGAATTGTGAGCTTTTCAACTATTTTGCCATATTCTGTGCTCCTTACTTGTTTTATACAAGTTATGTATGGTTAATTATAACACAAGTTCCACTCTGTTCAATGAGGAATACTCTTTAGGCAGGTGGGTAGAGGACTGTAGCAGGGCTGCACAATTTTTTACATCTCTTAAAACACACTGAGGTACTTGCAGGTACTTGCAGGTAGGCTGTAATTATAAAGACACTGAGGTTACAATCCTATCCCCAATTTATTCTATGTAAAATACTTTTTTCTAACAAATACAGTAGAAATACTTGTCAGTTTGCATTTTTTTGCACAGAAAGTAAAGTGTAGAGATCTATTCTATTCTATTTAATTGAAGGCAGTTCTGGAAGCTTCTCTGTGTGATACAAAGCTGGTGTAAACTGGAAGTTTCTAGCTGACAAGAAACCTTCTCCTCTGCCTAGATTCGCAAGCAGAAGGTTCCTGATGTTTGGGTTATTCCTTCAGAGAAGCTGAACAGCTGGTTCAAACTGGTTCTGTTGTGTCTTTCTGTCAAGGTCATACCGACTATAATAATAAGGCCAGAAGGAGCCTGAGTTTCACTTTCTGTCTCACTTTCCTTCTGGTGTGGTGTTCTCTACATAGTATGTTTAGTGCTGAGGTTATAGTCCTATTGTAAAGTTTATGTTAAGTCTGCTGCAACTGGATTACTTTTGGACAGCGCCAATCCTGAAGATGTATGTATTTGTGACCGTTAAGTTCATTTGTCTTCAGTAGTAAAACTCTGCTGGATGATGCTAATTGCCTCTGCTCTATTTTTTGGGAATCCTGCAACGTTTTTACGTTTATATTCTGCTAACTCTATGTTGGGGTCCGCTCTGGATCAATATGAGCAGAATCCATGTCAATACTAAAGAGTTTATCCCTACTTCTAGGTGGTGATGTCTCGATTGTGAAATGCCCTCCCAGTGGCACCACAAATAGAAGAAGAAGAAGAAGAGTTTGGATTTGATATCCCGCTTTTCACTACCCAGAGGAGTCTCCAAAGCGGCTCACATTCTCCTTTCCCTTCCTCCCCCACAACAAACACTCTGTGAGGTGAGTGGGGCTGAGAGACTTCAGAGCCCAAGGTCACCCAGCAGCTGCATGTGGAGGAGTGGAGACACGAACCCGGTTCACCAGATTACGAGTCTACCACTCGTAACCACTACACCACACTGGCTCTAGGCACACTGGGTATAGGCAAATACCTTTCTGTTTTTACTGAACAATGATGGGACGTTAGCTGCCACTGTGGTGTAGTGGTTAAGAGCGGTAGACTCATAATCTGGTGAACCGGGTTCGTGTCTCCGCTCCTCCACATGCAGCTGCTGGGTGACCTTGGGCTAGTCACACTTCTCTGAAGTCTCTCAGCCCCACTCACCTCACAGAGTGTTTGTTGTGGGGGAGGAAGGGAAAGGAGAATGTTAGCCGCTTTGAGACTCCTTCGGGTAGTGATAAAGCGGGATATCAAATCCAAACTCTTTTTCTCTTCTTCTTCTGCTGTTGGAAACCAAGGGAGACTCCATGACTGCTTTTATGGCTGAAGTTTGGTGCTGTGTGTTTATCTGTTTTTTCAACTGCTTCTTGTTTTCAACCACATTGTAACCCATTTTGGGATCGTTTGATTAAATACAGATTAAGTAAACACATTTCTGGAAGTCTTCTTGGTCTCTTCCACAGAAAGATCATGGCCCAGATCACACAATTATTCTGAAAGTATTTCCTACTTTAAAAAATGAACGCACACACCAAATTAGGGAAGTTTTTAAATGACTGGTGTTTTAATGTATTTTTTATCTTTTGTTGGAAGCCACCCACTGTGGCTGTGGAAATCCAGCCAGATGGGTGGGGTAGAAATAAATAAATAATATAAATAAATAATAATAATAATATATATATTATAATAATATTATATATTATTATTATTATTATTATTATTATTATTATTATTATTATTATCCTTGCTTGCATGGAGCTAGAACAGGCAAAATGGCAGTGTGCTGTAACTCATTTCACCTTCACAATTGCCTTCAGAGTAGTACCCACAGAAAGTAACAGGGGTAATAAAAAATAAGTTTTTTTTTTTTTTTTAAAAGTAAGTGACAGGGGTTGATATTCCCCTTTAAATTGTTCAGTGAATCAAAGGCAGAGATTAGGTCCAGTTTAAACGTGTTACGGGGGGGGGGATATTCTGGGTTTTAAAAATGCGTTTGGCATCAAAACTGAAGCACCAACTGTTTTTGTGGCAGACATTGTGAATAAATCATTCAAGGGTCCAGCTTCCTTTACACTGGACCCTTGGCACCTTCCTCATCTTGTAATTCCTACTGCGCTCCCTAGTATAAGTTTCACGACTTTCCACCAAATAAGCCTCTAATTAGTAGCCGAGCTTAATGTTACTCTCAGACTTCAGGTGGGGCTGTTGGTAATATTGTTCAGTGCTGCAATATCAACATTTGTGTTGGCACTTCTGAACTTTCAAAGCCTGCCTGCAGGCATCCGCAGCGGAAGCCTTTAAAATTGATCTGGTTTAGTGAAAACCAGTTCCCTAAGCCCACAGACGCCTCCCCCACTTCTGCTGCCCCCTGACGGCTTACAATTAAAGACTTTATCTTCTATTTCTTTCAGCTTTTAAATTCATTAATCCCAGACACTAAATCGATGGTTTACAATGCAACATTATTCAAACCTTTGAATGCCAGTTTTGTTAAGTTTCACTTTGAGAAGGGCAGAACAACTTGATTTTTTTTGTACATTTTTTTTTAAAGTATTTGCAGTGACAATGACAGAAATTCTTCAAGGCAGAATCAAAAATTGTTCTATTCGGTTATCGCTATCGTCCCATTGATCCCCATCCTTCTATGTTTCCCTTGCTCTGAAGATATAACTTTTATTCCCTAGAGGGAAAAAGCAGAAGCGAGAAGAAGGATATGCATAAACAAGCCTTAATGACCCCTATGATTCCCTTGAGCAAAGTCCATCAATATATAGCGTGAAATGTTATTTTTTGGATTCCTAATTAAGGTTGTGACCAGCCTTTAAAATTCATTACACTCATCATTGAAGCCAAATCTTAATACCTCACCATCGAGTCCCCCAGGAAGCTGTGCACTTGGCTTTACAACCTAATAAATCCATTTTCAATTTAAGTGCATTTGCCACTAGAGCTTTGGATGCTTTATATACTGGACTGTTTTCGCTGAAATAAAACTTAAGCCAGCATTTCCTGCACAATGCAGATGACGCCAAGGGGTGTGTAGAGCATCGAGATATAGAATTTAGATGTTAAGGTAGGTGGCAGAGGTTCAGGGCTTCTTCTCATTCATGAGAACAACAAAGCGTGTTCTCCTTCATGGAGAGCACGTGTTGCGGTGGGGGCTAACAAGTCACCCCTCTGCTGCTGGGCGGGTTAGTATTGGATGGCCACTAACTGTGATTGGGCTCTGGCTGTCGTTGGGGAGATTCATATGTTGCAACTTGTTGATGGACAGCCCAGAGCCTATAAATGACCCTGCACTCAGCGTCGGAGCCCTCCTGGCTTCGTGCATCGGATCGCCCGCCCTCCCGCCCTGTTATTAGGCCTCTGCATTGACCTTGCTATGCCTGTCATGGGGTCGTCTGCGTTGGAGCAGGGGCCTGGTAGGAATTTTTCCATCTTGGCTGATTGGCTGGTGCCATTTGGTTTTCGCCTACTGCGTAGCAATTAGTCACAACTTGTAAGGTTGGCGGTTAGGCATTGGTTATAAATTGGTTGGTGGAGGGGCAGAGTTGGCTGTGGTTGCCCCTCCTATGCTGCGAAGGGGCAGGTTGGCTGTGGTTGCCCCTTCAATGCTGCTGCTGCAAGGGGAATTCCGTTAAAGGAATCCAGGGGCTCACCATGCTTGTCCGTATCCCCCGGTCGGGGGCCAGGGCCCACGCAAGAGCCCCTGGGAGCATTAGGGGAGAACGGGCGCACATTCTCTCCCCAAAGTGTTTTCCCCTATACTGACTCCACAGGCGGGTGGATGTCAGTTCTGTCCCCAGAGGGACAGATAGTCTTAACCAATGCCTAAGCAACCACTCACTTATTTTGTATTCAATAAAGTTGTGGCCAAATTAATGCCAAAAAACCTTAAACTTATATCTGGTGTGAAGTGTGTTTTACTTGAGGGGTGGTTTGGGGACCTCGACACGCAAACTAATATCTAAATTACCTATGAGCAACAACAAAAACAAACTGTGGCGTTTATTGCACAGCTAAGCTTTATTTGCACTAATGCTGGCTTTAGTCACAAGGTGCACGTTTAATGGACAACACAGGGGGGAAATACTTTAATTCATTGTTAGCCTTTACCACAGTTGCCCTTTGTCCACCCTAAAAAATTCTGGGTGGTTTTCTCAACCCCCAGAAAGACAAGGTCAGTGCCACAGGATCCACTTTGCATATATTTAGTTCCAGGCCGTTCTCCTAACATCTTAAAGTAAAGGACTTAGGTGGCTGGACTGAGGACAGTCTCTGGAGAACTATTACTGAGAGTGTCACAGCTCGGTGACTTTTTGTGTGCAGAAGGTCTCAGTGCAGCTCCCGGCAGCTCCAGCCCAAGGCCGGGAAAGGCTCCTGCCTTAAACTGGGACAAAACTGTTGCTAATCAGTGCAGACACTACTGGCAAGATGAACAAATATGCTTCTGATTTTCTGTGCTGGTCTAGAGGGCCCCACAGTGGCCCATGCAGCCCAGTCAACCAATGTACTTGTTCGTTTCTGTGTGTGTTGATGATGCCAACATAGGCTTATAAGCAGCTTACAAGGGATAAAAAACTGTTTCACAGACATTAAAATAAAAAACCCACAGTTAAAATACACAATAAAACAATTCAATTAAACCGTTACAATAGAAACATTCAAAATTAAAATGCACAATGAAACAATCCCATTAATATGAAACAGCAATTAAAAGAGAGAAACTCAGGTGGAGAGATGAAAGGAATGCCTCAGTCTGATGATCGCAGAAAGGGGGCTGTTCCTTAGCTACCACGTCTGGTCACGGTTGCAACACTAAGTCTGAGCATTACAGTTGTGCCACTCAAGTATCCTATTTTAAGACTTTTGTGATTGCAGGGGGTCACGACAAATCAAATGAATAATTTCTGCATGCATCTGAAAGCCTGCATTCCCTTTGCTAGAGTATAATGGAATGAGGGTGTTTCAAAGTGGTTTGAGGGAGGCAAGGCACAGAGAACTACAGTAAAAAAAAAAAATATTAGAAGGTTATTTGGAATCTTTATCTACTATCCTTTAACAATACGTTCTAGGCAAAGCTGTTAAAAGAGCTGCAGTATGGAAACAATGGTTGTTGTTGTTCAGTCGTTCAGTCCAACTCTTCGTGACCCCATGGACCAGAGCACGCCAGGCACGCCTATCCTTCACTGCCTCCCGCAGTTTGGCCAAACTCATGTTAGTAGCTTCGAGAACACTGTCCAACCATCTCATCCTCTGTCGTCCCCTTCTCCTTGTGCCCTCCATCTTTCCCAACATCAGGGTCTTTTCTAGGGAGTCTTCTCTTCTCATGAGGTGGCCAAAGTACTGGAGCCTCAACTTCAGGATCTGTCCTTCTAGTGAGCACTCAGGGCTGATTTCTTTGAGAATGGATAGGTTTGATCTTCTTGCAGTCCATGGGACTCTCAAGAGTCTCCTCCAGCACCATAATTCAAAAGCATCAATTCTTCGGCGATCAGCCTTCTTTATGGTCCAGCTCTCACTTCCGTACATTACTACTGGGAAAACCATAGCTTTAACTATACGGACCTTTGTCGGCAAGGTGATGTCTTTGCTTTTTAAGAAACAATGGTATTAGGATATTTTAGACAGGAAGATTATGTGATCTGCAAGCAGACCTAAAAGGGCTGGGTACTACTAAGAAGGTGAACGTTTTAATGTTAAGAATGGTGGAGAGAAGGAGAATGGTTGCGTTCTCACTGCACCTCAGAGCACCAACACCTGATCCCCTCCTGAAACTCATAGTGGGAAGTCTTTTCAATCTACTTTTTAAATGGAAACAACAACAATTGCAGACGTCCAATCTTCCTGCTCTTCTGTTCTTTGTCCAACAGCAGTCCTGGGGGGCAGGCCCAGCCAGCCTATATCGGGACCAAGCACCTCCCACCTGGCCCGGCCAGATTGGCCAGGATTCAAAAAAGGCCAGTGGTAGGAAAGCCCGCCAATACCCAGCTGCTAGCCTGGAAATTCCCCACGACCAGTCATCTAGGCCCCATCATTGCTCCCAGTGGAGGGAGCCCACGATGGGTAAGCCACCATTATTCACATTCAAACAATACAGTGACGGAGCTCAAAGGACCACAATACCGGGACATGTATTAAATTCCAAAATAAGAAACTGTGTGAGTGCATACTTTACAGGCTATTCCATAAGAAGCATGGCATGTCTCGTTGCAAGCTGAACTGAAAAAATCTATTCATGGTCTTAGAATTGGCCATTTGCAATGTTCCGTTCTAAGTTCTGAGCAAGTCCGTTCCGTTCTTGCTCTGAGCAAGTCCCTTCTTGCTCTGAGCAAGTCTTTAAAGGCCATACAATACTCCTCTAGAACACTATGTGAATTTTTAAACAGCTGACATAGATTTGATCTGTGCTTCATATAATTCACGCACATGGTCAGAAACAAACCACGGCTTCCCGCACATGAGCAACATACACTGGTGCACACGGCTCACTTGTGTCTGAGCTGAGTGGAAGCAAGGGACAACACTGGTTTAGCTCTCTGAGAGCAGTGCTCTCTTGTTGTGTTTTGGCTATCTTCTCCCTGGGAGGTGTCCTCGCTGGCTTAGCTTTAAGTGTGAACCAACACTTGTGGTTTGTTTCTTCCAAGGCACAAGCTGCCAACAAGCCAATAACAAACCTTGGCTTATGGTCATAGTTTGGTTGGAGAGAAACAAATCACAAGCGCTGGTTCACACATAAAGCTAATCCAGGCTACAGTTTGTGTCCTCCCAGCTGAGCAAGGGGAGAAGCAGGGATGCAGGCAGCCGCAAATGAGCCACATGCACCAGCATGCTGCTTGTTCGTGTTAAACCATAGTTTATTTCAGATTATGGCTTACTGTGATGTGCCAACTAAGACAGTATGAACTCTGCCAACACACTTCCAAGTTTGTTCTCTATTCAGTCCACCAGCGAATGGTTTCTTCTAGTTTCTTGCATTCACATTTTGTGCTTGCAATGAAGTTCAATCATTTAAAAGACAAATAACAAATGGTTAAATGGAAGTGCTTTGTATTATTTATTACCTTTTGAATATACTAGTAGTCTCTCCTTCGCTAGAGATATTTAACAAAAGCCTAGATAGTCATCTGTCAGGGATGCTGCCATTGCGTCACACACCGTAGAACCTGCATTGAGCTGCAGGTTGCAATAGAATTCTTCTATTCTTTGTTTTCATTCTACTCTTCCTCCAAAAAATTCAGAGCAGGATACATTACTCTTCTCCCACCTCCACCCTGTGCAACATAAACCCCCCATTTTATCCTCACAACAACCCTGGGAAGAGAGTTAGGATGATAAAGCCTAAGGGACCCTGGGTAACCCAGGGACTTCCCTGGTTGAGTGAGGACTTGATGTTGTGAACCATCCTGAGATGAAAGGATGAAAAGTAATATACAAATTTAATAAATAATAATAATAATAATAATATTAATGAACCTGAGTCTCAAAATCCTAGTCTGACACTCCAACCCACACTGGGTCTTTATTCCAAATTCCAAATTGAAGCAATGGTTTGTGTAGTTCATTGGCAGAAGCTTTCTGGAATTAAAGGGAAGACCATTCCAAGTCCTTCAAGGCAGTGTTTTCAACTGGAGACATCAAAGGCTGACCTCAGACTTAGGCCACATACATTGCAAGGATATATTTTACATTTGCACTATAGTCTTCTATTGCTGGCCATGAGGAAGAGAGAAGAAGAAGAAGAAGAAGAAGAAGAAGAAGAAGAAGAAGAAGAAGAAGAAGAAGAAGAAGAAGAAGAAGAATCTTTCTTTGCATCAGCCACTAGCCATAGTAATAAAATAAAATAAAATGTACTAAAGATAGAGGTAAAAACTACATATACAAAATACATTCTGGAGGTTTACATCAATAATGAAATAATAGATCTTATTCTAATTGCCCCTGCACTTATTGGTAGTTTTTAATTCTTTCCTGCCACTGCTGGTGAAAGCTAGGAAACATTTCTTGACAAGGTTTGACAATTAGATGTTGTTTTCCGTCTGCATGAGACTGACCTTATCAGAGGTCAGGAAATAATTGCCCTTAGGATACACAATCCAATGATCTTGGAATTCTTTATGCTATGTTTCACCTTCCTCTGCAAATTTGTTCTATTTGGATATATTCTGACTATATTTATCATTACTGGCCCCAACAACATCAAACATACCATCTCAGGACTATTTAATTGCTCATCTTCCAACATTGTGTATGCAATCAAATGCCAACAGTGCCCTTCAGCTCTCTATATTGGACAAACAGGCCAAACCCTACGCCAAAGGATAAATCTGATATCAGGAATCACAAGACAGAGAAACCAGTAGGAGAACACTTCAGTCTCCCAGGACATTCTATAAAAGATCTCAAAGTAGCTGTCTTAATACAAAGGAATTTCAGAAATAGACTGGAAAGAGAAGTGGCTGAATTGCAACTAATCACCAAACTTAAAACCATGGAGAAACCTGGTCTGAACAAAGACATTGGATTCTTATCTCATTATACATGACAAAGCTATCTTTAGCCATCTCACCCCTTGCCTTTCCTGTAAGACCAATTGCAGTCGTTAAGAGTTGTCAACAGGTTTTCCACACCTATCAGCTGATCACCCATTCCCACCACCCTTCTGAGTAATACCCCTCCCCACTCCCTCACTATATTTAAGGGTCTGGTGACTTCCGTTTCAGTGTATCTGAAGAAGTGTGCATGCACACGAAAGCTCATACCAAGAACAAACTTAGTTGGTCTCTAAGGTGCTACTGGAAGGAATTTTTTATTTTATTTTGTTTTATCTATGGCATGGCTTATGGTAACTACTAATGTTCTGTATGGGTGTGTCCTCGGCTTTTTGATACGAAATGCTATTAATGCTATTAATATATGTTTGACTTTAGAATAGTATTTAGTAGCCAGGTCAAAATCAGCATAGTGGCACTGTGTTATGGATAGCATGCAGCTCTAGTGCAAGATGTTGCTTAAGTCCACACCTAGTTACATCTAACATTAATTTGCTCAAAACATTTACTGTTTAGCACTCTCAAGTGCAAAGTGGCTCCTAACAGAGTGTGTGCGCGCACGCACACACACACACACACACAGTCCCATGACGAAGATGAAATGATGTTGTTCTTAAGCACATGGACCTTTGAGGATGAAAGCTGAGAAGGGCTTCATTCATGGAAGTTAAGTGGAACTATCTTCCAGGCTGAGGCCATGGGGTGCCAATGTATCCTGTGTAATCATCCAGCAGTTCTCCCTCTTGGCTAACATGGTTGCATCTATAGCAGTTAACTGGTATAATGATCTCTGGCAGGCGAACAAGCCCCGATAAGAAGTAATGACTTTCCGGCAGTTTTATGTGTGTTTGTTTACAAAAAGACACATCCAGAGCACGGCTTCTCACCTGCTCACATTTACAATAGTTGGTCAGTCTGAATTTTCACCCCTCCCACAGCAGGAAGGATGCCAAACTCCTGCCTTTCCCCTCTTGCCTTTCCATTGCCATCTGATCTTATATAGATGCCCAGAACGGGGACTGAGAGGCTGGCCTGCCCTCTCTCCACTTTCACTCAACACAGACTCAGACCTCTGCTTATCTGCTGATTGCCTAGCAACGCTCTGGCTACCTTCCAACTCTTCCTCTGCTTCAGAGCTAACAGTCTTCCCTGGGAAGGGGGTCAAACTTCCCTTTCTCGACTATGTCAACCAGCTCTCATCTGCAGAGTTGGTCCCTTGTTCACTTAGTTTGATTTCTGAGTCTAACTCTTCCCCTGCACTCTGGGGGGGGGCACGTTCCTGACAACTGGTACCTCAAACAGGTAGCGGTTCTCAGAATTTAAAGGTTTAGCAACTGGTTTCACCGCTTTTTTAAAGTCAAAATTGAAGATTTCTGGTGCAGAGTTCAGCTGTAGCTCTACCTACATACCCGATATGATGTCCTCTTTTTTGCACTCAGTGATTTAGGTTATATCACAGGACCCAAAGGTGATGTAAGTCCAGTAAAATAGTAGCAGCTGTCCTGCTGCTACAAATCCCAATAGGCACCCAGAGCAAGCTGGCATGAAGTGCTACTTAATGCATAGCCACAAATAAATAAAAGGCTCTCATTAATATATCAGTACCATAAAGACAATCAAGAGCAGCTGCAACATGAGAGTACACTCCCCACACTCAAATGCTGTAAGCCTTTCAAACGGGCAAAGTTGTACAGTATCCTCTCCAAAAAGTATCTCCAAAGCTGCAGAACAGCTTTGAACCATTCTGGAGAGGTTGCACAGTTTGAGAACAATCGAGGGGAAAACTGCTTGCTTGCCTCTTGTTATGTGGCCACACGGTGAAGAGACTGCCCTGTATGATATGAACTAAAATAGTTTTTTCCATTACACCTTTGATACAAGTTGACATCCCCTACCAAAACCTCAGCCGAACGCGTGTTCTTCTCCTGTTTACCCTCACTTCCCTAATACTTTCTGCTCCCAGTTCCCTGCACTGCCAGGCTGACAGAATTACAAATGGCCAGAGATGATGGAAATTGCTACCAATCCATGCTCTGTTGTGTCCCCTACAAATTGCAAATATCCAGTTGTAGATTGCAAGCACCTCAAAGCAAGAACCCATCTACCACTGCAACACTGTAAAGCTCCGTGATGCGAATTATATAATTAAATACATAAAATAGATACATGAAGCCCATTTCAAGTCTGCAGAAGGCTTGAAAGAACGGGAGCCTCAGAAATAGCAGGAAAGATTTCACGATTTTCCAAGCTGAAAGTTGACAAGTAGCTTGGGATCTTGATTATATCCCATCTGCCACCTTTGTTAGGCCGTTAAAATGTGTGGGGGTTTTTTTTTTTTAAAATGAAGAAATAAGCAGCATCCTCAAGCTAATGAATGTTAAATTATTAGTATAAACATGCCACCTTTTATTTCTGCCTCCAAAAACGTCTTTTCTCTGTTTTGTTTTCTAACTAAATTGCTATAATTTATCACATTAACTAGAGCTGCTCTTTTTTGCTGAGACATCTGTGAGGGGGCAGTCTCAGGTAAAAATAAAAATAAAAACAACTGCATGAAATCCTCAGTAACTATTACTACAAAACACCCACCCACACCCATAACCAAATGGCGAGATTCTGTGGGTTTGCCACCTGCTGGCTCTTATTACTTCAAGTTTAGCAGCCTCAAATAGCATTTCACTTAATTCTTTATTTAGAAAGCTAAAGTCAAAAGGAACAGCAGAGGGGTCTTTTTTTTTTTTTTAAGAAAAAAGAAAGGGAAGGGAAGGGAAAATAAGCACTAGGTAGAAACTTGAAGTTTAAGGGGAAATGTTACAGGGAGCCGCTATCTCTATGAACATTTACTGTATAGTCGGCATCTCATTTTCTTGGAGGACCACTAGGAGATGTGAGTGAGGGGTGGTGGGGCCTGGCAGGAGGTTCTGTTCCCACTAGGCCTGCCTGCCATGCAGTTTTTGCCTCTAAGTTGAAGGAAATAAAGAGAGCCCTGCTGCTGGTTGAGGTAAAGAGCACATCTGAGTCCAGCACTCTGTTCTCACAGGGGCCAACCAGATGCCCCTGGGAAAAACACCGGCAGAACCAAAATGCAGCTCTCCTGTCCACACCTGGGATTTCCAGTAAATTTATCAACTTCCTCAGATAAAGAATCTCTCAGGGGAATGGATTTGGATCAGGGCCTCCACAAGCTGCTCACCCTTAGCATACTTGCATGCAAGGTATTGATTGTATATTATATTATATTATATTATATTATATTATATTATATTATATTATAATTATTATTACATTTATTAATTCCTTTCCACACAATTTTTTAATATTCTAAATTATGGTTGCATATATAACAGTTACATATATAGAATCATAGAACTGTAGAGTTGGAAGGGACCCCAAGAATCATCTAGTTCCAACCACCTGCAATGCAGGAATCTCAGCTAAAGTATCCAGGACAGATGCCCATACAGCCTCTGCTTAAATACCTCCAAGGAAGGTGAGTCCACAACCTCTCAAGGGAGGCTGTCTCATTGCTCTTACTGTCAGAAAGTTCCTCCGTATGTTTAGTCAGAATCTCTTTTCTTGTAACTTGAAGCCATTGGTTCAAGTCCTACCCCCCACCCAAGCAGGAGAAAACAAGCCTTGTTCCCAGTTCCATGTGACAGCCCTTGAGATATTTGAAGATGGCTATCATATCTCCTATCATTTTCCTCTTTTCCAGGCTGAACATCCCCAACTCCCTCAACCGTTCCTCATAAGGCTTGGTTTCCAGACGCTTGATCATCCTGGTTGCCCCTCCTCTGCACACGTTCCAGATTGTGGTGCCCGGAATTGGACACAGTATTCCAGGTGTGGTCTGACCAAGGCAGCATAGACTTTCCTTGATCTGGACACTATACTTCACTATAGAAAAAACTGTAAGTAGCATATAAGCTGTACAGACACTATTACAACAGTTCTTTCATAAACTATCCACAGCTTAACCAAAGAAGAAGAAGAAGAAGAAGAAGAAGAAGAAGAAGAAGAAGAAGAAGAAGAAGAAGAAGAAGAAGAAGAGTTTGGATTTGATATCCCGCTTTTCACTACCCGAAGGAGTCTCAAAGCGGCTCACATTCTCCTTTCCCTTCCTCCCCCACAACAAACACTCTGTGAGGTGAGTGGGGCTGAGAGACTTCAGAGAAGTGTGACTAGCCCAAGGTCACCCAGCAGCTGCATGTGGAGGAGCGGAGACGCGAACCCGGTTCCCCAGATTACGAGTCTACCGCTCTTAACCACTACACCACACTGGCTCTAACCAAAGAGCAGAATGTGTGTGTGTGTGTGTGTGTGTGTGTGAGAGAGAGAGAGAGAGAGAGAGAGAGAACATCAGTCTTCATTATCTTGCAGTTCTCATTTGCTAGTTTTTGTTTTTTTAATTCCTAGTATGTAATCCAGTCATCGATAATGGAATATATCATCAAGCGAGCATACAGATGGTAATTTCTGTGGTGCACCAACTATGACCTGCCCTTCTCTATTCATTTTGCCATACTCACTGGCCCACCCTGCGTGTCATCCCTGAAGGGGATGACATCGTCGCGCCCCCGCTGGGATGCTCGCCACGAGCGGCTATCCCCACCCTCAGGTGCACAGCATGTGTGCCGCTCCGGATGCTGGAGCAGCTAGCTCTGACTCTGGCCATACTAGCCTTAACCCAGCACTGGAAGTTTGATCATTGATAGCATAAAGGTAAACGTAAAGGGACCCCTGACCCGTAGGTCCAGTCGCGGACGACTCTGGGGTTGCAGCGCTCATCTTGCTCTATAGGCTAAGGGAGCTGGCATACAGCTTCCGGGTCATGTGGCCAGCATGACTAAGCTGCTTCTGGAGAACCAGAGCAGCACACGGAAACGCCGTTTACCTTCCCGCTGGAGCGGTACCTATTTATCTACTTGCACTTTGATGTGCTTTTGAACTGCTAGGTGGGCAGGAGCTGGGACCGAACAATGGGAGCTCACCCCATCGCAGGGATTTGAACCGCAGACCTTCTGATCGGCAAGCCCTAAGCTCAGTGGTTTAGACCACAGTGCCACCTGCATTGATAGCATAGTATCAGATAAAAGACTGAAGCTTCATTTCAGGGAGAGGGATATGTATTTACTCAGTTTCCCTAATTAAATATGTGTTGGGGGGTTATTGTTTTAGTTTGGTACTACGTTATGTATCTTTTTGCTTTTATACTGTAAACTCCCCTGTGATCCTCGGATGAAGGGCGGTACAGAAATTTAATATAACCAAATAAATGCAGCCACTTTCTCTAGTTCCATTTAACAGCTTGGAGTAGTGAAACTGTCTGAGTGGCAAAGCTGACCAGGACTGCTAGTCATTGTCACAAGGTAGATTACTCAATTAGCTATGCAGAAAGTATATCATGTTGCATAGAACAAAGTTTCGAAGTTGCTCTAGTAATTACAGAGCAGAGCTGTATGTGTTACTCATCGTAGGCACTACACAAAAGGCGCTGGCAACAGCTACACCAAAACAGACACACATCCGTTCCAGGGATCTATTGCATTCCTCCAAAGGCTAACATTGTCTTTTACAGAGTACAAATTAGAGCCCTATGGGAAGTTGCAAAATCAATCTGACTAAAGGCCACAGCAGGACAACAGCACACAAACACCCTGTGTACCACTGGCAATATAGTTCTACATCACCACCTAAAAAAAACTCTGTAGAGCTGTCATCTGTACACAGCCTCAATCTGTCATTGCAAAACCAAATGTCAGCTCACATGTATTTTTAAAGTAGCAGAGATGTCACTTACCCGTAAGAAGGAGAGATCTCGGTTATGTTCAATGCTGGTGATTTCTAGGTTACCCATAACTACCTCGCAGTTCTCATAGTACTTTCGCAATGCACGATACTGTTGCTCAAGATCAGACAAAGAGCTTAGCTTGTTCTCAGTGCCAGCACAAACTGGGGAAAAGATGAGAGGGAAGAAAGAATTAGAATGAATGCAAATATACAACTGTAGCAAATTATACAAGAGCAAGGTTTCTGTACATGATGCGCTTAACTCCATTAGACCCTACCTCTTTACTCCATGTATCATGCTTGAAGCAAAATGGTAATACATACAAAAGTAAGCCACAATCCAGTGAATTCATTTTAGCAGAATGTACAAAATGTTTCATGCCCACAGGGTGTTTTCTCACTCTCCTGACTATCGGCCATTTAGCCAACCTCTTCCACATTCAAATATGCTTTTGAAACACCCGCAAGATTTGCAGCAACAGAACACATGGGGTAGATACAGGTGGGATTCCAAACAGAAAATGAGAAAAGCTTCATTGCATTCCGTGATCTGCATATGTGCAACTCTGCATTGAAGTTAATATTCACAATGGGATTTCAAGCATGTGTATGCTGCAATTCAAGAGTGGTGTATATTGAAATGGGACCAGAAGATCGGTAGCGATGCCTGAAAATATATCAGTGGGGCAGCCAGTGGAAACCTAGTACAGACCCAAATGTACATTACCTTACAGTGGCTGATGAGTAGCCAATCCCAACTATGGAGAAATGCTTATAAACTGAGCTAGTTTATGGTCATACACTGACATAACCTTTGCAGCATCTTAACAACCACTCAAGAATCCAGGGAGTGCCGAAGGCAATGAAATAAATTTTGATGCCATCAGAATTCACTAAGGGTTTGTTTTAAACAGCCACTATAACTTAAAGGCAAAGGGCTGAAGTAGATCTGAGTACGGTACACTGCGGGAGAGGGGGTGTTTGGATATTACCAAATGAGAAGGAAAGACTTCTTTTGGTAGAAGCCTTAGCCAAAGCACAAGTGGGGCGTGGAAATACAAGCAGTTTCAGAATGCCAAGCAAAAGAAGCTGGGTTTTTTTTTTTGTTATTTTGCACCTGAATGAAACAATCAAATTTATGTGCCTTCTGTGCTCTTCTGTTCTGTTTTGTTTTAATGCTGCATAGAGATGGAGTCCAGGGCAAGAAAATGTGCACCCAATCAAGCTCACCACTGCAAGTGCCTCCTTAGTGGTTCACAATAAGCCAAGGCTTGCTGAAACCAAACACAGCAATGCAGAAGAATGAACGACCAGCATGTACAGTTATCTCTTGAAAGCTTTTGTGGGATTACCAGTTTCATGTAACCAACATGCTTAAGTATAATTACTGCATGAAGGGGTTACTGTAATAGAGTAAGCGGTTCTGCCAGACTTCTCTAGGTCACTCCCCTTCACCTTGGGAGGAAAGTAATCAAGCCTATTGTTCCCTTTTAGTCTACCTGAGAAGCTTAGCATGTAAAGATGCCTTAGCTGGTTGTTCCAAGCTCAGACCTCATGGCTCTTACAAGCCATTATTGTGTTCCTATACCAATAATTTAGGAACTCTCACCACTGTAGCTGTCAGGGTACACCACGGTGTTGCTCATGAGTAACGACAGAGTCCTCTTACACTAAAGATTACTTTATTGTGCATAACTATTTAGAGTGCAGAGCTAGCTAAAAACATGACCACTCACTTGCAGAATCCGGAAGTGCCCCTCTCTTGTTTCCCGCCCAGCACCAAAGCCTCGGCACCCTGAAACGGCGTCTTCTGTGTCCCCTGACTCCCCGATGCTGTGCTGGCACCGGAAACTGCCCAGCATCCCTGACCCTCGACTCCTCCTCCTCTTCCGCGGGAGAGAGCTTTGGCGATGGGCTTTGAGAGGAGTCAGATGACAGCAGCGGCTGGGGTTCCCTGTACCTAAGCAAGACCTCCTCTCAAGGAGGTTCCCTACCCTGATCCTCCCCACTAGCAGGATCACTTTCCCCGACTCTCCCCGCGAGGAGTACTCCCGCCCGGGCTTTCCTCGCGAGTAGGACCTCCCAGGTAACTAACCCAGGGTGTACTGCCTGTCCCTTCTGAATGCTGAATGGAAAAGCACCTGAACCTGACCTTTGGAGAGTAAGTAAACCAAATGTGTGGTCTTTTCTATGCTATGGGAAGAGGGAAGTTGGGGAACTCACAAGGTCATATTTTAAAGGTCTAACAGCCTATGTTTCCATGCTTTACTTTGCTGCATATTTTGTGATTTTAAATAATAATAATAATAATAATAATAATAATAATAATAATTTATTATTATTTATACCCTGCCCATCTGGCTGGGTTTCCCCAGCCACTCTGGGTGGCTCCCAACATAATCTCTGCTGGGGTTCTCTCACCAGAGAGTACTTGTCCCCAACCTGGATCTTGGCATCTAGGAATTCTCTTTTCTATATACAGTGGTACCTCTGGTTGCGAACGGGATCCGTTCTGCGCATGCGTGAAGCACCGAACCCGGAAGTAACCCGTTCTGGTACTTCCAGGTTTGACGCGTTCGTATCCCGTGACGAACACAACCCGAACACAACCAGAGGTATGACTGTACCTATTTTTTCCTCCCCACCAACAGCTTTTAGAATTATATTATCAATAGTAGCAACAGTATGAACCTCTTTTCCTCACTTCTAATTGTAACTGCCTGCAAGCATCCTCTACTAATTTTTTTTTTTTTTAAGAATTTTGAATTATTATTTTTACTGGCAGATTCTTGCACCGCCAATCAAGAATTTTATCGGAGAGAAGAGGAGGTGGTAGCAGTAGCAGTGTGGGTTACCCAAGTCATAGTGCTAGCTGCCCAAGAGAAGCCACCTGTTGCTGCAGGTCAGGTCTTGCTGCCCAATTTATGTCAGGTGCGAGCAGAGCCCAATCCAAGTAATTGACAGCTTAGGTTCCTCCTGTTGAGTCAGGAGCCGTGTGCTGAGGTTGGGAAGTCAGCAAACAGTTGTCTGGTTTTGCAATGATCTCGCTGACAATATGGATGCCCTGCCCCTACACACACATGACCAGATCACACTGGCAGAAGAGACTCATAAAGAAATTGATGTAATTTGCAGGCAGAAGGACATTTTCAGGGGCAAGGGAGCTTGGTTCAAAATATATCCACATCTTGTGAGATGAGCAAATATGCATTGCAAGCCAGATTTTTTTGGGGGGGGGGGTAAGATGAAGGGCAGAGAGAGTTCAAAAGAACCCTTTCCCCCAGGTCCAGTCCCCAGTTGTGGAAAAAGAAACTGCATTCGAATGTAAAGGTTGGATAAAACTATGCCAAAAACTAAAATCATACAAACAACCACCCAGATTCTGCAGCCAATTCAACGACTTAGGATGCACAGTTACAGGTGTTGGTCTGCCATAGTCAAAACAAAAAATAAAAATAAAAAATTCTTTCCAGTAGCACCATAGAGACCAACTAAGTTTGTTATTGGTATGAGCTTTCGTGTATCTGAAGAAGTGTGCATGCACACAAAAGCTCATACCAAGAACAAACTTAGTTGGTCTCTAAGGTGCTACTGGAAAAAATTTTTTATTTTATTTTGTTTAGGATGCACAGCTTCAGGAGGGGGGAAGGGAGTACGTTTCTTTCCTGATTATATGGCAGATGTAGTATCCAAAAGGGGCGTACAACCTCTACACTACAGAAATCTCTCCGTGCAAATTTCCTCTTGGATTTTACTCACTTAAAAGCGTACATCTGAACATTCTGGCAGCTCCAGCCATCTGAATTACTGGCCACCACTGCATAGTGAAATGGTACTCACAGCAGCTAAGTGCTCTGAATATATGTTGGCTCAGTACCATGTTGCTTACAAGCATCCTATCCAGAAAAGATAAAAACTCCATGCCTGGTCCAAAGAGGATTCTCCAGGAATTCATTCATAAATCTCTTCCCTTTGAGAAATACGAGCCAGCATGATATTTTGGTCTATTTCTATCCTATGCTAAATAAAAAGCCATTTGAGTTCTCCACCCACCCCACCCCAAATATTTTACCCCCAAAGAGGAAAGACTAGAGGCCAGATTGGTTTGATTTCAGGTAGGATTTTAAATTTAGGAAAACAACCATAGATACACCTGGAAGCAAAAGTGCAATAAGATGTATTTCGAGAAAGAACATTTTCTGTCTGTATCCTTTGGATACATTGGAGTAAAATACCGAAAGCTGAGCAGAGCATTGCGTGAGAATTCTTTCAGTTTAGTGACAACCTTTCTGACGAGAGCCTAGGAAATAAGTTCCAGGTTTACAAGAGTTTCTGAAGTCTGAGATGGAGCGGAAGTATATTATGCAAATCTGCAGACAAAAAGAAACTGACACAATTGTTTCCTTGAAAAAGAAACCTGCAAGACATAGCTAACCATGTGAAAATGACCCCCGTGGCGCTGGAGAAACACAGGCCCTATTTATAATTACAAAGGAGTGCCGCCTTAAAGTGAGGATAGTGTCAGAATCCCTACTGGAGGTCAGAATCAGTAAGGTTCTCTACAAGATTGCAATTGTGAGTTTCATAAAAAAAAACATGTTCGTACGGCATGTTTAGATATATTATGGCCTTATAAGAAAGCGCCTTGCTACTCTTTCAAGATCTGAGTAGAGAGACCAAAGATCTTCCTGTTCTGGACGGGGAAAAAAGAACAAAATGGGATTTGGTGTAGCAGAGTATAAAACGCCAGACAGAAACCACTAGAGCCCCAGAGAAGGTTCAATCATGCTAATGCAGAGGGCTGCCATAAAGGAGTGGCATTAAGTGACAGCCAGGAAGCCCCCCCAGCCATGAACTCACACAATTGTGTAATTTCTCATCAGGCTACAATGATAATACCAGCCCACCTTACAGTACAGTTGCAAGAATTAGTGCACTGAAGAGATAAAATATATCAGGCATGTCCAACAGGTAGGTCGTGATCTACCGGTAGATCACTGGATGTCTGCGGTAGATCACTGGCTCCCCCCAAAGAAGCTGAACAACTGTGGCTTCCCTTTAAAAAGCTCTACATTTAAAAGCACCTCCTCCCAACATGGGCCTTCCTTCTTCCTAAAAAAAAGCTCAACAACTTTGACCTGAACCCCCCCAAAGGGGGTAGATCACTGCCAGTTTTTAACTCTGTGAGTAGATCACAGTTTCTTGGGAGTTGGCCACCCCTGAAATATATTATACCACGACAACCTGCCAAGGTAAGTGTGTCTATATATATATGAGGGGGGGAGGAGGAGGAGGAGAAGGAGAAGGAGAAGGAGAAATGGCTGGGAGAGAACTTTTCAAAAATTAGCAGGAAGTTTTCTCTTATATAGAGTAGTTTTTTAAAACTGTAATCTGACGTTGTACTGTCCGTTCTCTCACCACATCTTCCCACACATGTATCAACCTGAGATAAAGGCACATGAATTGTGTTGGGCATGTATAAATTGCTATACAATTGCCAAGTGTTAATACAAACAGCCTTCTGCCTGCTTAGCAAAGAAATTAGGAGTCATATAGACCTTTTTAGCAACCACCCCAATGCATGACAACAAGCAAAAAAAAACAACAACACTGATACTATACATAGAATGAATTTGGGAAACTATAGCTAGTCCAAAATATGTTTAATTATCAGAAAGTGAAATGACAGGTGTTGAAGTTTGAACACATGACATCGTCCAACTTTTGAAATCTAAACAAAAGTTTCCCCCATAAAAATATCAGCACTGAAACAAATCTACTCAGAATTAAACATTCAACCCCAAATGTTGACACCTGCAATGAAAATACTAAGATGGTTCCAGACTAAGCCAATCATACAGTAATGACTACCTGCAATTTATTTGTATTTATTTTCTTAAATTTCTAACACACTTTTCTTCCACCCACTCTGAGCTGATTTTGGGGTGCACATGGGGGGAAAGGATAGGGAAAAATCCTGTTGTACAAGTGGAATTCCTTGAACAGGACTTCTGCTGATGGGACTTATTAGGATCCAACACCAACTGAAATTCTGACAAAGCAGACATTAACCTGCTACTGTTTTCAAAAACCAAGGCTGGTGTGTGGCCTCTTAACTATTTTAGCCATGCATTTTTTCCTTTATTGATGGTGCTGTAGGAGCTGCGCGACCACACATTGCATCTTCCCCATTCTACTCCTGCTTTAATGAGGTTAACTGTTTAAATGACAGATTAATAAATACAAAGAGTTCAATGGCATATTTTTTCATCACACCGTAAAACATGCATTCTGAAATTTATTATATGTGATGGACCAAACAAGAAACATAGAGACAGAGCTACATTCGACAAATGCTTACAAAAATACGTAGTCAGTGTACAGTTATCCCTTGATTAATTCCATTTAAACATTTAGATAATTGCTAATAGTTTCAGGAGCACATTTTCGATAAGCCAAGGCTGGTTGTTTCTCCCTTATTTTTTAATTAACTTTACTTAATGCAATACCATGCACTTTTGTGCATCTCTCCTCATTAAAACTGCAGCTTACTTTTTAAATTGCCGGAGCTGTTTGTGTGCGAGAGTGTCATTTTACTTTTTAAAAAAAGGAAAAGGGGAAGGGGGGGAAAGCTTGTTAAACAGGGGCTCCGGAAAAGATTACCAGCCGTGCCTCTCTACACGAGGCCTTGCCTGAGTAGAGCACGACTTTCATTTGCCAATCGATTTGCCAATCAGGCGGGTAGATACACAAGGCATTGCTCACAAGATCAGGCCCATTGATTTCAGAAGTCCATTTATGAAAAGAGAACTGAAAATTCACTTCCCCATGTCAGCTTAACGACACGGAGCACTCTTTTGAACACAACTACAATGTGTTTGCAAGCTTTTTCTTATAAGGCTTTATCAACCTAAATTGTTTGGCTGATACCAAGTAAAAACATTGCTCCGTCGTCTTGAAAGAATGTTTTTAAAACCACACATTGGTACCCTGAATGCCTCTATTCTGAAGCTTCACAAATGGCCTTTGAAGGAAAGATGACAAGGAGCACCATTGTGTGCACCATCACTAATCTTGACGTAACCACTCGTAACTTTAAAAGGGTTGTTCTGAGCAGCAACCTGAAAGCAGGAAATTAACTTAATGGTAGTCAGGAGTCCAAACTGGCCGGTAAACAAATGAGGCATCTGTCCCCAGCATCAGGTCCCAAGAAATCATCTTGAGGTTGCCTAACAATTGAATTGAATTGAAGAATTGATGCTTTTGAATTATGGTGCTGGAAGAGACTCTTGAGAGTCCCATGGACTGCAAGAAGATCAAACCTATCCATTCTTAAAGAAATCAGCCCTGAGTGCTCACTGGAAGGACAGATCCTGAAGTTGAGGCTCCAGTACTTTGGCCACCTCATGAGAAGAGAAGACTCCCTAGAAAAGACCCTGATGTTGGGAAAGATGGAGGGCACAAGGAGAAGGGGATGACAGAGGATGAGATGGTTGGACAGTGTTCTCGAAGCTACTAACATGAGTTTGGCCAAACTGCGAGAGGCAGTGAAGGATAGGCGTGCCTGGCGTGCTCTGGTCCATGGGGTCACGAAGAGTCGGACATAAACGACTGAACAAAAAAAACAGTTCCAGAAGGACTGAGTTGCCTCCATTTCTAAGGCCCTGCAAAGGATCCACAGGGTCCCATTATCTCAGACTAGTCCTGTTGCATCTGTTTCACCCCATCCCTCAGTCTGAATCAGGTGTTTTGAATGTGGCTGCTTACTTTTCAGCTCATGCAAATTGTCTGCTAATATGCGCAGTTAATATGTGCTGGTTCGAAACCCATATAGCGTGCCACGGTGGCAATTTGCACAATCAGGGAGAGATTCCAGAGCTCCCCTGATTACAGAAGACGCTGCATTGCTACAGTATTCCACTCCATCAGCTCACATATTATTATGCTCCAACTAGCAGATCGCCTGCATTAGCTGCAGAGATGATACATAATGACGACGTTTAGCATGTGAATCTGTGCTAAGTGAATGTGTAAAATAATAAAAAAATAAACCAAAAGAACAGTATGTTCTCCATTATGCAAAATGCAGCTGAAACAGATTTGCCACAGAAGACCATGCTTACTTTACCATCTCACTGCCTTCTCCCCGGACTACGAAAAACTTTGAAATCTTGACAAGACTCTCTCCCATGACTTCGCAGGAAAGCAACACATATTGTTACCTTTCCTTTAGTTCTGCAACAGTTATTGCAAGACCCATATATTCTGCCTTTTCTCCTGGTTTTGTTTCCCAAGTTCTTTCCTGGTTTTACAGCTGTCCTAACATTTCCGAAGGGTCCTGTAGCGATTTTGTTTTTTTGAGATTGCAGTGTTACATTACCAGAAGGAACCAGCCTATAAACCAGCAAGCAATGGATGTTAATACAGAACACAATTAGCAAGAGAAGCACATTCCCAGTCAGTGGGGAAAACTGCAGCAGAGTGCTATTGCCCTCATGTCTTGGTGGTGGGTGGGTGGAAACCAGGTAGATATAACCAGGTAGATATGCCTTTGGTCTGATTCTGCAGGGTGTTTTTATATATTTATGCAATACTGCTAAGCACCTGGCAGAAAATATGATGGTGATGTTGAGTAGGGATGCTGACAAAAATTGCTATCTCTGAATGTGGTGCCAAATGCTTTCAAAGTTCTGTACTGGGGCTTATGAAGAAGAGTAGAAGAAGAGTTTGGATTTGATATCCCGCTTTACCCGAAGGAGTCCCAAAGCGGCTCACATTCTCCTTTCCCTTCCTCCCCCACAACAAACACTCTGTGAGGTGAGTGGGGCTGAGAGACTTCAGAGAAGTGTGACTAGCCCAAGGTCACCCAGCAGCTGCATGTGGAGGAGCGGAGACGCAAACCTGGTTCACCAGATTACGAGTCTACTGCTCTTAACCACTACACCACACTGACTGCTACATAAGTATTTCTTCAAAGCTATAAAATAATTTTGGGAACTAGCAGATACAAAATGTATCTAACACTCATTCTGTTTGCATGACAGACTTCTGCATATGCAACGAAACTTCTCTTTCCTCTTGTGACACCTGGAAGGCCCTGCACACCCTCAAAACTTGATCCAGAAGGTTGGGACCCCCAAGGGCAGATTTGTGGTGTGCACAAGAGGAGAGGGGAGGAAGGGGTAACCCTGTCGTATGAGTAGAAATCTGCTTGCACAGCATAGGATTCAGCACTATGTTTGCTTTATAAGAAGCAGTGCTACATGCAAATATTGGGAACTGTTACATCTTAGTGAAGAACAAATACTTCAGAAATATTATCTATGCCATTGCTTGTGTTTGTGAACATTTTTTAGGACACTGTACAATGAGTGCCATTTCCTCTGTGGTTGGAAGTGAAGCAAATATGTTAGATTTGACCATGATGGACATGATGAATATATTTCTTCCTTGGTCACCAATTATTATTTTGTGTTATGGCCCATCTGTAAAGGTGTTCCTATGTTTAAATACTGCACTACTGTGAAAATATGCTGGAGGGTCTACATCATGCACACAAGTAGCTTACAAGCTCTCCAGGCTTTGCCAAAACCACCTTTCTAACTTAGGCTGGGAATAAATTAACTGCCGTTCCCTTCCTCCATCTCAATTTCTAACAGCCTTTTCCTTATTTTGTTCCAGCATTGTTTCGCCTTGAGCTTTAGTCCTTAACTCTAACATAGGTACCGGACTTGACAAGCAATTAGAGCAAGCAATTTCCACTCGTCAAACCTTGCTAGATTTGTCATCTGCCATCTGCATGATCATCTGGCTCTCCTCGCGGCCTTGCTGTGAATCTGGATCTACTTGTGTGGAAATAAAAAATAAATAAAAATGGCACAAGACACCATTCTGGTGGGAAGAAAGTGACACAGTGGAGGAAACTGATGTGAGAGTTATTTGCATGTTTTTAAATTTGTATTTCTTGATGTTTTATTATGGGGGGGGGTGTTTAGGAGCACTGCAGCTCTGCCACTGATTTGAACATATGAAGCTACTGTGCAATTTTAAATATGTTTACTCACGTATAAGTCCCTTTATGCTCTGTGGGAGTAACTCCCTTGTAAGCATCAGGGGTGTCTTAAGGAGATGGGCCACCGTGGCGCAGTGATCCCTCCGGCGCCCCCGGCCTACCTCCTCTCTGCTACCTCCCTCTTGCGCTTGCCGCCCCTCGGGAGGGGGGGTGGGTGAGCAGGGGATGAGGGGCGTGGCGCTGCAGCGGCACGGGCTCTGCGCGCCCTTCCAGTGCTCCCGGGACGGGAGGTGAGGGCGGCCAGCTCACAGCCTGCCGGGGACCAGCATGGGCGGCAGCGGCTGCGCCGCCAGCGCACGAGCGCCCGGCCGACAGCCCGCCCTTGGGGGCGGGGGCGGGTTGGGGAGGGGGGCGGCCGGTATGCCGGTGGGCTCGATCCTTCCGGCGCCCCCATGCATCCGGGGCGTCCGGGGGAGAGCGCTGGTGGCGCAAGCACCCGTCCGCCCGTGGGGGCGGGGGGAGGCCGCCGGCGGGGCCGCACTACTCCCCCCGCTCGCTGCGCTCGAAGACGGGGCTGTGCTGCTGGCACGCGAGCACCCGCCCGTGGGGTCGGGTTGGGGAGGGGGCACCCGGTATGCCGGCGGGCTTGCGGGGGCGCCCCTGGGGGCCCGGTGCCCTGGTGCGCCGCGCCACCAGCCCAAATGGACAAGACGGCCCTGGTAAGCATGGATGTAAGATTGTAGCCTCAGCCTCAGTGCACAATTACCAACCTAAAATTTCTCACTGAGACACAGCTCACATACAGGCAAGGCTAACTGGGCATTTGAAGTGGAGAATTTTCATAACCTAAGTGACAATCAGACACCTAGGGGCCGCCCATACTTTGGATTAATGAGGATTGTGAACCTCTTTCACTTACTTTAATTCACTCTTGTCCCTGTGGCGTTCTCCTCCAACTACTGCTGTTGCACACTTTCCACTCCCTGGCCTGAATCCAGAGATTCCCTGTGCTTTGCAGATCCAAACAGGAGAGGTGAATCACAGATGTAGGAGGGTTGTTAAAACTGATTTATAGATTAGTTTATGGGTGTTTGTATAACTATGTTGATTTTTTAAAAACTGTCTTCAGTGCCATTTGGTGAAAAGGTGGAATAGCAATTTTAAAACAAATCAATATCCCAAACTTTATGCCCATGGCACAAATAAAAACTGAAATATGAAACAATATATAGCCTTGAAAATATGCAAATGACAACTCTTTGGCTTTCTTAAGTAATGGTTCTTTCAGAAATGCATTATGCAGTGAAATTTAATTGAGAGCCAATCACACAGTTGGAAGGGACCTAAGGGTCATCTAGCCCAACCCCCATCCAATTTGAAACCATAGTGGTCCCTGCTTTAGCTTTGTAAACGTGCTAACAATTTTATTGCTCCACCGCTAGGAGGCAAGTCTAGGAATAGGAATAGGAATAATTTATTATTGGCCAAGTACATTTTCCAACATACTTGGAATTTGTTTCGGCTACATTGCAATGTAAACATACAGACACTGTTCCTCTCACAATACAAAGAAGCAAAGAAACCCCACCCATAATTTACCTCCCCTTCAGCTATACAACTACGAATTTAACAATTTAATGGCACAAGGGGAAAAAACTATTCTTGTGCCTGGCCGATTTTGTATATGAAGTCCTGTAGCGACGTCCAGATGGAAGTAAATCAAGCAGATGATGACCGGGATGTAAAGGATCTGCTACAATTCTCTCTGCTCTCTTCCTAACTCGGGTAGCATAAATTGTCTCTATTGAAGGCAAGCTAACACCAATTACCCTTTCTGCAATTCTTACAGCTCGTTGGAGCCTTTTCTTGTCTATATTCTGCATATCACAGTAGTGTGCAAGTGGGAATCCCCAGGTAAAAACTCCTTACATATAGAAAACTACTATGTCAGGGAGAAGTATATGCTATAAACATTCTCCCCAGTATCTATTTTTCTGTGTCGGTGTGAATTAGTTTTTATTTTGTATTTAATCATGTGACAGTCCCCCTGCCACCCTTGCAGCAGCCTGAATTAATAGAAGCATTAATGAAGCTTGAGAGAGAAGGTGCTATGGTGCAGATTTCACCATCGCCCTCTGAGTAAAAACTGTCAGTCGCAGATCTAGAAGCTAGATTGCAAAAGCGCCACTACTAAACATGCTTTGATGTGCAAATAGACAGAGCTACACATATAAGCAAATATATATTTAACAAGATACTCTGGGTAGGATTATCCCCCCCCCCCCATTGTAAGCATTAACTATAAAATTCCTATTGTTCTTACATGTTTCTTCAGAAGGCATTACAATGCACAGAAGTTGGAAGCAACAGTTTATTCTAATGAGAGAGATATTCCTCACTGGGCTGAGCTGTATTTTAGAAAATGATGCTGAGAAGCTCATATATGGTGCTGCTGCAAGCCACGTGTAGCACGAGTTTCCAGCATCCAGGGGGGAGGGGGCAAGCCGCCGACACCACTGGAGCTGCGCTGCCTGCTTGTCTGCACAGGGGGGAGCCCAGCTAGGCAGATGAACCCCCCTGAGAGCCACAGAAAAAGGGCTGGGCTGGGCTGAGGTTGCCCATTGCCCCCTTCCCTCCATCTGCATTTGCTCACCATGGAACTGAGATGCTCTGACGCCTTCGCCAGAATGGGGTAGGGATCCCCGTGGAAGCCGGAGCCTGCATGGGGGCATCTGGTTGTGCCCCCTCATAATTTTCCACCCTGACCTCCCCCCCCCCAGCTACATCACTGGCTGTGAACTGCTCGAGTTCATCCAACTTGAAGTTGAACATGCTAATTTATTCACCCCAAACCCCAGCAACATTAAGCAGTTGTTTAAAATCTGATGTCCTGCTTAAAAACAACAATCTGGAGCAGCTTCCAACCTCTTGTCAGTAACACTTGCTTAGCAATAACTTGCTTAGCTATGATCCATCCTAACCAAAGGATCTTTCTAGATCAAAAACCACTGCACAACCACTCTAAAAGGCATTCAAGTGTATTGAAAGCCTTTTGAAACAAGAATGGTTTGATTACCGTACTCTGGAATGGTAAAAGGATTAGCCATCTGTGGGCAAGGATGATCAAAAACCATAAAAAAACCACACAACAGCCTGGTTGGGAGTTGACTTTTGGCCACTTGCTTGAAAAGTAAGAGGCAAGGCTGTATGTCCATCCAAGCCGTTTAAAAGAGAAGCATCAGCTATGCACCTCAAGTCATAGGCAGCTAAATCGACTGAACTAGCCCCAAACTACTGGTATGATCTTTTGAATCGACTAGATGAAGCTGCCATCCTCTGCTCCTGCACTGCCCAGAAAGTGAAGAGCGTGAGCAGTTATAGAAGAGAATGGAAGAGCTTCTGTACCTTTATTTTTTGTGTAAAGGTGGGAATTTCAGAATACAGAATTCTTTCACCGTGCATCTGCACAGCTAAAACGCAATGCGTCTGTTAAAGAAACAGCAGTCCTGTATTTCTTTGTTCTTGGTTACCCTAAAATGCATGGCCAAGCCTGCATTTGAACACAGGACTCCTAAGCTGGTTGCCAACACTTTGCCAACTGGTCCAGATGTTTTTCACAATATTTCCAGCATTTCTGTATACGCTTTCATCTCATAACAATGATTTCTCCTCTAAAGAGCATTCATTAGCGTTTACAGTTACTCCTCTGAGTTTAAGTTACAGGTAGGTAGCCATGTTGGTCTGCCATAGTCAAAACAAAATAAAATAAAAAAAATTCCTTCCAGTAGCACCTTAGAGACCAACTAAGTTTGTTCTTGGTATGAGCTTTCGTGTATCTGAAGAAGTGTGCATGCACACGAAAGCTCATACCAAGAACAAACTTAGTTGGTCTCTAAGGTGCTACTGGAAGGAATTTTTTATTTTATTTTGTCCTCTGAGTTTACTGAGTGAAGCCGTAACTCAGAAGCATAATGCCAATTGCTATTTCACGTGTGCAGTGACAAAAAAAGGAAATAAAAATGCCATGCACCACTAGCCTTTTAGGGAATGGTGCAATTGAACAGTTATTCCTGGCATAGGGAAAATGAAGGTGTTTTCTGTTTGCTAGGCAATTTAAGGAGGGGATTTACAACTATTTGTAACAGCTATTTCCAAATTAACTGAGAAGTGCCTGAAAGCCATTCAGTGAGCTTCATTCTTTCTTCTGCTCCTAGAAACTAGCAAAAAATCCAGCCATGGTATCATACATACAGTCATCACCAGAGGTAACAGGGTAAGGCATGGAATGGAGCAACTGATGCAAAGATGGGGTCGTGTCTCCCCCCTGTGCTTTCGATAGTTGCACAGAAATTACAGTTTTTCACGTCCCTGCATGCCAAACTGCACTCACTCATCACCTGCACTCCAGAAGCTTAATCCTCCTTTGCGATGGGAGATAATTAACTGGTAACGGAGCTGGTTTTTAAAAACCTGTTTTGGGGGGAATTGTTTCTGCTGAAAGAATATGGGCACCCAGAAAGACGCTCCTCCTCCAAAGCAACAACCTATGATATACACCTGTGGAGAATGTCACACAGAAAACGAAATAAAAGCAAGAGATCCTATCAGATGCAGAGAATGTGGATACAGAATAATGTACAAAAAGATGAAAGCTTCATTGCTTGATTATTGCATGCTGATCCTAGCTACCTGAACTTTTAGAATTTGTTTAGAGTTGCTGTCGTGTGATGGCGTAATTTTACAAATTTCATCAATACTTTAAAAAAAAAATCCTCCTTTGCCCCTGGCCACCATGGGCCATTGCTTCCTCCCAACTCCCATCTTTCCATTTGTAGGTCTAACTGGTTACAGAAAAAACTCTCCTATATTGTGACTAAAGGCTGGTTTCGAAGGGGGGTGAGATGGGGGAGAGGGAAGGAGGCTAGACACAACAAACTTTGTGATGAATAATCACAAAGCACAACAGAGAAGCCCTTTTGCATGCATGTGAGTGTGTGTGTATAAAAGAAGAATAAATTCGCCCAGGAGCTTCTGCAACATCTGTTGCGATGCTGGGACCAAACCACTTGCAGTCCTTACTGAATTATGCTTCCTAGCTTCAAAGCATGAAGGGTTTTTCTTCCCTCGCTGCTTTGTAAAGCTGGCACTCTCCTAGAGGACCAAGTGTCTGCTTAACTTGCACAACACATTGCTTTGGTACAGGAGCAAAGAATACCATAGCAACTCCAACAACACAAAACCTCCTTTGGGATTCAGCTTTTCATTCGCCTGTGAATGTGGGGTGGGTGGGGGAGGGAGGCTGAACAGAGGGGTGCTTGAAGGCTGCAGACATTTACTTGACGTTAAATGTGTTTTAATTAACAGCACACAAAAACACTGAAATTTGTGCCCATTCATTCATCTGATATCAGGCTCAACACCATTCAAGCCAATGGCAGCTTGGACACCCATCTCAGTAGGTCAGAAGAGAGCCCTTGTTTCCCACCTCAGAGTTTTAAACCACGTTTGGTAAATTGCAGGGAAACTTTTTTCATCTCACCACCATGGCTTGTGCAAGAGATATGCCTTTAGGGGTGGCAGTCCAGAGTGGTAGTGATCAGCATTTAACTTCACCAGTCACAGATCAATGTAATTATGTGTAATTATTCACCATTTGATTGCGCTGCAATTACTATGTAGTTACAGGCTAACTCTGTGGTTACTTGTGCCATAAAATTAAAGCATTACCCTGAGATCCACAAATTACATAATAATCCTCTCTCAAAGTCAATTAGTAATTGCCACATAATCCATAGGTCACATAATGAAAAGTTACAAATATCTGTTGTGGGTAATTAGACTGAGTAATGGCCTAATTATAGAGAACCACACCCCAATATTCTCCTCATACTGCATTGCTGAGCTAGAAGAGGACTAAAAAATTCAGGAAAAGAAAAAGAAAAGGAACTCTCGACAAACATTTGGGAAGTGAAGTGCTTAAGTATAAAATGTCCCCCTTTAGGGGTTAAAAACCCTCTATTGAGCAAGGATGAAATTAAAATTAACTGACACTGATGTTTCTCCAAAGCTCCTCCAGCGTATTGGGAGCTTCAGCAGAAGATGACATTCTTCCCAATTCCCACAAGTTTAAGAAAGATTAAATTAAACTTACTGAAGAATATTTTCTGCTGATAAACACAGCAGCTCACAATCCGGAGAAAGCAAAACAAAAATATCTTAAGCAGTTTTCCAGTGGAGGTTTACGTTCTGTAACTGACCTGATCCAGCAGGGAGGAGGGGAACAGGGGCTTCTTTCATCTAAGGCAGGCATGCCCAACCTGCGGCCCTCCAGATGTTTTGGCCTACAACTCCCATGATCCCTAGCTAACAGCACCAGTGGTCAGGGATGATGGGAATTGTAGTCCAAAACATCTGGAGGGCCGCAGGTTGGGCATGCCTGATCTAGGGGGTTACGAGCTGCAGATCCGGATCCAAAGCTCCATCCTTCTACTCTGAAAGCTCCTTCTCCTAATCCAGGATATTCAGCAGGCTGGTTGTGGTTATAATAGTCTGGTGCAGATGACACACCAAGACAAACCATGGTTTTGTGTGACTATGGGAGCACATGGTCAAAAAGGAGCTTTCAGCCACTTTTGTTTCTTCTCTCCAGTCCTGTTGGCTGCTCATGTTGCACCACACTAAGCCAAGGTTTGGCTTAACATGTCATCCAAACCGGGGTACATTGTTAAACTCTTTTCACATTAACCACGAGTTGTAACCATGGTTAGTTCTTGGTTGTGGCTCATGGTTAGTGAGGAGAAAGCCCTAGTCTGGATGACCAGGAAAAACAGACCAAGGAGGAGCAAACCAACTTTAAGCTCCTAAGCAAGAGTCCACAGGGTCTCACTTCGCAAAGGTTTGGCTCAGTGTGTTGTCTGAATCAGGTCCTAGAGGAGAATGGAGAATGCAATTGTGGGATGTAAACACAGAGCAGCCAAACACAACACTCCTAGAGAGGACATGAAGGTAACTCAGTCCTCCAGGCTTAACTTCCTGTTTACCTGGACTGAGTTACAGGAACCAGAAGTAGGTGTGGTCTTACCTGGGAACAACATCCCAAAGATCACTCTCCATTTTGCCTCGTCCTTTGAAGAAGCAGGATGCTCTCTCAGCCTGCAGCTGAGAGAAGCAGAGGTGAAGGCTGTTCCCTTATGGAAGCAGCTTCACTGCATGTAAATACATTTATCTAAGTTTGTCTGCCTCTCTTTTGCCTGTACTGTGACTCATGGATGTCTGTAAGTAAACTCTATTTTATATCTAATAATCAGTGCTGTTTTGTATCTTTACTTTTAAGAGGGAACAAGGGGAATATACCAGGAATATAGCTGGCTTAAGCAAGCCTATGCAAACGTTTTCTGCTGTGTTTTAAAAGGGAATGTAAACTCTGCTAAGTTTGGAGCTTGCTCACACAAGCTGGGATTGAGATATATAAATAATATATACTCATCCACACTCCTAAACATTCCCACAGCAATTTGTACATCTTCAGGTACAGTGAAAGATGTCTAATAAGAAAGACTCTGTACACACATAGCCATTGATTGGTACAAGGTGTTCTGTTTTTTATCTAGATCAGCTACTGGGGAAAAGGTTGGAAGGGAGTTTATGAGTCTCAACAGCAAAGCCAAACCACATCCACCCTGTAAATTGTGCGCCTAAGCTCCCGATCCAGCCCCTGATCCAGAGACCAGGCTAGCATGAACAGAATTGTATGGAATGCTATCCCACCAATGAGATGGTCTGCACATTTCTTTGCCTTAGTCAACACTTAAACTTTTGTTGCAAGTTACTGTTTTTAAATGAGACATGCTATGGCACTGATTAGGCTATTAATAAAAGCCAGCTGCTTGATTGAAAGAGGATATCAAAACCGGTGCTGCTCCTCGTGACATCTTCTCTTTCTCTTTCTCTCTCTCTCCCTCCCCTCCCTAGTTTTGCTTGATTTATAGGGATTTTTTTGCACCTAAAACAATTCCATAATAAATTGCAGAAGCTGACTTTCAGTGGTGATTAATTCAAGGAAGTCAGTAACAAGCAGAAACCCAAGTACTTTCCCACGACCATTAGCTGATTCACTACAAATGGACTAAGCTCACACTTTGCCCTAACCGGAAAAATTCAAAAAACTGAAAATCTGGTTAAATAGCAGGATAAATGACATGGACACAACTTCATTAGGTATCCTGCTTGTCCTGTTAGAAGCCCAAAATTTGTCCAGCGTACTCACCTTTCTAATAATAGAAAGATACTTGGGGACGTAATAACAAGCTGGGGGGGCGCTCACCTGTGGCCTTCCAGATGTTGTCCGACTCCATCAGCTGTAGTCAGAAGGGCCAATGCTCAGTGATGATGGACTTGTGGTCCAGCAATACTTGCAGGGCCACAGGTTAGGCACCCCTGCATTACAATAAATATGCTGGGCAAAGGGAAATTTTGAGAGCTGTACATGTTCCATGTGCTGCACACTGGTATATGTAACCCATTAGCAAAAACTGCCAACACAAATTCAAGCTGAATCTTCAGAAAACACAGTGGCAAGGAGCTTGCCTTATAAAATTGCAAGCTGACAATTCTGGTGGTCATGCAAAATGCACCGACACAGCAGCTATATTCCATATTCAGCAGATATAGCCATCTCTACAAGGGATGAATAAGCTGAGAACCAGAGTCTTGCCATCTAGAAACCCCTCTGAGATAGAGTGGGATCAAATAGGAGACTTTCTATTGCTAACATCATCAAGGTTTCACAGAAACCGACTGTGTTTAGATTCTATCAAGTGGGGACTGATAGCAAGCAGCTGTTCCTCCTCCCTGTCCTTCGGGATACAGGGTTCACTCTTGGCAGTTTGGTCCTCCCTCCCCTCGCATCTCCCTAGCAGCTTGCACAGGGACCCACCCCACATTGTGCTTCATTTGGGACCTGCCAGGAATAATGATCTCCCAGCCTCAGTGAGCTTGGTGCCGTGGTAGGGGTTATTGCCATGGAGATAGCTTGCCCAAGAGCTTGCAAGTCACCTGAGCACAATGCCCAAGGGTGCATGGAAGGGAACCATTCTTTGTGAAGAAGGATGGCACAGGGAACAAATTGGGGTTTGGCTTTCAGTGGTGAAAGTGACCCCTGCTTCCGAGCTTATCTGCATGTCCCAAGTGCTGCCTGCATTTTCCTGCACTTCCATCCAGTCCTGACCAGCGTTCCCCAGTTGGAGGTCACCGGCAACATGAGAGTGGGATGGGGGAGCTGGTGGCCAGCCAGATGTTGTTGGGCTCCTATTCCATCAGCCCAGCCAGTACGGCTCAAGGGTCGGGGGGGGGGATGAGAGGCATCATCCATTTACCTCTGGAAGACCACAGCTTCTCCACCCCTGCCGTTGGGAGTCACGTCCCTTTATGTTCTTTTTCTTTTAAGGGCTCATAAAGCCCAGCTTGCCTACAGGAAACTGCTCCTTTGACCTTTTTTAAACAGTCATGGGTTTTGTCCCCGTCCCCCCCAAAAAGAAACATGTTTAAGGCTCCCAGAAATTGGAAGAGCAGTCAAGGGTGGGTGGGGACCACCCCCTCAGTTGCTTTTCAATGATATGGCTTTTGTTTTCTTTCAGGGTCCCCAGTGATATACTAGGGGGGAAAAACTAAAAACAAACAAACTGACAAGGTGTTAAGCAGGTGACGAAAATATGCCTTAGAAGTTGGTCAAGGACAGCAGTATAATAAAGTCAAGGACAATATTAAGAAGTATTGGAACAGAGCCAAGCTGGGCTATCGAATAACCTTGCTGCAGGTCAGTAGCACTGTATTTGAAAGACAAGCCCGTGAACCTTAATGTCTTGCTACTAATTCAAGTGAAGGGAACTCACGGCTGAAAAAAGCTAACGTTTTCACTGTTACCGACGACGAACTTTCATAACATTCATATCCAAATGAAGGCACACAATATATACAACACACTTGCAAGGAGTCTGGGCATTATTGTGTCCTCTCTCCACACACACACACACACACTGCCCAGCTCATACAGACTACATGTTCTCAGCCGGAAGCAAGAAGCAGTGGTAAAACAGAAGAAAAAATGTTTACAACAAAACCAGTCAGTTGAGCGCTGTCTTTTCCATTATGGTCTCCACGTTGCCACCTCCTTGTCCAATCTCCCAAGCCCACCCCAGACCTCCACTATGCGTAAGGTTGAAATTCTAAACACATTTGCTCAATACAGTGAGAATTACTTCCACGTAAATATGACTAAGATCCGGCTGGGAATTGCTTTTCTTCTCCTATAAACATCCAAAGATATGCTGCATAATGCTGTGCATTTTTATCCAGATGTAATTTCCACAGCGGCACGGGGTGGCCCTGTGGGTTAAACCACAGAGCCTAGGGCTTGCTGATCAGGTCGGCGGTTCAAATCCCCGCGACGGAGTGAGCTCCTGTTGCTCAGTCCCAGCTCCTGCCAACCTAGCAGTTCGAAAGCACATCAAAGTGCAAGTAGATAAATAGGTACCGCTCCGGCGGGAAGGTAAACGGTGTTTCTGTGCGCTGCTCTGGTTCACCAGAAGCGGCTTAGTCATGCTGGCCACATGACCCAGAAGCTGTACGCCGGCTCCCTTGGCCAATAAAGTGAGATGAGCGCCGCAACCCCAGAGTCATCCACGACTGGACCTAATGGTCAGGGGTCCCTTTACCTTTAATTTCCATGGCATTTACTCCCTGCAAAATATGTTCAGGATCATAGCCTGGGTCCTTATCTACAGTATTCCATTTTGGAGGCAATGAAAGAGTATTTTATTTTACTGCGTTTTAAAACCTTGCCTTCAAAGAGCCCCATGCAGATCACACATTTCACCCCTCACCTACATCCCTTTATCAAAACAAGAACCTTGTGTTGTTGGTTAGGAAGAAATGGTGGTGCAGACTGGCATCTAAAGGGCACCATGTTGACTAGTCCTGCTCTACCTCCTACACTGTATCTTGTTAGCTTATCTTGGTTACGCTTAAGATGTAGACTGCCGTTCCTTGCTAACTGATACCCACTTCTATCTGATGAGACAGTTGTAGACATACAATTGGGAGTAGACTACCAGCTGCCTCAGGAGTTACATTTTGCTGTTGCATGCCACCAGAAGTAAATACAAGTGCACACAAGCTCTGGGAAACAAAAGACCTTTCTTTAATATTCTTGTCTATTATCTCCTGTTGCCCGTAAGCAAATGTTAGGGGCCTTGCTGCTTTCTCCCCCCCCCCCAATGGCATAAATACATCGAGACATTGCAAAGGTCCATTTCATCTAACTTCTGAGGGCATTTGTGCATGTGCTGGGGTTTCTGAAGGAGTCATTACTGCACGCTCACAGCGTGCGGAATGTGACCCATTTAAGGAACAAAGCAAGACTTGTGACTGAACATTCCTGCATAATATTAAGGAGTTGTCAAAGCATGTGCAAACCAGTTGGTGGCAAGTGGTCCCATGCGTGAATTTACCCGCTGCAAAGGGTCCTTGAAGCTACTCATCAGCTCTTGGTAAACGGCAGTGAAAGTCAGTGAATCTAATTTGCCAATAATGATTTTTTTTAAAAAAACTTTTATTAGTAGATTTGTCCTTCCAGTACAAACAAAGTAATTTGTTTCTGGTCTTTCATACCACATAATTTAGAAATATCTACATTAAAATCCTTATAAAAACCACTTGTCCACAGTCACTGTAGGCTATATATGAAGGGATAACATTTCTTACCAAGGAAATGTTCAAATTATCATTTTAAAATCCTTCACCAACTTTGTGCTTTAAATTGTAAAAACCCTAAAAAAAATTAATTTAAAAAAATGCCAATAATGAGCCTATGTATCAATGTACATCCTGCCAACTTCCAGCTTTCCTTTTTTAAAATAATAATAATAATAATAATAATAATAATAATAATAATAATAATACAGCCATAAGAGACTGGCTACTCAGTGTTACAACAGAAATCTCCTGATGAACGGGGCTCACTTCTGTGCCCTTCATTCTAACGAAAAAGACAGAGTGCCTGAATGCAATCGCTCGCAGTTTGTTACAACTAATACAGGGGCTAATAGGAATGGTTTAATTAATAACAATTATCCAGAGCGTCGGTGTGATTCAGGCAATGTCTCCGAGCATGAAGGAGACGCTTGACACTTTGCTTCCATGTGCGGACGCAAGAAATTTCTAGGCAAAGTTAATGGAAAATGAGCGGATGACTGCTGCCGCAATTCAAATCTACTGTAAAATTATTGAAATGATGCCAATGTCACAGGAATGCGCTTGGCACTAACTTCTGCGGTCATTAGCCCTTGCTGCATGTTAATAACGTTTGGCCAAATACCTCGAAAGCGTGTCACAGATTTTCTTTAAAAAAATAATAATCTTACAGGTAACTGTTTTCTGTCTTCATTATATGATGTACAGATAGAGAGATAGCTACCATTGTTCCTCTGGGGGACAATATGCTGGTTTATCAGAGCTCTGAGCTTTCTGTGCTAAAGCCCCCGTGATCTCAGTAATGCAACACTCTGATTGCTCTGTGGCGACTGAGGATCTCGCCTGTTCATGTCAATTTCTCTTCTCGGAGGTGGCTGGGCAGGGGAAGAGAAGAAGGGAGTTTTTTATTTTATTTTATGAAATTCCAATTGTCTAAAGCAGTAGAAACTCCTGTCAGTCACAGATGGTTTATTGGCTGAGTTCGCCAGCAGGGGGTCTCAGCTTGAACCTCTCCACTATAATTAGTGTCATCGCAGTCAAATGCAATTTGTCTATTTAAAATATAGGAAGAGGGCATGCTAATGGTCCAGCTGACACTTCTACAGCAAAGTATCAACAAGCGCGCTCCAGCTTCTCAGTTGTTAGGAAGGTATGAAGACCATGACTTGCACGCTACAGCTTTGAACATATTTTACTTCCTGGGGGCTGTGTGTGCATTCCCCTTTACAGAAGTATTTCCTCCACCTAAAACTGCAGGTAGAGTTTTACATTTTGGTTTTTTTTAAGAAATGCTGAACTTACTATTGAAGGGCCATAGCTCAGTAGCAGAACACCTGCTCTGCCTGCAGAAAGTCCCAGGTTCAATTCCTCGTGTCTCCAGGTAAGGCCAGGATTGTTTGTTACCTGAAACCCTAAATAATAACAATAATTTATTATTTATACCCCGCCCATGAGGCTGGGTTTCCCTAGCCACTCTGGGTAGCTTCCAGCAAAATATTAAAATACAATAAAATACAATAATATAAAGAACTGCTGCCAGCCTGTGTAAACAATGCTGAGCAAGACAATTTGACCCCATATAAAGCAGATGATTATACTGTAGTGAATATTAAGGACTCATGCAGTCCTTAATAAATGTAGGCAGCACAATGAAAGGGGGTTTAAGATTGAGTAGCCTGGTTTATCTACCAAAGAAAGGAAAATGTCAAGCCTCCTCCGCGCTTTCAGAGGTATTACCTAAACCACAGTAATACTCTGGATAATTGTTATTAATTAAACTGTTCCTATTAAATCTAGAAAGTTTATAACTACCACCTTAAACAATGATGATTCATATTGCTCATTCCAGCCAGATGATTGCACTCCTGTGAACAGTGACTAGGAGGCCCTGAATAAAGAGGGACTTACTCCAAAGCAAACACCTATAGAATTAAACTGCATGGCTCTGAACACCCAGGAGAATGTTCTTTCTTCCCACTGCACCCATACAGGTATGTAAGGAATTGTTCCATTCAATCAAGTTAACATGTTTTTAGAGAAGGGGACCTTGGCAGTCCTTGCGGTTTTGCATTATTATGACCATGCCTATAACTCTTGCACCTACGGGACCGCCTCTCCTGGTATGCCCCGTGGAGGACCTTACAGTCCATAAATAACAACACTTTGGAGGTCCCGGGCCTCAAGGAGGTTAGATTGGCCTCAACCAGGGACAAGGCCTTTTCAGCACTGGCCCAGACCTGGTGGAACGCTCTGTCGCGGAAGACCAGGGCCCTGCAGGATTTGACATCTTTCCGCAGGGTCTGCAAGACGGAACTGTTCCACCAGGCCTTTGGTCTGGACTCAGTCTGACCTCTCCCCCCCCTTTCTTCTTTTTTGATGGAACCCCTTATATGGGATCCTGCATATAAATTTTTTCTCGGCCCTTTTGCTGGCCCATGTACGACCAGCATGGATAGCTGGCCCGGGTGAATATTTGATGTTTCCTCCCTGTATGGTCTTGATTTATGGGCCACCAGTAAAATGAGGCTGCATTTTAAGCTGTATTTTAATCAATTGGGTGTTTTTGTTTGTTTTTTTAAAAAACTGTATTTTATATTTCTGGTTAGCCGCCCTGAGCCCGGGGAGGGCGGGGTATAAATAAAATTTTAATATTGTTATTGTTATTATACACCACCTTCTGCCCTGGTGGGACTCAAGGCAGCTTACAGATATAAACAAGAATCACTAAAAACACGGGGGAAATATCATTAAAAAACTATCAATATATAAAAAAAAATGTTCAAAACATACAAATAATCACACATCACTGTGATTGATGTGCTTTTACCAATTACCAGTGCTGGATGGGTTTAATATTCAGCTTTTACAGCCTGGGTAAGCCTCAATGATTTCCATGGAAAGCTGGCCAGGGCCATGCTGGGAGGGAGGGAATGGATGGAGTACACATTCAACTGCATCTGCATCGCCCAGGAGAGACAAGAAAAGAAGTGTCTGGAGAGGTCACTTCCTGGTTGGCGTAGAGATGCAGTTTTCAACGGAGCCCAGTGACGGAAATGTGCAACTGCCCCTGTGTCCCCCATGTTACACCACTAAACTCCACATTAGATATTTCAAAAGCATTTTGAGTCCAATGCCACAGCAATGTTTCTGCCGAGACCTGGCAGTTTGTGGTGTCGTATTGGTGAAACAATCTAAGTAGCTGCTGACCTAACAATTCTGAAAGAAGTGTGCATGCACACGAAAGCTCATACCAAGAACAAACTTAGTTGGTCTCTAAGGTGCTACTGGAAGGATTTTTTTTGTTTTTTGTTTTGTTTTAATTCCGAAATTGACAACTAGATGCCTCAAACTGGACTTTCCACCCCAATCCTAAAGATCAGGGCATCAAAATGAAGGTTTTTATACTCAGATGTGAGTATTGTTGGGCTGTAAGTGACTACCGGTAATATGATTCATTTCTGTATACAGAATCCGATCCTAGCCTTATCAACACTCTGTACAGAAACTAACACGAGTGGAACAAATTTCTCCCCTTTTCTTACTTTTATACTTTGCATGTTCCTCTGAAGAAACTTCATTTCTCCTTCTAATCAAGTGATTAACTCTCACAGAAATCAACCCCACTTCAATTTTTTGGATTAAGCTTTATCTCTGTTGCACCAATTGCAAATATCATTATTGCCCACACAAATGTGCTGTGCATCCCTGGCTTTATCACAAAAGGACTAGTTACCCTTTTTAGAGTAGCCAAACCCTTATTGATTCTGTATACTGGGTGACTTTCATATCTGTTGATGATGATATTAGTACCACACAATAATATTTCATCTGCTTTTCATTGTTTATCACGGCTGCTATTCAGAGCCACTGCAATCCTGGAAAGCTGTCACTCATCTGTGCTATTGTTTGCTCTTGAAAATATGGAGGAGCCCATCTCCCATGGCTTATTTAATATATATCCATGGAACTGAAGGCAGAATAGTTTTTTCTCATGGTCAATGAATACTTTATGTATTCTACCAAACACAATGTTTGAAGAACAGTGTTTGGAAAGTTCTGAAGTCTTACTTTGATTAGAACACACAAATGTGCATGCGCACACAGAGAGAGAATACGATATTTGATTCCTTATCTACCTAAATCAAAATTAATCTAACCCTAATTTAAACATTCAATTTCTCCTGGCTGTAGGCTTTAAAAACCAAAAGGATTTGCAATAATTCCTGTCTAAAATACTAACAGCCAGCAGGGTTTCCAGATTCAACCAGTCAGTGATCAGGGCTTGACTTCATGAGATTCAAATATTCATAGAATATTAATAAATATCTGAATATATTTGTGAAGGTGCTTTCTGAAGTTATAGCAATAAGCCCGAGTTCCAACTTTACTTGCATATTAAAAGCTTTAGAACTTTGTTTTCTCAAGATCACCAAGATGCTCATTTCCAGACTGGTGTTTTATATAGAAATGTAAGAGCTGGATAATTTAGTTCAAAGAATGGAATATTCAGGCTTAAAGCTTCAACAACACAGACTTCAGGGCAGGCTTCTTTCATGCAACACACATTTACCTAGGGATTCATTAAATTTGTCCCGTCCCCCGTCCCCCCATGATCCTCAAACACCAATCAAAGCCACAGGGAGTATCACAAACATAACTCTTTTAAAAACCATGGGCATAATTTGGGCATGTGCATCCACATGCAGAGGCTGTTCATGGCTTTGAATGGGGTGCAGATCTCTATTCTTAAACATCTAGCTACCTTGTGAAAGTGTGCACAGCTCCGACTGCCCATGTTCATCAACATTGTCATCATCCTAGTAAAAGGTAAACCTAACAGGAATAGTGGCAAAATGGTTGCCAGCACCAGTGAAACTATGTTGGGAAGTTAAAAGTTGCCAGTTAAAAGGAACTGGTAGCAGGTGACATGAAATACCTCTGCCTGAGATCTTGCAGAGCTGCTGCTAACCCAGTATTGGGTTAGGCAAATAATAATAATAATCAGAGGAATTTGGGAAAGTATAGCTGGAAAAATGTGCTACTGAGAAGGACTGAGAAGACCTCCCGGACCGGGAGGGGGCCTTTGCTGCCCCCTCCTCCTAGCTGCCCGCCAAGCTGATGCTCCCACCACCCGCACCGGGGCCTGCAGAGAGGAAGGAACTGGACTCCGTGAATATTGGAAATCAGAAATTAAAACCCCCGATGCTGGGAGCTCCTTTCCCTCCTTGCTGGATGCCAACGTAGCAGGAGACAAAGCCCCACCCTGAGGCGGAGGCCCTACTTGAGCACTGGTTTGACAGGCAGAGCATTGAAGGAGACCATCCATTCCAGATGCAAAGCGGGCCAACGCCTCCGGATCACCAGCCAAACTTGCTATGAAGGATTTAATACGGCCCACAGCACAACTAGGATTGGGCGAACAAAGTGACTGGGATGGCCTCTTAAAAGCCCTCTTTGCTGGAATAGAGGAAGCAGGCTGCGCAGAAGCCTTCTTTGGAGCCATTCTAAAAGGAATCAAGCAAAACAATCACAGACCAAGCTGCCGAACTATTAAACCATATCATCTTAAACCACATATTAAACCATATCATTAAAGCATATCAGATCCTGTCCAAATTGCCTTGTTTATTCGAATTTATTTATGGAACAATAAGCCCCCCAGCCACTAAGGCTGTAATGGCTAAACAGCCCAGTTGTTTCCAGTATACCATGGACCACTAGGCCTATTAAGGCAAAGCCCTATTCCAGTGAAATAGCAGACTCGAGGTGACCTGCCGCCTGTCTAGGTACCCCTGCTTGCCCTTTTTGAGGGAAGCACCCTCTCAGGAAACCCAAAGTTCTTTTTTTTTTTTTTGGAGGGGGGTCAATAATATCACAAATGGGCTGCGCTTGGGCAGGAGATATAGAAACATGATAAGCCGCACCAACAGGTTAAAGAACAGTTTCTAGCCATGAGCCATGAGGCTGCTGAATGAAAGACTGCAATGTTGCAGCTAACGTTAGGGGTTGGTGGTAATACGACAGCACACGGAGTATGACAAGAACTAAGAGATAGGGGGAAGCGGGGCTCGTTTAATCTCACTGTAAACATGTGGTACAGTGACAATAAAGTATATCTATTTCTATTTCTATTCTACTTACCCAGCAACAGAATAGCCCCAGTAAGGAATGCTAAGTAAAATAGGCATCTAAAATGGTGACTGTCACTATCAGGGCTTGAAGAAAATAAACTTTTTTCAGAAACAGCATAGCTAAAGAGCATACGCAGAGTGCTCATATTCATAGGAGCACAGAGAGTCACTGGCTCCACTCTGTCTGCCTCAGAGATGCATTAGCAACGGCAGCACAGACATTCAGGCAGTCACACCCACACTGAGCTACTGAGCCTGCAAACAAACTGATACATTTTTATAGAGAGAATGAGTCACAGAGACTCAGCCATTTTCTGTTAACAGTAGCAGGCTTAGGCTTGATGCAGGCCGTGTAGGCCTCACTGATTCTGCTCTAAGGATCTTTGTCACGATGAGGCCCGGACAAAATGAAAAGCAGCAGCCCAGAACAGTGCTTCACATCAAAACGCTAGGAAAGCAGGCTTGCAATAGCAACAGCTGCAGTATTAAAAGAACCTCACAATAGCTCTCCGCCCAAGGCTAGATTAAAATACGGCCAAAAGCGCTGCACACCCCCAAAATAAAGGCAGCCTTCAGGAATACTAAAGAAAGTGATTCCAGCCCTGACTAATATAAAACGGGAGAAAGGTGGGGAAACCTTTTGTGTGAAGGAAAGCCCCAAATGGGGGCTTTCACTATTGGGAAAGGCAAGCCAGGAGGATTACGGACGGGCACAGGGAGAATCTTCCCAAAGGGCAGGGTAAGAGCCCAAACAGCCCCCCGGTGTGGCAAAGCCCCTGCCAGGGGTGGGGTGGGAAATCAAACAGGAAAAAGGGGAATTAAAGTAATTAAGGGATTGGAGAGGATTGGAAAGAAGGGAGAAACAAAGAAATTTAACCAGACAATGAGAAGATTGCTCCACTGTCCTCCAGACGGTCCAAGTGTTCCAGGTCATCCAGTGCACGCAGCAAAGAGGGGCTGACTCTGCGAGCACCAAGAATATATAACCCCTGAACTGTCTATCAACATTTGCAACATACAAATCTCCCCAACGACCCAAAAGCCCCTATCAGCTGCCCTGGCTATCTAACTGGGTCCCGCCCCAAATACAGAAGGGTGTCTTGCTAGGCCCCAACCGCAACACGTGTTCTCTATGTTGGGAGAACTCGCTAAATCAGAGGAATTTGGGAAAGTATAGCTGGGAAAATGTGCTACTGGTTAAGGATGTAGTCAAGGAAGTAATGGGAAAATCATGTGTGAACAGGCTCAGGAAAAAAATCCCTTTTGTTCTGCTGTATTCTTTGGTCTAGATCTTTCTGAAATTACAAGATGGATTTTGAAGAGTAAAGCTGAACCTGGAATAAACACGACAATTTGTAGAGGAAATATTCATACATCATGCACTGGTCACAATATTGATGGTTTAACTGAGCACTTAATCTAGTAGCAATAAATCAATATATCACATGACATGCAAAATGAGAGCAAATCACTCGTTATCTGCTACCCGCCAAGTGCCTTGAATACTAATGCTATTGTTACGTACACCCCAATCTCCACGTGCTGCGAGATTCCAGGGGATGCAGGGCTTGTGTTTCCTTTTGGACAAAGAGGCACAGCAGAGACTGTGGCGTCTTTATAATATATGATTTATTTACACATATTATACAACCTGAACCTAGATGGTGGGAGAATCCCCACATTACACCCCAAGACGGTCCTTTGGGTGTGCAAACAGAAACCAGCCATACTGTCTGTGTCTTTGTTACAGCCTGACCCAACCAGCCCACACAGTGTGCCCCCCCTTTCTTTGGCTTGCCAAACTGTTTGCGAAACGGACACCGTTTTCCTGTTTGCTTGTGTCAGGCAAACTTTAATTCTAAACCAAAACTATGGGTCTTCTGTCTTATCAGCTAGCCCCTATTTGCTTTGCACAATAACTCTGTCTTTGTTATGCTAATGACTCAGCCATTCCAATGATTACTCCTTGATGAAACAAAACAAAATAAAAAATTCCTTCCAGTAGCACCTTAGAGACCAACTAAGTTTGTTCTTGGTATGAGCTTTCGTGTGCATGCACACTTCTTCAGATACACTGAAACGGAAGTCACCAGACCCTTAAATATAGTGAGGGAGTGGGGAGGGGTATTACTCAGAAGGGTGGTGGGAAATGGTGATCAGCTGATAGGTGTGGAAAACCTGTAGACGACTGCAGTTTTTACAGGGTCTTCTCCATGGTTTCTTGGACATGGAAAACTGGTTTAAACTCCAGCCTCTGCTAGATCCAGGAATTTAGGGGGGGTTGCTTAAATTCTAACCCTTTACTGAATCCAGATATTTCAGGGGAGTCTTGTTCCCCTCCCTCAAAAAACTAACAACACTATGTTTTGTACTGGGAGAACAGGCTCAAAGATGTGGTTCACAGATGCATTGAGCAGGAAGTCAGACAGGGAACCTGCTGGGGGGGCGCATCAGGATTATTCAGGGTCCTTTGGGTGAGCAACAGCTGAACACCCTCCAGAAGTCAAAGCACAACACAAAAAAAAGTTTAAAAATGGCACAACACTTGACTGAGAAATTCCATACTGGGAGTTCAGTGGCCACCCAATAAGTGGTATCTGAAGAAGTGTGCATGCACACGAAAGCTCGTACCAAGAACAAACTTAGTTGGTCTCTAAGGTGCTACTGGAAGGATTTTTTTATTTTTTTACTATGGCAGACCAACACGGCTATCTACCTGTAACTGCAACACCCAATACGTGTTTTATGTGGGCCTACATTTTAGATACAACTTGTTCTTTAGCAGGAGATTGATGGGGAGAAAATTAGAGGATTGGGGGCAAAGAGCAATACCCAACTCTACCATCCTTTGCAGAACCAGCAACAGAAACAGGTTGTGGCAAAGCATCTAAGAATGAAAGCTAGTGGGATCGCTAGACAAGAACAGCAGTAGCCATGTGAACTTGTTCCACACTTGGCTCTCAATGTCCTTGACTGGCTCATCTTCCTAATTACCAATTATTCTAGTGTGAGGCAGTGTGGTGCAGTGTAATGGAGTGTCAGACTAGGACTGGGGAGTCAAAGGTCCAAATCCCATTCTGCCATGAAGCTCACTGGGTATTTCACAGGACTGGTATGATAATAAAAGGCAGCAGGAGAAGACACACACACACACACACGGCACCTTTGCAGGTTAGTTAATCTCAGTCTGTCCTTTTATTTGGTGTGCTCGGCAGTTGTATAAATGGTCTAACATCAGATCTGGTCTTTCTGTTTTTACCTCATTTAAAGACCTCACTAAAAACTCTCACACGGCCTTCTATCACTCTCAAGAACCAGCATCTACAATTCCAGCCACGGCTATTATCAGTATGCAAAGTGCCAGATAAGAATAAAAAATGAATTGCAGCCCAATTATATCAGATAAATCAAATCTTTATCTCTTTTCCTTGTGTTACTGTCACCTTAGCAGTTCATTTATACTATCGGTGCAGCACGTTCACCCTTGAGGACAGCCCTCCCTTTTTCGTTTTTCGTTTTTGCACAGAGTATTCCAAACCTCTTCAGAGAATGCTAGAAAGGAATGCTATGAGAACAGAAGTAGTATTATTCAGACAGCATCAAAGGATATTGTACAATACTTTTGTACTAGCTCAACAGAGATTTTTTTGCTAAGAGCTTTAGATTATATATGTGGTCACATACTAGAGTTGAATGCTACCATTCCAAAGTCTTGAATTAGTTACAACTTTTAAGCTTATCCTCCTTAACCTTTGTACACTTTTGACTCACCTTTTACCTAGCCTTTCCCCTTTCTCACAGTTCCTACCAACTGCTTCCTACTCTCTCCCAAGTCACTCAAATTCAACTACAGTACTTCCCTATTCATCTCTGCTCAAGCAATTTATCACCTTGAACTGCAAGAAATTAACAATTGGGGCTCAGTGGGTGATGGCAAACTTCCCCTCACCATCACAAGGTTTCTGTGGTAATGTGTGGGCTATGTGTGGCTTGGGCTATGTGTGTCTTCTGACGGGATGGAATGACGCGTCGATTTCGGTTCCCCCCATTTCTCATTTGTCTAGTCTGAATTTCAGTCCTCCACGTTTTTCAGCAGCTTGCACTTTTTATGAAAAAAAAAATCCACATGAAAAAATGATCAGCATTTTAGTGCAAATTTCTCCTGCTAATCTTGTTTACATACAGGTGAAACTCAAAAAATTAGAATATCGTGGAAAAGTTCATTTATGTAAGCAATTGTTTTCATTAGCTACTGGAGTTTAATATATGAGATAGACTCATGACATGCAAAGCGAGATATGTCAAGCCTTTATTTGTTATAATTGTGATGATTATGGCGTACAGCTGATGAAAACCCCAAAGTTGAGATTGTTAATTTGGGGTTCTCATCAGCTGTACGCCATAATCATCACAATTATAACAAATAAAGGCTTGACATATCTCGCTTTGCATGTCATGAGTCTATCTCATATATTAGTTTCACCTTTTAAGTTGAATTACTGAAAGAAATGAACCTTTCCACGATATTCTAATTTTTCGAGTTTCACCTGTAAGCTGTTTGGACCAATGCACACCTTTTTTGCAAGCAACTTCCCCTAAATGTTATTTTAACCAATATCTTCATTTTTATGCATGCTTCCCCTTACATTTCTGTAAAAACTGGTTGGAGAACTGCACTGCAAAATCTGGATAAGTGTGAATTTCTAAGGATAGCTGTGTTTTGGTTTGCCAGTTGTTTCCTCCCTTCTGGAATAGTTTCAGCAGCTGAAAGGGTCATTGGGAAAGATTTAGGCATACAAAATGCAGACTCTCTGATGCAGACCTTTGGAGGACACAAACTGCCCGATACAGAACCTGGTGAAAGAGTAGCCCCTCTCTGCCAAAACTGTCCTTTCTTTGGAAGCAGGAAGGTGGACAGTGTGCACCACATCCCCCCTGCCCCATTAAGTATATTCACAAGCAGATTTAGCTCCCAGAAGGTGGCAAGGGAGACCTCCAGGGTATTTTGCTGTCCAAAATCATTGTGTGACCTTGCACTTCTACAGTGGTGGTGATTTCTGAACTTCTTCCTGCTATTCACAACACAACACAACACAACACAACACAACGCAACACTCTATCAAATGGCTCCTTTCCATTTTCCATTTCATACTGGGAATTGAAAATAAAATAAAATCACATGTGTTAAAACATTTCAAGGTCTCCCCCCCACCCCCATTAAATAAATAAACAATGGGATTCCTGATTGATCTTGGAACTACCACACTGTCCTGCCAAAACTGTCTTTGACTACAAAGCTTAAAAAAAAAACTATTGCCAGTCCCCCCAACAACAACTCAACTTGTTTTTATATCAAATTGCCACTGGGGAAATGTGAACTCAAGAGTGTTGCACTCCCTGCTATCAGTAACCTGAGCAACTAACCAACAGCATGAGAGAAATGCAAACATGCCCTCAGTGCACAAGGTCATAAAAGCTGCCTTATCTGTTAGCCTAACAGCACTGCAAAGCATTGATTACTTCCCTGTGTGTATAACACCCTTCTTTTTTTACAAGAGGGCCACTTTGAGTCACAGCTTCCTTCCTGGTCTCTCTTCCCACTGCTGTGAACATTGCCACAGCTGCTGCTCCTTCCATACATTCCTCTTGCCTAGATGAAGGCAAGTGAGGGACCAACTCTGGGAGCTTAGAATTTCTAGCTTATTATTCCTATCTTTGAAACCTCTTAAGCATCCGCCGCTTACCTGGGAAAACTTGTACAATTTCTGCAGGGGAGCATCTAATTTACAACTAATTAGTAAACTTACTCTGTGTCAAATTATTTTATTCTGCAGCTCTAGCGTACCCAAAAGACAATAACAATTTTTCCTTTATTAAAAGAGAGAGGGAGAGAATATGTCTCTTTGTCTCATCTGCTTTGAATCTCTTCAAGATTCACTACATTGCTTAAATACCTTGCTAAATAACTTGTCACACAAGCGGCTTTTCACAATAAAGGAGGCCACACGAAAACACGTCTGCATGGCAACTGCTCCACAGAGCAACCCATTTTTGTTCCTTTCTGTACCCACTTGCAGAGTTGCCCCGTGATGGAAACAAACCCACCCACAGACACCAGTCACCAGCAGAGACATTTGGCAGCAAACTAGAAATAAATTGCACTGTGGCTGCTGACCGGGGCACTGAGCATGCACAAAACATCTTGCCATGTAGGGCAGCCAAAAAGCCCAGGCAGGCCAGAAGAGATGCTGCCCGTCTCCTCAATTCGCTGACACGCCATCATTTTTTTTTTCTGTTGCCATTTATTGTGTTTTCTTCACACCACTCCTAAGCTCCTCTCTCCTCTGGACCTCCTCCAAAACCGACATTGTTCCCTTTCCAAATATACTCGATGGGCTGGCCAAGTTCTTTATACCATTTTCTCTGTGTGATATCCAGTGCACTAGCAGCCAGCTAATGCCTCATAAGTAGTTTTTGCTATGCCCTGGGCAAAGTATTGAGCCCTTCTCTCCTGTGGCAGCAGAACGAAAGGAAGGAATTTAAGCTGGGAGCACCCATCTAGCTTGTACAAGTCTTGACCCAAATGCGCCTGTTTACTCATTAGAAATTACTGTAGTACCAGAGGGGTGAGAACAGGGGGAGCCTCCTCAACCTCCTGATTGCACCCCCAGCCATTATTCCCCCCAAAGATCACACAACCCTCCCACTTGTGCATCACCAAAAGAAGAGGAAACACATTATCCCCCCAAAGATCGCACAACCCTCCCACTTGTGCATCACCAAAAGAAGAGGAAACATATTACTGATTGCATAATAGAATATGTTATGCAATCAGTAATGCGTTTCCTCTTCTTTTGGTGATGCACAAGTGGGAGGGTTGTGCGATCTTTGGGGCGCTGGAAGGGACCCCAAGAGTCATCTAGTACAACCCCTGCAACACAGGAATCTCAACGAAAGCATCGATGACAGATGGCCATCCAAACTCTGCTTAAAAACCTCCAGTGAAGGAGAGTCCACCACCTCTGAGGGAGACCGTTCCACAGTGGAGCAGCTCTTATGCTAACAATTGTGCTCTTCAGCCTTGGATTGCCCGACGTGTTATTGCAGCTACCATCATCCCCAGCCAGCTTAGTCAAAAATCAAGGGGAAAGGGAGCTGTAGTCTACCCTATGGTTGAAGAACACCAAAGCAGCTAATTTATACACACAGATACGCACAAACAGAAATATCAGTGCTGTTTCTCTACGCAACGAGGTACCAGAACTAACAATGAACGCCTCCCTCGTTTGCTTATAATACCAATGGCGCCCACCTGAGAGGAACTGAGTTCTGGCTGAAAAAAGCCCTGGTTACTATAATTCAAATGGAAATACATTTGCACTGAAATAAGTTCCACTGAGTTTGGCAGAGCTTACTTCTGCGTAGGATAGCAGCCTTAAGTCCAACCATTTATATCCTGCTCAATTCCATCCCATCTGCTAGAGCAGTGGTTCCTAATTAGCTAAGTACTGCAGACCTCCTGTTTGTTTGTTTTTTTAAAAAGCCAAGCCACGGACCCCCTAATTTTGAAAAAATTGTTATCTCTATGGTAGTTTTTGTTATGTTAATGGTGTCACAGAGCCCCTGGGTGGGTTATGTGGACCCTCTGGGGTCTGTGGACCACCTATTCAGAACCACTAAAGCATTTGATTTAGAAGCAAAATATTTCAAAGGTAAAACACTGTATAGACTGTTACAACTAAGGACATGACAACCAAGGATAATCTTCCTCCTCCTGGATCTATAATGGCTAGAAAATGTGCAAGCGTACACACACACACACACACACACACACACAATGTGTGGTGGTTATAAAGCACACACATTCTATGGTTATAAAGCACACACACCAATTATGTATACCATTTTGGTGTGAATGGCTATTTTCTTTATTTGTTCTCTCTGCCTTTGAAGTATTTATGATTTTTTTTAAACCCACACATTATTTTATGACCTACGACACTTTCTCTCTCTGAATTGGAGTGCCCTGGAATTTTGCGTAAATAAACTCTCTTTAAATAAGCTTTAGGCGACTTGTGCGCCGGGGAGAGAGGGCTTTGCTTGGTTTTGTTTTGAGACTTCCCGTTTGCCTTGACATACCGTAGGAAATAAGTTTCATCCGGCATGCGTAAGTGCAAATTAGAGCGACGGCAGCACCTACAAAGACTCCCCTGAACCATTCAAGAAAGGGAAACAGGCAGCTGGCTCAAAAGTCCTCTCCAGATAAGCCAGAGAGATACAAGATGACAACTACAAAGTATGCAGCCTGTACAGTGAAGGTTAAATATGGGCTCCCATTGCCATTATTTATCCCCTGAAACAGCTGGGAAACTTCTGAAGTAGTTAATATATCACAGGAGTAGAGGAAGCGAAACTGACTGTATAAACATACCTCAGGGCTTGCTACTGTTCCCATTAACTGCCTGTCTCAGTAAAGGCCTGCTATTAGATAGATTCCTGCTGCATTCATACTGATTGAACACTGCAGGTAGGGCAAAGAATTAGAGTGAGACACGTCTTTTAAAGACTGTTCGGAAGAGGTTTTTTCGTGGGGTGGGGGAAGGGAGGAATATTATATAGGTGGCAATTTTATAAAGAGCCACATGTGGCTAGACAGATCCCATGTCCCAGCGTATGTCAGCAACTGTACTGATAAGACTATTTGGACACTTCTTTTGTTGGTGTAGATAAAAGAGTAACACGAGATTAGTTGCGCCGAAATGTGCAGGTCACCCTGCCGGCTTCAGGTGTTGAACCCATGAAGGTCGACACAATGCGTATCGTTTGTGAAGAAGGGTTTTATTTCAGAAATGCAGCAGCCGAACTCCTACAAAATCTCCCAGAGGTGAAAAAAATGGCAGTGAAGAGTGCAAAGGGAATGAAAATCCATCACAGAGTTTTGAAGGCAACAGAAACTATTCGGGCAGGATTCTGCCGCTTGAATAAGAAGGCAGCTTTGAAGCATTTTTGACTAAAAGGGAACGTTACGTGCATTGCCAACTCATGCCTAGAATGGCAAATATATAAAACTGAAATTATAAAACTGCCCATTTTTAGACTACGATACCTTAGGGTCCTTTTTAATCATGCAACGGGAACAACAAAAGTTTTATTTATTATTGTTCCTTATTTACTATTGATTCATTTCAAATAAATTAGCAACAGAAAGCCCTTCAAATCCCCCTAGTACTGAAGGAGTGTGCACCAACATGCTAGGAGAACTATTTGCATGGTGATTCCCTGAGCATGTGATTCCATTACCCTCTGTTCTGCAACCATGCTAAGTTGTTTTTAGATCAGCCAGAAGGCAGTGCAGAGCACATGTGACTTCCCCCAATGATATACAATGTCAGTATTTCCCAGGCCAGCTTGATCTGGGTTGCTCAGGACAATTTTTGAAAAGATTTCTAAAAGATCTGTCACATTCCAGGAGGGAAACTGTGTTAAGACTGCTGCAGAGAAGAGAAAGAGTCCTGTATGTCACCTTGAAATTTAACAAACGCATCAGGTGGCTTTCAGGTGGGAAAGGACAGAGCCTATTTTATCAGCTGCACGAGGTGCTCACCTAATTATGTATAGATATTAATATGCACACCCTGAACACAGAAAGAAGAAGTATATGGGAAGATTTCAGTGGCATGCTCTTCTGATTGTTCCATCAGTCAGGACCGGCCCACCCCCTGAGGCCAGGGCCATCTCGTCATAGGGGCTGGGTGGCGCAGCGCACCAGGGCGCCGGGCCCCCAGGGGCGCCCCCGCGAGCCCGCTGCCGGCTGCTGGAAGCTGATTTTCACCATGGCTGAGCAGGAGCAGCAGCCTCGTCTGCTCTTGACGCGGCTCTCTGGACCATCCGCCGAGCCCACCCCGCTGCCGTGAGGAAGCGCCGGAAGTGCTGCCTTGGCTCTTCCCCCCCTCCTGCGTCTTTCCCCCACCTGCCGTCGCGGGAGCGCCAAGAGTAAACGAGGCTCCGCGGATGCGCGTCTTGCGCTGGCGAGCGAGTAGGTGGCCGCGAGAGTCTGAGCTCAGGATGCGTTCCAAAGAGGCTCAGGGAAAGCGAAAGAGGCGGTACGCCGGGGGCGCCGGAGGGATCGCTGCGCCACGGCGGCCGATCTCCTTAAGACGGCCCTGCATGAGGCAATCCTGCCTCAGGTGTCAGGATCCATAGGGACAGCAGATCTCAATGTAGATAATGATTCCCCCCTTGGTTTTGATGTAGATCTTCACTCACTCTTCTTCCTTGGTGGGAAGAGGGGCACCATTTTGTGGTGCCAAAATGTCTTGGAATGGCCCTGCCATCAGCACAAGCATTTTGGCTTGGCAGACAGAACAATCCCTCTTCCGTCTCCACGCACTGTTCCAGATATTCTTCCTACCCCTCCAGGTCTTTTTTGTGGTGCAGGGAAAGGAGTGGGGAGGACTTCTTGCACCAGTGGAAGTGTCAGCTGACCAGATCCATTATTTGAACCCCACCCTATGTATACATACCATTTTTAGAAGCCAAGTTCAGAAGGTCTAGCAACACAAAAGATGAAGCAAAACATTTGCTCAGAATCTCAAGGGTTTTTTTTTTTTTTTTTGCTTACGCTTGCAGCTAACAAAGATATTGTGATGGGTGACATATGCAGGTCATGTCCTAACCAGATGATGACAAATCAACCTAAACTAAAAATGTCATGTAGAGTTGTCATACTTCGGAATGAACCTTAACAAGAAGAGGAATTGATGTGTATGTGGTGGAAAAGTCAAGAGAATGATGCATAAGGGCTACTGTTAAATAGGCTGAAGATCATGGCTTTGTTCCATATTATATGGAAACTTCCACTTTCTCTCAGTTGCTTCCAAAGACTTTTGAGACAAGTGCTATAGCATGTAAAGGTAAAGGTAAAGGGACCCCTGACCATTAGGTCCAGTCGCAGACAACTCTGGGGTTGTGCACTCATCTTGCTCTATAGGTCAGGGTACAAATAATATATGGGTGGGGTACAAATAATAAATTATTATTATTATTATTATTATTATTATTATTATTATTATTATTACTGGCAAGGGAGCCGGCGTTTGTCCGCAGACAGCTTCCGGGTCATGTGCCAGCATGACTAAGCCGCTTCTGGCAAACCAGAGCAGTGCACGGAAATGCTGTTTACCTTCCCGCCGGAGCGGTACCTATTTATCTACTTGCACTTTGACGTGCTTTCGAACTGCTAGGTGGGCAGGAGCTGGGACCGAGCAACAGGAGCTCACCCTGTTGCGGGGATTCAAACCGCCGACCTTCTGATCGGCAAGCCCTAGGCTCTGTGGTTTAGACCACAGCACCACCCGCGTCCCTTGCTATAGCATGTAGCTAAATAAATAACGAAAGAGTATCACGAGGTCATTAATCAATTTTTGAAAGTACAAAATACAGGGGGGGGAAATATTTCATAAGGAAAGAAGGTGTACAAGAAAAAGTGGAAGCTGAGTGAGAACATGCTGGGAAAGCCTCAGGCTACAGGGTGGTCTGCCTGTTTCATGGTGAAGCCTTGACTTGGACTGAGTGGAAAAGGCTCAAGATTCACTTCCACCTAAAAATTAAAGAAGCAGACATCTCCCCTAGCTGCAGATGTAGGGTTTGATTAGTCGTATCCCCTATTGTGCTTGAAGCATTCATTTTGAACTGTATGGTAGCCTTGTGGGCATTTGCATTAATGTTGGTCTGAATTTATGTTCCTAAGTATACAGCCAACATATAAGTCTTATAAACCCTAACCCTGACCTAGGTGACTGCTCACAGTAGGTCAAATAAATGCAGATTCCAAGCTGTTAGGAGTGTCTGACACCAACACTTGACTGCTTTTGTTGGATTCAGTATTCATTTGTCCTGTACATCATTTTGTGACACACCCACTGCTATCTACTGAAATGCTAAATATTTGTGTTGTGGTTTTCTTACTCTTATATTATTTTTTTTATCCATAGTACATATATACTCAGAATTTCTTACCTTGATTTTGACCTCATATTTTCAAAGGATTTGCACCTACCAATGTGGTTTCATTTTGTTATTAGCCAAAAGAATGAGCAGCAGTTTTAACAGCAGTGGTTGGTTCACTGTAAACTACAATCGTAGCAGAATACCTAAAATCCCTCAGTTGGAGGCCACAGTGCTTCCGAATACCAGCTGCTGCAAACTACAGGAGGGGAGAGGGCTCTTGTGCTCATGTTCTGCTCGCTGGTTTCCCACAGGCATCTGGCTAGACATTGTGAGAACAGGATGCTGTGCTAGGTGGGCCATTGGCCTGATCCAGCAAGCTTATATAAATCCTAGAAGTTTCTAAAAACTCCTGAACACAGCATAATTCTGTAAAGTTTCAATTGGCAAACAGAATGTCAAAAGTAAATGGAAAGTTGTCATGCGTCCACAGCCAATACACTCACCACAATGTTGGCACTTTAAGGAAGCCCATACAGTGCAAATTTCAGTACAAACAAACTTCACAATTAGGGTATGTCAAACAGATGCCTTTGATATAAAAAGTATGGTGATAATTATACAGTATAAGCAAAAAAAAATGGGTTTTACTGTTCAGAGATCTTTCTCTCTTTTAGATGAAGAAGTGCAGCATCTGCCACTGAAATAATGCACCAATTATTGAAGCATATAATGTATCCTCTTGGGAACAGTGAGACTGCTTTATTTATTCTTAGACAACTGTGAAGATAAACAAACTTCACTAAAAGCGGTATTTACAAAATTCCATCTACTTAGAAAGCTCATATATCAGTGGGATTTTCTACGACGTCATTAAGAGCATTCGAAAACACTGAAATCATATGTCCTACCCAAAAAGTACATAACCAGTCCTGTGAAAATGGGGCCTATCTTCCGCTGCTTTCTTGAGGACAGGCAAGATTTCTCTGACATTTGTGAGAATGAGTTATTGCTTACCTCTATTAACCTTTTAAGGCTGTCAAAGTCCCCTCCCTTTTCTTGCCTTTATAAAACTGAGAGTGGCACATGTCTCTCTCTGCAGCTCCTGCCTGGCTACCTAGAATGCCTTGGTGAAGTTCCTACTTGCCTAAAATGATGGTTGAAAAAGAAACTTTTGAAATGTTCAGCTCATTTATAACTTTAGGGAATATGAAACTGAAGACGGCCATTGCAGCAGCGAAAGGATAAATGGAGATAAGGGTAGACATGATTGGAGGCGAGGGGAGCGATCCTTGAGAGAGATAATGGGAGTGCAGTTGTTGGAGGTTTAGACCCACTCTCACCCAAATCAGAGCTCTACTCACCCCCTGAATAGTCTTGAAATCTGGTCCTTGAGACCTTGTTCCCAGTAAAGAAGTAACCCTCTGTTTGAGTCAACTGTCGTAAGAGTGCAGATAAGGATCAAATGATGGAATAGTGATTCTTCATACAAAAAAAAAATAGTAGCAGAGCACTTAGAAAATTAGGTATCAGGAGAAGGTTTTCAAAAACCGAGGCTTTTCTATGACATTCTGGAGAACCGGGCCATTGTTTCCAGAGTTTCTATCCTTTGGAATTTCTATTCAATGGAGTACTGAGGAGAGGACCAGCCCAATACATTTTGGCAGCTGAGGCCAACTACAAAATGGTGTTCCCCTTCCCTGCCAGGGAAGAAGAGGTGAGTGACGATCTACATCAGGAACAAGGAGGGAATAAAGATCTGCATCAAGAGCTGCTGGCCCTGTAGATCTCCTGATGCCCTAGGCCAGAGATGTTCAACCTTTTTGAGTCCATGGCTCCCTTGACCAACTACATTCTTTCTGCAGCACCCCTGTGGGGCTCAGGAACCCAGTTATGTCACCCCTTGCCTGCAGAGCTGGCAGGCTCTCACCCTTTTTCAAACACCCTCCCTTGCAGAGTGTGCCCTCAGCCTCCTCTCCTCTCTCCTCTCCTTGGGAGGGAGTCCTCTGAGCTGTCTCTGAGCTGCCCCCCTTGCCCCAAAGAGAGGTGCCTCTTCACACTGCCCCACAGGGGCCTGGGACTTGTCTGTCCATCCCCAAGAGCAAGAGCTAGTGGACTAGCTGGCTGGGCTCCCTCACCTGCTTATTTGCTTACTCCTAGGCCACCTCAGCTCCTGGCAACCAGCACCCCCTGACCAGCTCCAGAGGCATCATTCGCCCACAGAGCTTGTAGCCTGGGCTGCTGCAATAAATAGCCGCACAAGACTTTGGGAGGCAGAGACACGAGAGGGCATGAGGGGAGGAAGGGGAGGAAAGAGGGACAGAGGCCAATGTTGCCCATAGCACCCCTACAAACAAACCACTTTGCCTCATGGGTGGATGAGCCCTGATTAAGGGCCTCAAATGTTATTTATGTTCCTCCCAAACATAGTTATTCTTACACATACCACCAGGAGGGCATTATCTACAACTACAAGCTGTCTTCAGTTTTTGATTATGAGCCCAACATCAGGCAACTGACTTTCTTCTTTGGCTCACCATTTCTATATTCAGGTTTTCCAAATCTGGTGAAGAAGAAGAAGAAGAAGAAGAAGAAGAAGAAGAAGAAGAAGAAGAGTTTGGATTTGATATCCCACTTTATCACTACCCGAAGGAGTCTCAAAGCGGCTAACATTCTCCTTTCCCTTCCTCCCCCACAACAAACACTCTGTGAGGTGAGTGGGGCTGAGAGACTTCAGAGAAGTGTGACTAGCCCAAGGTCACCCAGCAGCTGCATGTGGAGGAGTGGAGACGTGAACCCGGTTCCCCAGATTAACAAGTCTACCGCTCTTAACCACTACACCACACTGGCTCTCACTCGTGGTGACTCTTAGCCAACATATAAAAACATATTATCCCACCCCCACATCCTACCCACTTTCTCAAATTCCCATGTAAGGGAGCTGGGGAATTAACTGATAACTCATCACTGGCAGGTGGTGAGGATGGCCTTCTCCATGTTGAAGATTCATTTTGAAAGTGAATTTGGAATGTCTGGGCACTTTGGTTTAGCGAAGTGTGTTTTTAGATGCTCCCTGATGTCTTGGTCCTGTGAAAGGTACCAGTATGTGAGTAGACTTTCTCAACAACTTAAATGAACTGACCTAGTGCTTACTGCCAAGAGAGAGAAAGAGAGACTGTCATAAGAAATCACTTAGACTACATGGAAAACTGTAATTAGCATGTAGCATAACAAATGTACCACAAGGAAAGCAGACAAAAGGCAAGGAGTGAGAGGGGCAAACATGCTGAAGTCTCTGAGAGTCTTGCCTTTTATAGCAATGGCAGGATAATCTTGTTTTGAATGGCTAGAGTCCCTTTGCCAGTACTGATGCCTTAATTGTATTTCTATACATACATAAACTGCACTTGTGCACTGATGAGACGAGCCACAGAACAAGCATGAAGGCCAGAAGTGTGCTAACTGGTTTATAAAATAGCTAAATCACTGCAAGATGTTTGTCCCAAGGACCTTATATTGTTAGGACTATAAAGAGCACTTTGTTTTATGGCAAGGAAAATTTCTAGAGGGATATTGGCGGTGTTATGTAGGGTTGTGTTTCCTCGGGGACTCAGAGGCAATTTGCTTTATGGAATGGATGGAAGGGCTTTGAACAATGTAATTTACCTTGTCTGTTTTTAATGCCTCTTGGTTAAAGGAATGTGTTCTTTCTAAAACAGTGTAAAATGCAGAATAAATACCCAAAGAGTAGTGACAAAAAAGGAGGGAAACACTGAAGGCTTGAATGACAAAAGACCTGAATCGTAACATCTCGGTTAGAGCATAGGGTCTGCTTGGTTCTCAGTACACATATACCCTCACTTGCCAAGTGCCATCATTGCCCAGGACCACAGAAGGCACATGGGGGCTGCACTCTCTCCTCCTTATATTGCTTGAATCCTTCATCCCCCAAGGAGCCAGCAAAGAGGTGTACAAAAGTATGCATTGCTGGAGAAAGCGGATAGAGAAAAGTTTTTCTCTCTCTCTTATAATACGTAAGAACTAAACTGGAAGGGCAGATCCTGAAGTTGAGGCTCCAGTACTTTGGCCACCTCATGCGAAGAGAAGACTCCCTGGAAAAGACCCTGATGTTGGGAAAGATGGAGGGCACAAGGAGAAGGGGACGACAGAGGATGAGATGGTTGGACAGTGTTCTCGAAGCGACTGGCATGAGTTTGGCCAAACTGCGGGAGGCAGTGGAGGATAGGGGTGCCTGGCGTGCTCTGGTCCATGGGGTCACGAAGAGTCGGACACGACTGAACGACTGAACAATAACAAAACAACAACAACAACACCACAACGTAAGAACACAATCCATGCATAATGAAGCTGAATGCTGGAAGATTCAAGACATGCAAAATAATGGACTTCTCCACACAGTGCATAGTTAAATTTTGGAATTCACTCCCTCAAGAAGCCACCAACCTGGATGACCTAAAATGAAGACTAGACCAATTCACGGAGGAAAAGGCTATCAATGTCTACTCACCACAAGGGCCATTTTCCAGTTCCACTGTTGGACACGTTATGCCTCTGCATACCAGTTGCTGGGAATCACAACTGGGGAGAATGCTGTTGCACCCAGGTCCTGCTTTCGGGCTTCCAACAATGCCCAAATGCTGGGTGAGGGGGCCTCCCTCAGAGCAAGTCTTATGTTCCTGCAGTGCAATTGCATCTGCCTCTACTATAAGTGGGATGGAATTCCCTCTGTCCCCTCTACTGGCAGAAGCACCAGCCACAGATTCCATGTTTGTTACAAATCGCAAGTGGAAGCTCCGTATTTCCTCATTTTGTGCATGAAAAAGTGTGGAAGGGACAGGGAGCGTATCAGCGATCCAGTTTGCTGTTGCATCTGAAATCTGCTTCTGCCTCTGTCCTTTACACGCTCATTGAGGCCGGCAGTGTGGGCACCTTGACTGTAAATGTCTCCTCCCTTCTCACTTACTCCTCCCACTCCTGCCCATCATCCGGACAGGCAATAATAAACTACACTCTTATTATGTGCTCCTCAAATGTGCAATTTTCATGCAATTCTGCACATTCCTGCTTATTGGGGGCCAATTCTTATATTCCACAGCACTATAAAGGCATATCCCAAATATATTTTCTTCTTCCATTTTAATGTACCAGTTGGCTGGTGAGTACAGGCACAGCTTATGAATGGAGAGGGAAATGAAAGGGCCTAGATAAATTTTTTCAGCTATATTAACATTTTTCTTATATTTACTTCATACAGGGGCTATTTCACTTTCTGTAATTACAGGCTTCACTAGCTTCAAGGAAATCAAATCTGTTACCAGCTCCAGCAGGAACCTTCAGAAAGTCAGTCCAATAAATTGAAAACATATATAATTTTTATTTTCTGGTTTTGTTTTTTTAAGAAAAAAATGCTTGAACCCTATGAGCTTAATTATAGAGTTACTATAAAGAAAATATGTATACCAACAAAAGTTTATGAAATGCGCCACTATGAATTATATGAATTCCCGAACAAAGGTAACATCTCTCAAACAGAAATATATTAAACTGTTATGCAAAAGAAAAGAGACAGAGAATGCCAGGTTCCAGTTTATGTACCTTTTGTGACATTTCACAAACCCTCCATGCCTGGATTTTCATTCCAAAAACCTGTTACTATAATTAGGGTCACTCTTTTTAATAATTTCAGTATTAGAAGTGCTTTACAGTCCTTTCCTCAGAATAGCTTTGGGTGCTATATCACAAAAAAGAGGAAGGTCAGGAATGGGAAATGGCACATACATAAGATTCGCAATCTCCTTTGCTGCATTAGCCATACATCCGCAGAAAAATGGGGTGCAAACATAAAATTGCACCAGTCAACATTATTGAGCGCTGGCATTTCTACCCGGTCTTTCTAAAGAAACTGAAGTGGCCTGCAAATCTATATATATTAAAATGTTCGAGATGGGTGTGCGGATGCGAAGGCCTTGCTCCGTAACCGCTTGACCGGTTGCCTTCAAATTTGGACACAACATTCCTTGGCCATATGGGAAGGTTCTTAGGTACCTAGATTGCAAAAATATCACACCTTTCCCAGGTAAATCTGTGAATTTGTGCAAAAAAACCAGCGCCCTCCAGTGGACGTCAAAGCAACACACGCTTTACAACAACAGACTTCAGAAGAGGGTGGGAGGGGGAGCAGAACTTGAGGTCGCCTCAGCCAATAGGCTGTTGGTGGGGGAGGGGCCGAATCAACCTTTAGCTACCACCGCCATAACAACTCCTTGCCTCAGGCTCGGCCAATTCCCATTTTAAAACAGTGAGCAACAGACATGAGAGTGCGGGTGATGGAACAAATCACAACACAGGAGTTCAACAGAACAAGCTGTGGAGAGCCAGGCGAAAACCGGGGGGGGGGGAACCAGAGAGAAGGGAGGTAGGAGATCAACACAGTTTCGGAGTGACCATGGAGAGTGCAGGGGAGGGGAACAAATCACGCTGCATGAGTGGGAGGAAGACGAAAACGGGAGGGAAAGACTGAGAGGAGGCAGGCTTAAGTTCATCGGGATAACGTGTGGGAAACCAGGCCAAAAAGGGGGGAGGGAAGACTGAAATGGGGCACACGGAGGTTCGTGGGCATAAGCTGTGGGAAACCAGGCGAGAACGTCGGGGGGCGTGGCCAGGCCAGCTAGTAATCAATACCAATCAAACAGTAATCAATATCTACCAATGCAATCCTATGGGGAGGCACTCAAGAGGCACTCTCCTGATCTTTCCACCAGTGCCAGCATTTCAGCCCCCTCTTCTCTCCCTGTGCACTGTTCCGGAGGCTTCTCCCGACACACACAAACATTAGCCAATTTCAGGGGCTGTGTGCAGGGAGAAGGGGGCACCCATTGTGCAAGAGAAGTCATTTCACAGGGCCAGTTGAGAATCCCACCCACGGAGGAAAGCTTTTGTCCACCACAGGGCAGAGAGGAAGCTCTGTAGGTGGAGCAGGAGGTCACCCCGCGGGGGAACCTTCTTGCTGCTGGAGAAACTGCAGTGGCAGCCCTCCAAAAACTGCTCTGAGTCCTGCTCAGGCCCTGGTCAAGTCTGGTACCAGTTTTTTTTAATGTATATTACACCATCAGGCTGCAGAGCAGAGGGAGAGGAGAGAAGCAGGGAGACATTCCTTTGGCTTTGCTTAAGAGACCAGCTGCCTTTGGCTCTCCCTCAATTCCGAGCAGCGGCCATTTTGTCAGGCTGCAGCACGGGGGCAGATGCAGGCGAACAGGGCAGTAGCATCACCTCTGCTAAGAGGCTCCTGGCTCCTCTTCTCCCTGAATACTTTTCATTCCATCTCAGCAGGTCATTATAAGAACTCTGTAACTAGCGGCTTTGTATGCTTTCCTCCCTCTTTCCACCCCACCTCCAGTTTTCTTTCGTTTTGTGTTTTTTAGGCAGGCTGGGTCTGCTGTTGTTGTTGCTGAGCTCTATGCTGGTTGGGGTACAAAAAAAAAATTGCTTTCAATAAATAAAAATATTAATAAGTGGCAAGCCTAGTGTGGCAACAGGGCTTCCGAACACCAGCAGCAGTGAATGGGGCCTAAATATCCCTGTTTTGTTTCTCCAAGATAATTTCTGGACCTTCTGTATGTACTTTACAAGAAACTGCTGAATGTAAAGTGGGAATCTGAATCACTAGCCTGGAGACCAAATCCTTGCCATTGTGCATTTTCCGTGTATCTGAAACTCCCTCAGCTCTAAGCAAGCACTGCATTGATTCAGCCATATAACTCCAATTTGCAAGGTCAAGATAAATAGAAAGTGTACTTGAAAGAAACAGAACATATCCAAGTTGAATTCCAAAGAAGGCAGTAAGTTGTCGCTCACAATACTAGACGTAGCCATGTGTGCTACTGAATTCATCTCTGCCCATCCTATTTGACTGCAGGCTTTCAATTTTTGGTAGGTGCCTGCCAATAGTACCTTTTCTGAACTGTTCCAAACCAGCATTTCTTTCCCTAACCCTCCATTCGCAGTTCCATCTGATTTACTGATCTATTACCCATTTATATTAGGAACTTCTTCAGGGTGAAATTGAAGCTTGTCTCCATGAGAGGCAATAAAAAGCAACACAGTCAAGAATCACTGTAAGGTGATATTTTATTCCTTTAGCCCATTAAACAATAGATAAAACACTAGAGAAGTGAAATCACAGCAGTGATGTGATCTAAAAAAACCACAAAAGCCCCTATATCCTTTTATTGTGGAGGAAAAGGCAACAGGGGAGAGGGGCACCATTCCTTTCCTTACTCACAACCTCTTGTGACAGAAGGCCCACCCACACTTCCATTTATCCTGTGTTTCCAAGTGATTTCAAGCTGCGGGTCCAAGTGTTTTTATTTTATTTTAACATCTTGCTTTTCCCCCTCAAAAAAACCCAATTGACGTTTGTTTTGATTCAGTGGTAAAAAGTGGATTTTCCTGAGGAAAGTGGCAGGACAAAAAGAAAAAACCTCTCAGATCCATGACTTGAAATCATAGGTCCCGTTTGGACTACTGCAATGTGCTCTACGTGGGGCTACTTTTGAAGGTGACCCAGAAACTGCAATTAATCCAGAATGCGGCAGCTAGACTGGTGACTGGGAGTGGCCGCCGGGACCACATAACACCGGTCCTGAGAGATCTACATTGGCTCCCAGTACATTTCCGAGCACAATTCAAAGTGTTGGTGCTGACCTTTAAAGCCCTAAACAGCCTTGGTCCTGTATACCTGAAGGAGCGTCTCCACCCCCATCATTCAGCCCGGACACTGAGATCCAGCGCCGAGGGCCTTCTGGCGGTTCCCTCACTGCGAGAAGCAAAGCTACAGGGAACCAGGCAGAGGGCCTTCTCGGTAGTGGCGCCCGCCCTGTGGAACGCCCTCCCATCTCATGTCAAAGAGATAAACAACTACCTTACATTCAGAAGACATCTGAAGGCAGCCCTGTTCAGGGAAGTTTTTAATCTGTGACATTTTAATGTATCCTAATATCTGTTGGAAGCTGCCCAGAGTGGCTGGGGAAACCCAGCCAGATGGGTGGGGTACAAATAATAAATTATTATTATTATTAGACAAATGGAAGTGTGGATGGGCTCTTACTGCAGGGTGTGTTTCGTTCCAACCCCATTCCTTCCACAGTTCTGGGGTGGCAACCTCACCCTCCAGCTCAGGGTAGCCAAGGTGGTGCCCTCCAGGTGTCGCTTGACTACAACTCCCATCAGCCCCAGATGGCATGGCCAAGAGCCATGGATGATGGGAGCTGAAGTCCAATCATACTGCAGGTATCTGGTTGCCTGAAACCAACATATTTGCGGCTTCCAAGCTTCCATTCATTCCAGATCCTATCCACTGGAACACTGTTGGCCCTATACCATCTGTTCTTGCAAGTCCTATTGTATTAAATATATATTTAACAGTGGTTTAGCTAAATTGATTCTGAAGCCAGTTAGAAATCATCTCCAGAATACAGAGGCCTTTTCTATCATCCTATCAGTCACAGTCCAAACTGTGTTATTCCAAGACATCAACATGAGATAGCACTATATATATATATATATATATTCATTTTCTGCCTTTTTCTTTTCTCCTTCTATACAAATATGGGGGGGGGATAGGTTACATGTTTGGAATATTTCAGATATGTACTATATAGCTGAGCTGTAAAATGAGAAGTTTCTGATGGAACTGAACTTTTTGCCCCTTTCCTCCTCCTTCCTCCTGGAAACTTTTGCCACCAGTCAGATACGCAGCATTTATGTTTCGTGACTGACAATTATCTCATAATGAAAAACAAGTCACAATTAATAAAGCTCAAAACTAATACCTGCTAAATTCATTTAATGATTTAATGAACTAGGGGAGAGCGTTATGGGGGCGGGGGGGGGGTGCGAATAGAAATTTAAGAGCAAAGGGATTCCATTTCCAGTTAGAACTTAAAATCATTCTTGAGTCTTTGCTGAGGCTCCAAAAGCAGGAGACAGGAGGCGCCTTCACATTTCCACTCCCTGCTTTTACAAAGGAACACCTCAAAGCCCAGCAAAGATCCATCTAGGGTTGAATTGTTGCACTTTTGGTTGCAGAGGTTCACATGGTGGGCTGGGGAAAATCACATTTGAAGCCTTGTATGCCTGCGTATGCACACACATATTCAGTACTAACTAGTGTGTGTGCCTATCGCATGCAGGGAGAACTATCACGATAGGCACACACGCTACTGACTGTATTTTTCACTCCATAAGATGCACCTGAACATAAGATGCATCAAGTTTTTAGAGGAGGAAAGGGGGAAAGCCCCCCTTTTTTAGGATCAGCTCAAAGTTGTGCAGCTTCTTTTGCAAAGGGGAAAGCCCTGTTTTTTTTGAGGATCAGCTCAAGTTGTGCAGCTTCTTTTGCAAAGAGGAAAAGCCCCATTTTTATGGGGTTCAACTCACAGTTCTGCAGCTTCTTTAGGAAAGGAAAGGGAGCCGTTTCTACAGTTTTCAGACAGATAATCTAATCAGCCAGTCACATGTCGCTGGGGAAACAAACAGCCTCCTCTGCAGAACATTCAACAATGGAGGCCTGGGCAAGGGGGCAGGGCAGAAAGGGAGCCTTATGTCTCTCCATATCGCTTGCTGATCTGCTGTTCAGCAGCTTCCTTTCAACACACCCTTCTCTCTTTGTAAAAAAAAAAAAAAGCACGATCTGCTTTTGGCCCCTGGGCAATTTGGCTCTAGGGACCACCATTCGCTCCATAAGACGCACAGACATTTCCCCTTACTTTTTGGAAGGAAAAAAGTGCATCTTATGGAGCGAAAAATACGGTAATATGGAATATCTGTGTGCATACCAGGCATAACAGACCCTTGGCAACATCCGAAGGCCCTGATCTGCTAGGTGCTGGGGTAAATTGCACCCTGCCCCTTGCAGAGTCAGGCCCTGGCTGCCACCGGGCCCAGGCTGCCACTGCCCAGCGCTGGTGGCTGCAACAAGCAGCTCCGGCTCACCCAGCCCTATCCATTGACACCCCACCGCATTAAACCCTGCGGGTTTTGGATCGTGGGCTCTACTGGTCCGGAAACAAACCAGGAAAATGTGCCAAGAAAATGCACATGGCAAAAGGAGCGCTAGGCCCTTACCCCCTTGTGATTGGCCAAGCAGATAGCCAGCCAATAAGGATTTTTTAAAAAAACCAAAAATGCTTTTCTTTCTTCACTTCTCACTTAACCTCTGTGGCCCCCTAGCCTCATGCTGCGTGCCCCCATTTATGCAATTTTCATCTGTGGCCACCTTGGAATATCCTGGGGGGCCCCAGAGGGCCATATGGCCCCTAGTTGGGAAACACTGCTCCATGGGAGCTACCTCATCATCCAATTCACCTGTCTCATTTTACAGGTACTAGTGGTTACAAAGGAAGGCCTTCTGCACAAGCTCCAGAATAGTGTTTAGAAATGAATACGCTTGATTAAATTTCTAGCAGTGCTGGCCTTTCCATTAGGCTGAGTGAGAGGCGGCCACCTCAGGTGGCAGCTGCTGGATGAGAAGTGGGAAGGTGTATGAGGGCACAGCTATGCCTGCCACACAGCCAGCTCTGTTGCACCTACTCTCTTAACTGATGGAGAGAAGCCAGCACAGAAGTAAAATTCAAAGGCCAGTTTGTTTGGCTTCTGACTGTGGGATTGGGTGTGTGCATGTGCCATCTTTTCCCTCGTCCCAGGCACCAAAATGTCTTCAACCAGCCCTGATTCCTAGGTAGAGAACAAAGTCATGGCAGTGTCCCTGTGTCTGTAAGAACTCTGGCTCAAGTATATGTTGCACATGTAGTTGTGATGTAGAAAATCACCTTCTGTTTTAAGCACAAGCTGGAACAAATCTTTCTGAAAATTATGTTCAGGGTTTCTGTCCAGCTGGCGCAGGGGGAAAAAAAAAGTCTCAGAAAGGCCTTGCTGAATTCCCTCGTAAAACAATCTTTTCCAATTTATTCTCCTTTTCTTTTTAATAAAAAGCTATCTTGCATTCCCTCAAAATCAAATTTAAATATACAACAATAAAACAGGCATTAGTCTCCCTGTCAAAAATTGCAATCATATCTTCCTCGGGTGAAACATATAGAGTCTGCCCTAAGGCTAGAGTGAGCAAGGCTACAGTTGCCCGTAATGTTCAACAGGAAAGTCAAGAGAAATTTATCTATGGTGACACAATCTATATTGCACTGGCAAAAGCACACAACAGAGCCACTCAGAATATTTTAGATAATACCTTGATGTAATTGATAGCATTAAAGCCGTACGTCTCTTTCACTATTTGGGTACAACGATGGGGGAAATGCCAATAAGATTACCTGCCTCTTCATTCATCTTGGATAGAAGCAGGAGAGTTCTTGCAAGCAAACCAATTCACACACGTATGCAGGGTGCTATGATGGAGATTCACATTTAAACCTCTCTCTCCTCTCAGTCAAGCGCCTCGGTTAAGTGCAGTGATGGGGCAATTTCTCCACGCAGCATCAGGGTGGTGGTGAGATCACTGTGTCTGCCCTTCAGAGATCTGCTGCTGAAGGATGCTGAGGAAGGCGGGAGCTGGTGGGCCAGTTAAAAGGGCTTTGTGGGCCAGATGCAACCACTGGGCTGCATCAATAGGAGTACAGCATCTAGATCAAGGGAAGTAATAGTACCACTGTATTCTGCTCTGGTCAGACCTCACCTGGAATACTGTGTCCAGTTCTGGGCACCACAGTTCAAGAAGGATACTGACAAGCTGGAACGTGTCCAGAGGAGGGCAACCAAAATGGTCAAAGGCCTGGAAACGATGCCTTATGAGGAACGGCTTAGGGAGCTGGGTATGTTTAGCCTGGAGAAGAGAAGGTTAAGGGGTGATATGATAGCCATGTTCAAATATATAAAAGGATGTCATATAGAGGAGGGAGAAAGGTTGTTTTCTGCTGCTCCAGAGAAGCGGACACGGGGCAATGGATTCAAACTACAAGAAAGAAGATTCCACCTAAACATTAGGAAGAACTTCCTGACAGTAAGAGCTGTTCGACAGTGGAATTTGCTGCCAAGGAGTGTGGTGGAGTCTCCTTCTTTGGAGGTCTTTAAGCGGAGGCTTGACAGCCATCTGTCAGGAATGCTTTGATGGTGTTTCCTGCTTGGCAGGGGGTTGGACTGGATGGCCCTTGTGGTCTCTTCCAACTCTATGATTCTATGATTCTATGTATGGTTTCCTATATCATTCCATGTATATTGCTGTATATTATCTTAAAAAATACTTTGGGGGGGGGGACCAAATACAGTAATCCCTCATCTTACATGGGGGTTTGGTTCCAAAGATTCCAAGTATACATGAAAATTGTGTACAGTCAAGCTCTTGGGTCCACCACATGGCTAGTGGATTAGGGGGAGAAAGAGGGCATCCGCAGCAGTCTCAGAGCCTATGTGCTGAGTGGGCTTTACCCAGCAAGCAAGGCAGAGTGCTTAAAATCTCTTTTTGCACCGGGTAACCCCATGCAAAAAGAATTTTTAAGCTTTCCGCCTTGCTTGGGACATAACTTGAGCAATTTCAACCAACCCATCTTCAACCATCTTCAGATCAACTGCTAATAACATGAGGGGGGATTACGGTAAATAAAAAAGATGAAGTATAATTTTATACATAGAAAAGAGCAAGGAAACCCAAGCACACGTATTATACTCCTTGAGTACATGAGAGTTGTTGTGATGATGACAGCTTCTCCTATTAAAGATCTCTGGGCTGAGCTAAATGTACTGGACTGACACAGTACTTGTTGGTTGGCAAGGAAAAAAAGAAAACATAGAAAGAATTCCCTGGATGCCAAGATCCAGGTTTAGGGGAAGTATTCTTTGGTGAGAACCCCAGCAGAGATTTAAAATCACAAAACGTGAAGCAAAGTAAAGTATGGAAAGATAGGCTGTTAGACCTTTCAAATATGACCTTGTGAGTTTCAAAACTTCCCTCTTCCCCTAGCATAGAAAAAGGCCACACATTTGGTATGTTTAAAATTGTTTACTTACAAACTCTCTAAAGATTAGATTCATGTGCTTTCCCATACAGCAGTCAGAAAACACAGGCAGTACAATTTGGCTTAGCGATGGTATAGCCACGCAGTCTGAACTGGAGCAACGAACTCAGAACTTCCCACATTGAGCTTCTCAGGTAGACTGAAGGGGAACAAAGGCCTTTCCTCCCAAGGTGAGGGGGAGCAACCTAGCTTACGCTATGGCATTAACCCCTGGATGCATAAATTAGAATTAAGCAGACTTATATGAAGCTGGTTATCCCACAGTACTAGCCCAAGCTTAGTGTTTACTCAGAAGTAAGTCCTGCTAAATTAAATGGAACTCATAGGCTCTCGATCTTGCCCATTGTTATTGATGTGAACATCACACATCCCCTTAAACACTCTAAATGTACAATGCAACAGAAAGTGAAAATATCAATGAAAATAGGAAGGGATGTTTGATGCATGAGTGCTACAGCAGCTATCACGACAATGTTATATTACTAGGCACCTTTATATCAAACGACATGTGCAGTAGATCGAACAATATTTTATTACTTGCCTCTTCAGAGCTTTCTATTTCTGAGCATTTGATAAAATTCTGAATGCCTCAGCTTTTCAAGGGGAACAAAAATATGCCAAGGTGCCTTTACTTCTAAAGGCAGTGACTCTCAGCTAGGCTAGCAATCTGGGGGAAATGTCACAGTATGTTCAAGCAGCTAAGCGATTTCCCCTTCCCTCCCCGCCCCCCCCCCCCCCCCAACATTGTGTAAACGTGTGTGACGAGAACAGCAAGGTTTTGCTCCAGAGGTTGACACTTAATGCAATTGTGGAACTCTGATCTCCAGGGAACAAAAGATGCAAACTGCTATTGTCCCAAAGGGCCATAAAGGAGCTCTTTCAGCTGCAGCTAATGTCAGTCAGCTCAGGGAGCAAGTCCCAAACGCATTGCTAAAGTAGGTGTCCTTGCCAAACAACATGCTAGTAAATGAGTTGACTGGGTCAGTCTCCCTTAGAAAAGGCTTCACCTTAGAATGAAAGTCACCAGGTGCATTTTTACAGGTCTTTAAAATGGAATGCCAGCTACTGAAGATATATTTGATACCAACCATGCAATGCATACTTAAGATTGGAATCACAGAATTGTAGAGTTGGAAGGGACCATGAGGGTAATCTTGTCCAACTCCCTACAATGCAGGAATCTTGTGTCAGATGTGGGGTTCAAACCCTGATATTAAGAGTCTCATGCTCCACTGACTGAGCTATCCAATATATACAGGGCCGTCCCATCCATAGGGGCCCCCTCCCCAACCCGCCCCTGCCCCCACGGGCAGGCTGTCGGCCGGGGGCTCGCGTGCTGGTGGCACAGCCACTGCCGCCCATGCCGGTCCCGGGCAGGCTGTGAGCTGGCCGCCCTTGCCTCCCGTCCCAGGAGCCATGCCCCTCATCCCCCGCTCGCCCACCCCCCCTCCCGAGGGGCGGCAAGCGCCGGAGGGAGGCGGCGGAGAGGCAGCACACCGGTAGCGCTGGAGGGATCGCCGTGCCACAGCGGCCGATCTCCCTAAGACGGCCCTGAATATATAGGATACTAGAATACAAAATGGTAAATGAATTTGGGCTGAACTGGAAGCATGTCACTAAACTGAGCGGCGTATTGAGCACCATAGTTGTACCTGGTTTCCAGAAGACAGCTAGTGATAATCCAACATTATAGCTTGTTGTCTGTATGCCTTATGGAAACAATAATGACATACAGCTGTACCTTGGATCCCAAACGCCTTGGTACTCGGATGTTTTGGCTCCCAAACGCCACAAACCCGGAAGTGAATGTTCTGGTTTGCAAACATTCTTTGGAACCTGAACGTCTAATGGGGCTTCTGCGGCTTCCGATGGGCTGCAGGAACTTCCTGCAGCCCATCAGAAGCCGCATTTGGGTTTCCGGATGTTTAGGAAGTTGGACAGACTTCTGGAACTTCCTAAACAAGGTACAACTGCCTTCACAGAGTTGTTGTAGAAATGAAAAAGACATGTTGGTATTCATCAAAGTGGTTCTATACATGATTTTTTTTTTCTAGGTTTAGAAAAAGAGCTTCTTTTTATCATGAGGGTTCATGTATAGCCCAACCCTACCAATCTCATCAGATATGCATATATTGGAAGCCTCTGGCTTGGTAGTGTCTGTAGCGAAACAGACACAGGCTCTGTTCTACTCATGGTGCTGTACTTACACGCTTATATGAAAAGTGTTGATGCATTCATCATAGCTAGGAAAAATCTAACAAATAAAGAGGTGCTGGCTATCCTGAACTTTAGATTTATATTAATAAAACCTTGGAGAGATGAATACTCTCCCCATATCAGCTATAAAATACACAAAGTTCACAAACATTTAAAACAAATCCATCAAGAAAATACAATTAAGAGACTAATTGTATCAAAAAAAAAAGTGCTCATCCAACAGTACCATAAAAATTGCCAGAATTTATACTACAGAATGTTCCCAAATAACAACAAAAATTGTGGTTAAACTGGGATGACTTAAAGCTGTTCTTCTGGAGAAAGCATTCCACAAACAGAGAATGAACAGGGGCAGAGGGGAGACATTCTCACATGGCCACTCTCTGACCTCCTGGGGAGGGGCGACACAGGTAAGAGTCTCTGATGAAGACCACAAGCATTTATACCAATAGCAAATATTTATTGTACTCTTTCTCCCTGTTTTTTCTTGCACTGAGACATTCCCCCACCCCCACCCCACAAAACATCCAGTTCTGCTCTAAATATTTGAATAGCAGCTTCCTGGTCTCATTTAATCTCCATGGGTTTTGTTTTTTGTTTAATGTGGAGACAAAGCCCCACAAAGCTCATTCAGACAACAGGTATGACAGTTCAACAAATGAGTTTGAGCAGTGGGTGCAGCTTCCCCGAGACATGACTCACACAGACACACCAGGTATCCTCAATGCCACTCCATTAGTGCATCCAGTCCTCCACCCAGGAGGGCGAGAATGTGTTCCTATCACATTGTTTTGCACATAGCAGGAGCTTGGCAGAAGGTTTGTGGCATACAATAGATTTCAAGCATTTTCGGTGCTGCTAATTGTAATTTCCCAATGCATCCTGCCCAAAAGAACGGACAAAGAAAGAGCTTATGCAACTTATCATTAGCTTCATGGATCAATATCGTTTAGGAAATACAAAACAACTCTAGTTGTTTAAAGACAAGAAGTACCAGGAGGTGTCCCCTCCTTTTGTTGACAGCAAATCCCAGTATTGATCTGTCTACAGTGTAACTGTGCAAAATTTGCAGAAAGCAGGTAGACCTGCTGAGAATATAAATAGAGCCACTCTACTTGCTTGGCTCTGTGTAAGGTCCCTGCAAGCTCCTCCTGGGTAAAGGCAGCCTATATCCCAACTAAATGATTCATTCATCTGGTATCAGAAGAATATAAAGAACTGACAAACTAGAGCCGGTTTTTCCAAAATATATTTTCTCCTGTTATTCTCCGAGAATATCTTCTTTTCAATTGTCCCAACTGAATTCCCTCAAACTCTCTGTGCCTTGGCTGATATTGAAGCAGATAGCATATAGGACTATACAGGTGAAACTCAGAAAAATTAGAATATCGTGGAAAAGTCCATTTATGTAAGCAATTGTTTTCATTAGCTACTGGAGTTTAATATATGAGATAGACTCATGACATGCAAAGCGAGATATGTCAAGCCTTTGTTTGTTATAATTGTGATGATTATGGCGTACAGCTGATGAAAACCCCAAAGTTGAAATTGTTAATTTGGGGTTCTCATCAGCTGTACGCCATAATCATCACAATTATAACAAATAAAGGCTTGACATATCTCGCTTTGCATGTCATGAGTCTATCTCATATATTAGTTTCACCTTTTAAGTTGAATTACTGAAAGAAATGAACCTTTCCACGATATTCTAATTTTTAGAGTTTCACCTGTAGACCAGAGTCCATTGTATTTAGTGATCTCTAAAATAAGCAGTAGCATTCTGAAAGCCTATGAATTAAGATTTATAGAGTATAGACTCAGGCTAAACAGTGTTTGCATTGTGCATCCCTACAATAACCTTGAGTGGAAAGTCATAGTAACCTGACCAGCATCTCAGCTTTCATTGCCAAAAGCCTACTCACTGAGTCCCAGTGACTAAGCTCACATCAGAACCGGGGTCTCACAGATTAAAGTCAGAGCTTTGTTCACTGGGAAACATAAGGCCAATGTGGAATTTCTTTCCACACAATCAGAAGATTTGATTCCATTCATTTTTTGGCTTAACTAGCACCTTGGAGTTTCTTGCACACTAGAGGACTTAAATCATCAGAGTACAGCATGAAATGTTGTATTATCACCATGTAGTGAATTTGTGAATGGGCCATTGCTCTTACCCTGTAAAGTTTACCTTTGATCTCTGCAGACCAGCAGCTCTTACATTTCATGGCCCTTCCACTCCTGCTAATATAATTTTTACTTCATGATCTGGACAAAGCTGGTTTCAAAGCTCATGCCACACGCAAAAGGCTAGCAGCCTTCATAGAATCATAGAGTTGGAAGAGACCACCAGGGCCATCCAGTCCAACCCCCTGCCAAGCAGGAAACACCATCAAAGCATTCCTGACAGATGGCTGTCAAGCCTCCGCTTAAAGACCTCCAAAGAAGGAGACTCCACCACACTCCTTGGCAGCAAATTCCACTGTCAAACAGCTCTTACTGTCAGGAAGTTCTTCCTAATGTTTAGGTGGAATCTTCTTTCTTGTAGTTTGAATCCATTTATTTTTAGCTGCAGTCAGTTATCTCAGGTACCTCTCTGTGGAGCAGGCAGAAGTCGGTATAGAGGGGGCTCGTATTTTCCCCAGAAAGCTCACTCTCCGTCTCTCTTTCTCTAGGGAAAATCTTACACAGTAAATAATATCCAAAGAGGCCAAGTGTCATTTAAAATAATAAGTTCTGTTCTAGGAAATGAATTATATACTATACCACTAAGGAGGGAGAAGCACACAGAAAAAGTTGGTCAGAAAAGATTAACGGGAAAGATTGCCAATCCATGAATGTAAAAAACCCCTCACCATTTACTGCTTCGTTATCCCACAGAATAAGAGAATCTCTTTAGAAAACTGGTCCTGTTTATTGTATTTATTGTTGTTGTACAGCCCTGTGACATTTAGCTATGTCCTAGCAGTTTACAAATAGCTTAAATAAAGATTGCACATCCCTCAAGCATCCACTGGGCATTCCTGCGACCAGCTCACCACATGGCAGCACAATTAAAAGTCAATCTGGGGTGTGGTTGTGACACAGGATGCTGGCTTGCATTGCAATTTGCCCTGAGCCCGCTGCCTTTCTGTACAGAGAATGAGAAGGCTTCATCAGACACCATGTTAATTAGATTACAAACACGTTTTCCTGAGAGGATTAAGGTAAACAAAAGCCCTTCCAGAGGCAAAGCAGAAAATAAAATAAAAAATGCTTGCTCCTCTCATTTCCCAAGTGCTTCTAGATTTTCCTAACCTTCATCTGTTTACTCCTCCGACGGGTGCAACTGGAGTTTTGTTTTTCTTTCAATAGCAGCACAGCCTCAGTTATTCTCAGCTGACAATAGGACATGGCGGTATCTGGAGGTCAGTCAACATGGGAGTAATCAATGTTCGCATTAGTTCCCATCAGATGGAAGCTCAGACATTTATTTTATTTTTTTGCAGCTATGGACAAGCATCAGCACTGTCACAATGCATGCCATCCAAAATCCTGACAATTACACTGTGGGATACGAGCCAATCATAAACACTGGCAGGAAGAGGGAACGTCTGCATTGATTGCTAAAGGAAGCATTGTTTACCATTCCCAGCAAGGAACGTATAAATGGTAACGTATTGCTCCCCCAATAACCCCCACCTATCTGCTCCTACTATTTGAAGGTATGTATTGACACAAAAGCACAAGGAAACTGGGCTGCTGTTTCATATTATGGATGAAGAGGGAGGTGTCCAAAACAGGCAAAGAAAATTGGCACGCCCTATAGAGAAGGCTACAATTGCTCATGGATCTCCTAGTCAGGAGTCACCTGTTAAGTCCTATCAGTGGAAGCCTGAACAAGGACTTCTGGTTGTGCAATGTGGTTCCCCCTTCACTTTCCCCACACATGCCCCCAATGGCTCTGGGGGGCTGGTTGAACCCTCAGAATAGCACATGGGTAAAACAGAGGGGAGATTCCTTGCGCTGATGGAATAATCAGAAGAATACCATGCTGACTCCCCCCGCCCCAGTCTCAAAACCTGTGTCCTCTAGCAACTGAGTATTTCCAAGAGCATCAAAAGAACCTTCATGAATCAGACTGTGAGTCAAATTACCCCAGTACAGTGGTACCTTGGGTTACAGACACTTTAGGTTACAGACTCCGCTAACCCAGAAATAGTAGCTCAGGTTAAGAACTTTGCTTCAGGATGAGAACAGAAATCGTGCGGCAGCAGCATGTTAGCAGCGGGAGGCCCCATTAGCTAAAGTGGTGCCTCAGGTTAAGGACAGTTTCAGGTTAAGAACGGACCTCCGGAACGAATTAAGTTCTTACCTTGAGGTACCACTGTATCTTGTTTCAAACAGTGGTCAGACAGATGTATCTGAAAAGTCCAGACAACCTAGGAACCTCTGGAAGAATGGGTGTCAATGAAATAAATAGGGGAGCATGACTATGTTTGTCTGTCTGTCTCTTGGTCTGTCTGTTGAGCACAATTCAAAGTGTTGGTGCTGACCTTTAAAGCCCTAAACAGCCTCGGCCCAGTATACTTGAATGAGCGTCTCCACCCCCATCATTCAGACCGGACACTGAGGTCCAGCGCTGAGGGCCTTCTGGAGGTTCCCTTGCTGTGAGAAGCAAAGTTACAGGGAAACAGGCAAAGGGCCTTCTTGGTGGTGGCACCTGCCCTGTGGAACGCCCTCCCATCAGATGTCAAAGGAATAAACAACTATCTGACGTTTAGAAGACATCTGAAGTTAGCCCTGTTTAGGGAAGTTTTTTTTAATGAGTTATGTTTTAATGTATTTTTAATCTCCTGTTGGAAGCCACCCAGAGTGGCTGGGGAAACCCAGCCAGATGGGTGGGGTATAAGTAATATATTATTATTATTATTATTATTATTATTATTATTATTATTATCATCATCATTATTATTACACAAGTCTGATATTTATCAATACTGAAGGGCATTGTGCAAGGGTTCTGTGCTAAAAATAATTATAAAGGTGTCCCAGTCTTCAAAATAATTGCCCACATGTGTCGAGATCTTAGAATAATAGAACTATAGAGCTGGAAAGGACGCTGAGGATCATCTAGTCCATGGGTAGGCAAACTAAGGCCCGGGGGCCGGATGCGACCCAATCGCCTTCTTAATCCGGCCCGCGGACGGTCCAGGTATCAGCGTGTTTTTACATGAGTAGAATGTGTGCTTTTATTTAAAATGCATCTCTGGGTTATTTGTGGGGCATAGGAATTCGTTCATTATTTTTTTTCAAAATATAGTCCGGCCCCCCACAAGGTCTGAGGGACAGCGGACCGGCCCACGGATGAAAAAGTTTGCTGACCCCTGAATTAGTCAAGCCCCCTGCAAATGCAGGAATATGCAGCGGTGCCGTACGGGGATTGAACCTGCAACCTTGGGGATTGAACCTGCAACCTTGGCATTATCAGCACCACACTCTAACCAACTAAGCTGTCCTGACAGAATAGTTCCTTTGGACTGCGTTGCGGAAATTCCATTTGTGCCTTCAGCATGCAGTGATGAGAGGAGATGGGCACATTGGAAACAAATTGGCTAAGTTTTGTTGAGGAGATTGCCAAATGGAAGCAGCCTGAGTGTGGTAGGTGTACTGACTCCAATACCATCATGCAAATGTCTAGCAATGAATGGCAATTACTATTCTACAACAGCAGTTTCCAAGCATTCTTATTATCCGGCAAGGTGCTGGATTTAAGGTGCTGCAGGCAGCTTCCCCAAACAGGGTGTCGAGCCAAGGGGGCACACAACAACAACAACAACAACAACAACAACAACAACAACACCTATATTTATATGGGTACCTACTGATGTTATATGGGTGCTGGAGGAGACTCTTGAGAGTCCCATGGACTGCAAGAAGATCAAACCTATCCATTCTTAAAGAAATCAGCCCTGAGTGCTCACTGAAGGACAGATCCTGAAGTTGAGGCTCCAGTACTTTGGCCACCTCATGAGAAGAGAAGACTCCCTAGAAAAGACCCTGATGTTGGGAAAGATGGAGGGCACAAGGAGAAGGGGACGACAGAGGATGAGATGGTTGGACAGTGTTCTCGAAGCTACTAACATGAGTTTGGCCAAACTGTGGGAGGCAGTGAAAGATAGGTGTGCCTGGTGTGCTCTGGTCCATGGGGTCATGAAGAGTCGGACATGACTGAATGACTAAACAACAACAACAACACCTACTGAGAAGATCCATAAAAAAGCAATTTACTAAAAGAAGTTATTGTGATAATAAGAAAAATTTAGGGGAGGGGCACCAAATTTTGTCTTTGTTCCGAGCACCATATTATGAAAGTACGCCCCTGCCAGGCGACAACTGGAGTTTCCATGCAATTTATTAACATGGAAATTCAATCTTGCTCTCAGGACAATTCCTTCTACGCATTTGTAACTGCACACAACACGAGAGAGAAATCTAAGGACACATATACATATATTGACAGAAGAGGCAATGCATGATGTTCCAGCATAGGAGTGAATAAATGTGAATCTTTAAATTCTCACATTCCGGATCTAAACCACCATTTTCCCCTCTCAGAGAAAATGTGCAACGTTTTTCAATCAGCTCACGCGGCACAGAATGATCAAGCTAATAAAAACGACTTTAAGGGTGCATTAAATTTGGGTTTGGGATGGCTCTTGTATTTGCAGCATAAATGCTAATAAAATTATAAATCTGCTATTAACTTTTTATTCCCTTACCAAGTGATCAAGATTTTTAATGGGAGCTTTAAAAAGGCGCATATGACTAACTAGAAATAAGAATAAGCCTATATGGTGCTGGGATTATTCATCTGTCTTTCATGGGGCCTCTTCAAGGTGGACTAGGATTGATGTCTAGCAAAGGAAGGGGTTTTTTGGGGGGGGGGATACTGTAATTTAAATGACAACTGAAGCATTTCCTCAACAGATTATACTCTAGGGGCAACACTAAATATGTAGTGTTAACTTTATAATAATTTCATGTCAGTGTTAGAGCAAAGCTCACTCATTAGGATCGTACAGCTTGTTCATTGTTAAGTTATTATACTATGTTATGCTGTGCTCTCAAACTAAAAAAAAAAAGAGTGTGTATGTAATTGCTGCCCATGGAATGGATATCAGATGGATAACCCTTTCAGACATTAAGGTTCGTGCATTTCGTTATATGCAATTAAAAACATATTTCAGTCTTGTGCGTGAAATAATGGCAATTAAAGAATTACTGTTTCTGGTTTGGAATGGGGCTTCTTTATCTCACAGTATCTCAGTTTAAAGTAACACTCACTAGAAATCATAGGAAATAATCAATGGTGCTGTATTTCCAATTTTCAAAAATATTCTTCCTCAAAAGACTGTCCCACTTCCTTAATCCATATGCCCAGTCAAGGTGCTTCATCTGGCCTATGCTCGGTTGTTTGATTGCATAGATGGCATCCTTTTCCACGCCTGCATTTATGTCTCCTCTGGAGAGGCACCAGAGCTCACCACAGCCTGAATCTGGAAGCCTCCAGAGCTGGGAGTCCCGGGACGGTGCCCCTTCATATATGCTATCTTCTATCTGCAAACTGAATTTTCTCCCACACTGCACAAATTTTCTGGGCACAAAAGCTAGCACATCCAGGAGAGGGGTTGGGGAACCTCAGTCCTGGACATGTGTGTGTGTGTGTCACATGCTGCTCTCTAGGCCTTTCTATCAAGTCCCCACGATTCTTCTCAGTCCAAATTCCCATTAACTGTGTCACACCTGCCCTCTTTTGCTTCTGGACTTGCTCAATATATAGTGACACAGGTGGCATTGTGGTCTAAACCACAGAGCCTAGGGCTTGCTGATCGGAAGGTTGGCGGTTCGAATCCCCGTGATGGGGTGAGCTCCTGTTGCTCGGTCCCAGCTCCTGCCAAACTAGCAGTTTGAAAGCACAACAATGTGCAAGTAGATAAATAGGTACCACTCCAGCAGGAAGGTAAACTGCAATTCCATGCGCTGCTCTGTCTTCGGTGTTGCGTTGCGCCAGCTTAGTCATGCTGACTACATGACCCGGAAAAACTGTCTGCGGACAAATGCCGGATCCCTCGGCCTGTAAAGCGAGATGAGCGCCGCAACCCCAGAGTCGTCTGCGACTGGACTTAACTGTCAGGGATCCTTTACCTTTACCTTTTTTCTGCTCAATATCTACATTTTCTAGGTTTTAGTCCTTTTTGTAATGTGGAGGGGCACTGAATATGCCATCCTAGCTGTACCTGCAGCTGCATCTTCCAGGGTTCTTCTTTGCACAGAGAACCTCCATATGTAGGACCGGTTCCAAGTGGCAAAAATTATGCTAGAACATGGGAAAGCCAGCACGAGACGCATGAAAATGGGGATGGGGCTACCAATGTGGCTCCGCCTCTCATTATGCTGTTTCTTCACATCTGTAACACCCAAAGAGGGTCATACTTTGGCAATCATGAAGGAAAAGAGTATTTTGGAATTGAAGAAGAAGAAGAAGAGTTTGGATTTGATATCCCGCTTTATCACTACCCGAAGGAGTCTCAAAGCGGCTAACATTCTCCTTTCCCTTCCTCCCCCACAACAAACACTCTGTGAGGTGAGTGGGGCTGAGAGACTTCAAAGAAGTGTGACTAGCCCAAGGTCACCCAGCAGCTGCATGTGGAGGAGCGGAGACGCGAACCCGGTTCACCAGATTACGAGTCCACCGCTCTTAACCACTACACCACAGTGGCATACTGATATTTTAGTGTTGTTGTTAAAGCTCGTGGCCAAACAAATATTGATCAACCTGTGCACTTGAGAAATATGAATGGCCCTGAAGCTCAGATTTGGTACGTGGTTTGTAAACAGGACATGAGAGTGGAGGCAGTTTCTCAGGAATAGTGGACCCCAAAGTGAGAGCCAGTTTATCCACCCAGCAGACTCATGTGGTGAAGCTGCCCTAGACTGTACAACTTGAGGCCACAGGTGTGGGTTCAAAGGTTTGAGTGCTCTCCCTTTCCAGAAAATTAACAAAAACTCTTAGCATGTCAAAGAGAAGGGGTGAGTTTGGGATATACTATTTCTCTATCTGCAGAGAGTTTGATGTGTTTTTCCCCATGAGGGGAAAAAAGAAGTTAAGTCCTGAAGCACTTGTCCCAGGGGAAAGTTTACCACTAGATATAGGTTTTACAAATTGGCACCTAGTGCAAAGAAAAACATACTTTGTAGCCAATACTGTATTCTTTAAAAAAATACATTCTGCAAATACACATTGCAGCAGATCAATGCATTACTACAAATGTTTAAAATATAAAGCTCTACATCATAGCAGGACTACAGGGGTGCATTAAGCATAAACTTTAATTCAGGTTATATCTCTGAATGTTCACACAAGTTTACAGCTCTTTTCCCTTTCTGATTTGTCTTACTGACAGGGCAAAAGAAGCCACTTTATCATCACTCAAGAGAAAACAAGCAGTTTCCATGAGAGTTTCAATGCCTTCACCAGTTATCCAAGGTTTCAGGTCTCTCACTCTGGGGTTCATGCACAGAATGCAGATTAAAATATAACACACTCGTTGCTCAGCTTGTTTTTAACCACAAATGCATAGGCTTTGTTCCATTGGCATCTTCTTAGAAGACCACTCTAGTAATTGCATTTCTTAATGAGACTGACAGAAGTTTGGATAGATAATTTGCTCTAAAAAGGGGTCTTTAGGTAAAATAGGAGAAAATCAGATGAAATTCGGTTTCTCCAAAATAACCTGTGATTTAATTATTTTTTGTCCACACCTAACTAAAACCTTCTGACATTGCCTTCTAAAACACTTATTTGTCCAGGAGCAAAAAACACGTTTCTGGTAAGTGAATCTCCGAAGTAAAGCTAGCTTTGTTTCACTTACTCACTCACAGAATGGATAGAGAAGTTTAGACGCAGCCTAAGAATCCAAAAACATTTGAAAATTAGTCGTATAGCGTACATGGCCCTGCACTGCCATTTGCATTGCGAAGCAATAAGAGCACCATAAACCTTGTTTTTAGATTTTTAAAAATGGTTATGGTCAATTTATCTTATGCAAACTCTCTTATTTTAACTAATTTAAATGAATGAATGGGAGAAGGCTGCAACCCATTTTAGTGGGAGTCTGGAGGCAGTACTTCCCATTAAAATGAATTGGAAGATAGCTATGTTCAATTTAATGAGCTTTTAGAAGAGAACTATGTCCCATATAAAGGAATCCCAGAGAAAAACAAAACTCAAAACTACAATGACTGTAGGGTTTTATAAAAACAACAACAGAAGCACACATTGTATTTCACTGCTTCACTATGAAAATATAAGTTTGTGCTCCTACATACTGTGTGACACATTCCCAACTTTCATTAGTACAGATCAGACAGTACCTCAGCCTGGATCCACTCCCATATGTATGGTAGAGAGTAGGAACATGCCTGTTTTCCTTGCCTACACATGTCTGGATGTACTCTGATTCCCCACCCAGCTACATAGAAGCATGATATTTAACTAGGAACTACATACATAAAACTCAATGAAGTCAGTTCAAAAAAGCATGAATGAATCTATGTGCAATGAATAGATAGAAGTCTCCCCCCGCCCTTTTTCTCATAATATCAGAATTTAGAATCATCCGATGAAGCTGAATGTTCAGAAATCCAAGACGGACAAAAAGGAGGTAATTCTTAATACAGTGCATGGTTAAACAATGAAATCTTGTACCACAAGATGTAGTAATGGCCACCGACTTGGATGACATATAAGAAGATAAATTATTGGAGGAAAGGACTATTATTGGCTACTAGTCATGAAGGCTATGGACTACTTTCACAGTTGGAGGCTAAATACCAGTTGCTGGGGAACAGGAGTTGGGGACAGTGCTGTAGATATCATGTCCTGCTTGTGGGCTTTCTATGGGCACCTGGTTGGCCATAGCCAAAAAGGGCGCTAGATAGAAGGGTCTTTGGCTTGATGTAGCAGAGCTTTTCTCCAGTCTCCAATCTAGTTGCAATGGAGGAGGTGGGGGTACTTGCAACATAGACTTCAGACAATCACAACTGCAGACATAAGCATATTCTGCATCCAAGAATTGAAGTACAAAAGTGCCAGTCTCTTTTCTCTGCAAGCTTTCTTATTCTGAATACAAAAAGTAATAGTTACAGGTAGGTAGCCGTGTTGGTCTGTCATAGTCAAAACAAAATAAAAATAAAAAATTCCTTCCAGTAGCACCTTAGAGACCAACTAAGTTTGTAATGTTATTTGCACTATCTGGGGAAAGACACCAGAGAAATGGTTTCGAAGTACCAATTAACTGGGCCTAAATTTATCCTCACTCATACCAAGGTGGTCAATGTTAGAAAACTGCATACTAAAAATGAGGAACACCCAAACAATTAGTTTAGATTTCATAGAACCCAAATGACACATGTCTTCCTTCATTAATAACAAAAATGCCTCAATAAAAAGTTCCCATGGGATGGGGTTTAAATAGTGGTGGTTGCTTAATAATCACCATTGACTGTGATGGTGCTAAGAACCAGCAACGTATGCCCGTTTTCATATCAATCAATAATTTTAAGTTAGAGAATACATTTTAGCAATATCACCTAGCACAGTGTGGTTGCCAAGTGTGGCTATATTATTCCACAGATGCAACGAACTGAGCAAAAACCCTATCAGCCATTTAAAGGCTAGATGAGGGGTCTGTTTGCATTGCACTATACAATTGCACGACATTTAAAATCCACAAATAGAACTTGGCTCTCCCTTGGCTATCTGCCCTTTCTCCCTCCCTTCCTTTAAATTGATTTATTAATGTCCAGTATTGCTTTGCGGTTTTATCCTTTTAGCAATAATGGATGTAATATATCACAAAAACAAATTTTTAAGAGTACATCATTAGAGTGATGTAGCACTGGTAATAAACCCCCTTCACACTTGGATGAACTTAAATCAGTTTCTCTTTATTGATTTTTGGTCATAACATAATTTTTAAAGTTCAACTCAGTTAATAAAAAAGACTTGCTCTAGTGTTGTGTGTTGTTAGGTTTTCATGTCATTTTTTTTTAAAGGAAAGGCTGTTATAATACTATTGTATATAGATTTACACATGCATTTTGCTCTGTGCGTTAATCATGATGAGTCATAGTTCTATCGTATATCTCTTTCCCCAGCCTGCATGTCGCGGTCAGTCTTTATTACCATTGAGCTTGACACGCAATAGATTTGTGTGACTGACTTTCTATCCTGTGAAGATAATAATTTTCCATAGGAAGAGACTCAAGAGTGTTGAATAACTCTGCTTCATCCAAGCACACAAGATCCCAATGAATTATTCTATTTGTACCTATTTGCCAATTAATATTAATTACACTTTTGTTTTACCCTTTCTCCAGAGCACTAAGGATGGCACTGTCATGCATGGGTCATTGGTCAGAGATCAAGGACATGTTTTGCATACAGACAGTCCTAAGTTTAACCCCTATTTTATTTGACTAAAAAGATCCAAAGGAGCAGAGCTGGGGAAGTCAATTTCTTGACATGTTGGAGAGTCACTGTCAATCACAATGACAATGCTGAGTTAGATGGTCCAATGGGGTCAGATTATGTTCAATTTCATGTAAACCTCACAACAATCATGCAAGTTACACTGGGCGGAGAGAGTGGTCACCTGCTGGGTTTGGGTTCAAGGTTATCTAATGAGCTTCATCTCTCATCAAGGTCCATCTCCAGCATTCTGCTATCATTACATTGCTTCCCCCAAATCACACTGTCTTACATTTGCATGCCAATGGCTCATAGTTCAGTGGCAGAGAATGTGCTTTGCATGCAAATATTCCCAGGTTCATTCCTTGGCATTTCCAGTTAATAGGGGGTGATGGCTGGAAAACATTTATCTCTGCCTGCAACCCTGGTCTGCCAGTCAGTCAGACCAGACAGCAGTGTGGACAGAATTTGGACCAGGTTTGAAGGCGCCATCAGCACTGGACGGCCAAAAAAAGGAGGGCCAGATCACTGATGGGCTCTAATATAGTCCTATGGCCACTTACCTGGGAGTAAGGCCCACTTAAGACTTACTTGGGAATCCCATGGACTGCAAAAAGATCAAACATATCCATCCTTAAAGAAATCAGCCCTGAGTGCTCACTGGAAGGGCAGATCCTGAAGTTGAGGCTCCAGTACTTTGGCCACCTCATGAGAAGAGAAGACTCCCTGGAAAAGACCCTGATGTTGGGAAAGATGGAGGGCACAAGGAGAAGGGGACGACAGAGGATGAGATGGTTGGACAGTGTTCTCGAAGCGACTGGCATGAGTTTGGCCAAACTGCGGGAGGCAGTGGAGGATAGGGGTGCCTGGCGTGCTCTGGTCCATGGGGTCACGAAGAGTCAGACACGACTGAACGACTGAACAACAACAAGACTTACTTCTGGATAGATGTGTAGGATTGTGTTACTTAACTCCATAATAAATTAACCACCTTAATTATCATTGAGAAACAAAGTACATCACTCGGTCTGTGTCATTAGTTGCACTAAGCCATCTCAGACAAGAATGGGAAACCTTCTTATTGTAATGGTGTGTGGGGTCAGAGTCAAAAATGGGAAGGGCCAGCCCCCTTTCTCTCTCTTTCTGAAATCCTACTTTCTCCACTTGAATCTCCATTTCCCAACTAACAGGCCAATTGAAGAGTTGAGATCACTCTTGCTAGAGGCCTATTGTGAGAACTTGCAGAGGACCTTTGAAATTAGTCCAAGGGCTGTATAAATTCCAAGGCCAAAGTTCACCCAGGCCTTGGAGTATGGGAACTAACAGAATTTTAAACTTTTCATTGTTTGAGCAGATGATGCCTTATGTTAGAAAACTTCACGAACTCCCTCCAGATTCAAAAGTACTGTGTCATGCAGCACGGTGACAGCTGTTCAGGAAAAGTAAAGTCTTCCTGCTCAGACATACGCATGTTCATTCTCTAGCAAGTCTCACTGTGTTCAACGGAGCTCACTACTTAAGAAGCATTTTAGGAGGACTTTAGCCTCAGGTGGGTCACTGAACCAGCTGCACCACCTTTTGTGTAGGGCAGACACAATGTAGAAATATGAAGGCAATACACAATGGTTGGTTCTCTAATTTCAGTATAACAATGACAAGTTGAAATGAAGCTAGTTTCTCTTGGTTTCTCAGATTCTAGAAATACCTTAAATTGTTAACGCAATCAGAAGAAAAACACAAATGCAAACTAGCATATTTTGAATGTCAAGGAGGAAAAAGTATTCCTCATTTTCCTTTGAACTATACATAGATATGTGCCATCATCAGGATAATTCTCTAAACTTTAAGCAGCACATGAGAGAAAATTGCTGCACAGATTTCAGAACATACCCTATAATCTTGCAACATATTTAGAATGGAAAATTAGAACCGTTCTAAACGACCAATTGTGTCAGTGAAAACAGCTTTTCATAGCAAAATGCCAATTTTCTGCTTTTGAAATCTGCCTTTTTTATTTAAAAATGATGCAGGAATAAGAAAATGTCACCTTTTGCATTGTGCGACAACAGCAAAAAAATCTTTTTAACACGCAATAATTTTACTACTTATAGATTTTTGTCAGTGATTTAATTTGTATGGGAAGCTTTATAAAAATGGACATAAGCAGAGTTTTAGTAGTTTAGCCAATGCCAAGCAGCGGTGATTTTCAGGTGGGATTCCGTAATCCCATCAATGTAACTGATTTAAGGGAGTGAACATAGTCCACATGAGAGACACTTGCTTGGGAGAGGTTTAAATGTATTTTTTATTTACTACATTTATATACACATTTGCACTGTGTCCTTTGCATCAACTTCTAGTCTACACATTGTTAGACCTTCTCCAGTTACCGGTATTTATTAAAACCAATAAAATTATGGAAGTATTCTAAATTTTAATTGTTCTATATTTTAATGAGATGAGCAGACAGAATTGCACTTGAGAGTCCCTTAGTGGCTTTACTTACAAGCCAGGTGTTGGGGAAACCTGCAACTCTCAGGTGCTGTTGGACTACAACTATTCTCAGGCTGCGGATGCAGGGAGGCCATTGGCGAGCCTCCCATTGGAGAGGCAGCCAGGGCTCCCTGGACGGCAGCACTGCGCCGCCACTTCAGCCAAGCAGGCGGAGGCGGAACACAGCTGGCAGCGTCCCCGTCCGCCCCTCTGTGCCCTCCGGCTGCCCGTTGTGGCTGGCCCTGCCCAGCGGAGCATGAGTTTGAGTCCCCGCCCGCCATGCCACACCCTCCGGCTGCCCGTTGCGCCTGGTCCTGCCCCGCAAAGCGCGAGTTCTGCATCCCCGCCTGCCCCTCTGCGCCCTCTGGCTGCCCGTTGCGCCTAGCCCTGCCCGGCGGAGCATGAGTTCGGCATCCCCGCCCACCGCACTGCGCCCTGGCTCTGCCTGGCAGAATGCGAGGGGCGCCACGGCACCGGATATACTTAAGATGGCCCTGGTCACCAACAGCTTCCCAGGTTTTCCATTCCTGGACAGCTATTTGAAACATAACAGGGCTAGTGTTTTTGTATGCATGGGGGGGGGGGAGGGAGAGAGAGAGAGAGAGAGAGAGCCCGAGAAATTCCAGGAGGCAAGAAAAAATCTTTATCCTGGGGAACAACACAGGTGAAACCATTCAGCTTAAAATATCCTCTGCTAAAAATAAATGCTGCTTCATTTCAGCCTTTATCTTCCCTAACATCCTTTTGGCCATCTAATATCTTGAAATTTGGAAAGGGAGGCATCTGCCTTCACTTTAGGTGTTTTTAAGACATCCATATACAATCTGTGAGCCAGGCTACAACTCAAAATGGCAGTTCTGAGGAGTGATGTATTTCTGGGCATCCCAAAGCACAACATTCTGGATTTTCTGCTATGCTCCTTCGGCCATTATTTAAAACAGCAACTTGTTTTTTAGGGGCAGAAATATGTGGCTAGACATTGGGTTAATACTTTTCCTGTACTAAATCAGAATCTTAAAATAATGAAGCAAGAGTTTTCTTACTTGGGTCAAGAGACTGGCTACGTGGGAAGGAATGGGCAATGGGAGGAAACAAGGTCATGATGGCATTCTTTGCCAGCAGTAAAAAGGATAAAGCTAAGGTTGCAGATATAAATAAAAATGAAACAATTATCTTGTATTGTTAGCTCTGCAGGAACGGACAGAAATGGGGGAAGACCAAAACATTAGAGTGTTGAAAAGAAAAAAAAAAAGAGGAAGAGAATTAGGATATTAAATCTTGCTGTCCTGCTAGGACATTGGAAATGGGTTCTAAGGGAATAATTAAACCCCAATGCTGAATGAAGTGAAAAGCAGTCTCTGTGGCAGACATGCTGCTCTTTAAAGAAGTGTAATGAAAGGTGGCATTGATGAATAGCTCATCTGTTCATGGCTTGAATGAGATGCAAATCCATAATAAAGGTCCCCACCACCATCATACGGAAGCTGGGCATGGTGAATAACAAGGCAGCCTACGATACTGGCAGGGAAGGATCCTGTCTGTGGTTTGGGATTTATGATTTTAAGATTAGCCTAGCAGTGAATTTGAAACACACACTGCATCTGCAGCCAAATATTTCCATGTTAAATTTGTTTGTTTGCTTTCTTGCTTGCTTTTATCCCACTCTTCCTCCCAAAGGAGCCCAGAAAAGCCATACATCATTCACAATAAAACAACATAATTAAAGCACTGTAGAAGTTAAAATAAATCTCAAAAAAGGCAGCTGCTAAACAAACCACCCTTCAGTTGCTAACACCTGGGCAACAGGAACGGCACCTTGCTTGAGAGCAGTACATGATCTACCAAGATCTAGGAGTCTTGGTAGACCATAAACTTGACATGAATCAACAGTGTGATGCAGCAGCTAAAAAAGCCAATGCAATTCTGGGCTGCATCAATAGGAGTATAGCATCTAGATCAAGGGAAGTAATAGTACCACTGTATTCCGCTCTGGTCAGACCTCACCTGGAATACTGTGTCCAGTTCTGGGCACCACAGTTCAAGAAGGATACTGACAAGCTGGAACGTGTCCAGAGGAGGGCAACCAAAATGGTCAAAGGCCTGGAAACGATGCCTTATGAGGAACGGCTTAGGGAGCTGGGTATGTTTAGCCTGGAGAAGAGAAGGTTAAGGGGTGATATGATAGCCATGTTCAAATATATCAAAGGATGTCATATAGAGGAGGGAGAAAGGTTGTTTTCTGCTGCTCCAGAGAAGCGGACATGGAGCAATGGATTCAAACTACAAGAAAGAAGATTCCACCTAAACATTAGGAAGAACTTCCTGACAGTGAGAGCTGTTCGGCAGTGGAATTTGCTGCCAAGGAGTGTAGTGGAGTCTCCTTCTTTGGAGGTCTTTAAGCAAAGTGAAAAAGTAAAGATACAAAAACATTTTAAAACTCACATCCCAATATTCCGCCACTACAGTGACCAAGAAACAGAACCCAGTGTAGGGCATGCTGCCTATAAATCTGTTTTTTGTTTTTTTTTACAGGTGGGTAGCCGTGTTGGTCTGCCATAGTCGAAACAAAATAGAAAATTCTTTCCAGTAGCACCTTAGAGACCAACTGAGTTTGTTCTTGGTATGAGCTTTCGTGTGCATCTGAAGAAGTGTGCATGCACACGAAAGCTCATACCAAGAACAAACTCAGTTGGTCTCTAAGGTGCTACTGGAAAGAATTTTTGTTTGTTTGTTTGTTTTTGTTTTGGAGGGAAATAGCCATATGCCCACATGGTGGCGATCCCTGCGGAGGTCCCCCCTATTAGATGTAAGTCATAGAAGAGTTTGGATTTGATATCCCATTTTATCACTACCCAAAGGAGTCTCAAAGCGGCTCAAATTCTCCTTTCCCTTCCTCCCCCACAACAAACACTCTGTGAGGTGAGTGGGCTGAGAGACTTCAGAGAAGTGTGACTAGCCCAAGGTCACCCAGCAGCTGCATGTGGAGGAGTGGGGACGCGAACCCAGTTCACCAGATTACGAGTCTACCACTCTTAACCACTACACCACACTGGCTGGAATCCCCCACTGCCAAGTTGACCTTTGGTGTCACTTCCAGCAGGCAGGCCAGAATGCAATGGTTTCCCATTGTCTTTGCCAAACTTCTTTCTTCTGTAGTCCATACAACTGTGGCCTTATTCAATCTAACTCATGCTGTGTTGTCTCCATTATTCCTATTCAGTCCCCCCTGACTGTTGGCCCTGCTAACTGGGACTGATGGCAGTTGCAGTCCAAGTACATCTGGGGGCAACAAGTTCCCCACTCCTGTTGCTGTAGGTGTAGCATCTTCCCAATAGTTGTGTCTGTTCATACCTCAATACAACCTCCCTCGTATCTGCTTTCACAGCTGAAAAGAATGTGTTTTAATCCTCGCAACAGATAATTTTTGCTCAGTTGTCTGGCTAAAGCACTGTAAGGTATTGTAGGGCTCCAAAAGATTAAGCTTTCCAACACACGGCTGACCTGCCTCGATGAAAAATAGCAATAGGCAGTATATGTGCTATTGAAGTCTGCTGAATCCCTTGCATTTAAGAAGGAAGATTTGCTACTGATTGGATTATAATGTAAGTGAGAAATCTTGGGTATTAATGATAAACCACATTATTATGTGTATAGATGAATATGCGGTCATGGGGCACATTAGTTACTAACTTTTAAATGGAGATTATTTTTTCCTAATGAAAAAGGAGAAATAATCCCTTCTGGACGTGCTTCAGTTTTAATACTTTCTGCCTGACAGCTACATCTGTATGCTACTAGTTTTGACACACTGCAAGACATTTACCATTTGTAATGTTTCCTTCGTGGGTATGTCATTACTTTGCTTCATCCAAAAAGGAAAAGAAGGGGGTGGGGGGAATATTAACATTCTGCATTAAAAAACCAAGAGGAGAACCTACAGAAGTACCAAGGAACACCAATTACAGCTACAATTTTATACTAGAGCTATTTGGTTCAATTTTTGGAATAAATAATAAGAGGGAAAATTTGCTTCTTTCATAAGACTCAGTTATCAACCATCTATCTTTTTTCAAACCCCTCAAAAGAAGGCTTTGATGACTGGTGCATGCACACAGATTGGTGGCAAATATCACATTGCTCAGACATGGCCAACTTGGAATGTTTTCTTTATTCCACAACACAACACATGATGAAAATTGTAATAATCCTGGAGCACTAACCATTCAACTATTAACCATTCATTAAAATATTGTTGTTCAGTCGTTCAGTCGTGTCCGACTCTTCGTGACCCCATGACCCCATGGACCAGAGCACGCCAGGCACGCCTATCCTTCACTGCCTCTCGCAGTTTGGCCAAACTCATGTTAGTAGCTTCGAGAACACTGTCCAACCATCTCATCCTCTGTCGTCCCCTTCTCCTTGTGCCCTCCATCTTTCCCAACATCAGGGTCTTTTCTAGGGAGTCTTCTCTTCTCATGAGGTGGCCAAAGTACTGGAGCCTCAGCTTCAGGATCTGTCCTTCCAGTGAGCACTCAGGGCTGATTTCTTTAAGAATGGATAGGTTTGATCTTTTGCAGTCCATGGGACTCTCAAGAGTCTCCTCCAGCACCATAATTCAAAAGCATCAATTCTTCGGCGATCAGCCTTCTTTATGGTCCAGCTCTCACTTCCGTACATTACTACTGGGAAAACCATAGCTTTAACTATACGGACCTTTGTCGGCAAGGTGATGTCTCTGCTTTTTAAGATGCTGTCTAGGTTTGTCATTGCTTTTCTCCCAAGAAGCAGGCGTCTTCTAATTTCATGACTGCTGTCACCATCTGCAGTGATCATGGAACCCAAGAAAGTGAAATCTCTCACTGCCTCCATTTCTTCCCCTTCTATTTGCCAGGAGGTGATGGGACCAGTGGCCATGATCTTAGTTTTTTTGATGTTGAGCTTCAGACCATATTTTGCGCTCTCCTCTTTCACCTTTATATATTCACTCTTTATATATTCACAAATATATAAACAGAAAATTAAGTGGGCATAAAACTTAGCAACAGGTAGATTAATATCCCATCGTAGCTGTAAAGCAAAGAGGCCTCTGTTAGCAGTAGTAACTAGAAAACCAGCACACCAACTTTTTATAACTGGACTCCAAAGGACAGAAACCCCCTCCAAGTTCTTCAGCCAGCAACTCCTTTATGATGACTGCTGCGCAGGGATGAATTAGTCTATCAATCTCAGTGTCTCTCATCCACCCCCACCCCCACCCCCACAACTTAAGTTCTGTTCACCCTATTTCAAGATCAATCTGTAATTTTTCCAACCTTAATTAAAGTAGGCACAGATATTTTTATGAACTTTAGCTTGCATTTCTCTTTCTACAGGCATGCTTGCACGCTACCTTGCAAGCAAATTTCCTTAACACAATGTCAAAATTTAGAAACGTGGGTTTCAAAGGGGTAGCTGTCATTTGTTAACACTTATTGGTCAGGGAAGTACAAATAAAGTAGCTCCACATTAAAATGCATCTCAATGGGTGGACCTGGTTTCTTTTATTCCAGACGCCAGGTCTACTGCCCCATTTTGCTAATTGGTAGACCTGGCGTCCTAACTTTTTAACAGCTGAGGTGGGAACATGCAATTTTCTCTGAACAAATTTAATTGCATGAATGTCTCCCCCATGTCTACTCCGTCCTGAGCCAGAGAGTGGGCCATTGACAGGTAGCAAGCACAGTTTTTCTCTTTCTCTTTCTCAGCTTGTAACCCTCAAAGCCATTTCAAATAGCTATCTGGACTTCAATGGGCTTCTTCCACAAAGGCAGAATTGTTTTCCTTTGCTAAAAAACGAGAGGCAATATCTCTCAGTTTAAACAATTTCAATCTTTAAACTATGGTCTGTTCTCAAGTTGGTTTGCTTAGCTACAAGTATAGAAAAAAGCAATTCATCACTCAAGCAGATATTGCAAAGGGATGCTAAAACATAGGGAAAGTAGAGCCTAGCAGTTATCAGGTAAAGGTAAAGGGACCCCTGACCATTAGGACCAGTCGTGTCTGACTCTGGGGTTGCGGCGCTCATCTCACGTTACTGGCCGAGGGAGCCGGCGTACAGCTTCCGGGTCATGTGGCCAGCATGACTAAGCCGCTTCTGGCGAACCAGAGCAGCGCACGGAAACACCGTTTACCTTCCTGCCAGAGCAGTACCTATTTATCTACTTGCACTTTGACGTGCTTTCGAACTGCTAGGTTGGCAGGAGCTGGGACCGAGCAATGGGAGCTCACCCCATCATGTGGATTCAAACCGCCGACCTTATGATCGGCAAGCCCTAGGCTCTGTGGTTTAGACCACAGCGCCACCCACAGTAGTAGGTAATCTTCCACAAAACTGAGACATTATAATCACATGAAGTGGACCTCTAAAACATTCAACGATTTTTGTAAAATGATGACACATGTATTTCATGAGATCTTTGAAACACACTTAGAAGTTACTGGGATATTATGGCTTCTGCTTCACTAAGGGCTAGTCGACATTTACTCTTGCCCCACTGTTTCCACCCAGGGAAAAACAGCACACATTCAGAGCAAACGGCAGTTATGGTTTTCTCCAGATGGACATTTGCTCTGATTTATCAGACAAGAGCATGTTTTTCCTAGGAAAGGAGCAGGACAAGGCAAAACCTCTTGGACCTGTGCCTAGAAAACACAAGTCAAGTGGGAAAATGCTTGGACCTGTACTTTCTAGACACGGAACAAGTGGATGTGCAGACAAGCTCTAATAAGTAAACATGATGTCACCTATAAACACAAAGGGACCTATAATAATAATAATAATAATAATAATTTATTTATATCCCACCCATCTGGCTGAGTTTCCCCAGCCACTCTGGGCAGCTTCCAACAGAATATTAAAATATGTTAAAATCTATTAAACATTAAAAGCTTCCCTAAACAGGGCCTGCTTTCAGATGTCTTCCAAAAAGTCTGGTAGTTGTTTTTCTCTTTGACATCTGGTGGGAGGGCGTTCCACAGGGCGGGTGCCACTACCGAGAAGGCCCTCTGCCTGGTTCCCTGTAACTTGGCTTCTCGCAGCGAGGGAACGCCAGAAGGCCCTCGGCACTGGACCTCAGTGTCCGGGCTGAACGATGGGGGTGGAGACGCTCCTTCAGGTATACTGGACCGAGGCTGTGCTTGCTGTGAACTAGCTAACATATGTAAAGTACTGGAAAGCAAATTTGAAACCAAGGGAAATGGAATGCCTGGTATCTTGCTTAGTTGGATGAACAGCGTATCAAATGTCTGATCCACAATACAAATCAATTATTGGAAACTGGTGATCCGTAGCTAATTACATATTGTGTGCCCTCTCCATTTCTGATTCTGATCTGGGTTATGAAATGTTCTTTCTTTTGCTTATAACAAAGATATGTTTATCCCTAAAGTAGCTCCCATCCCAGTATTCTCTATCCTCTAAATAAGGCTTGTCCTTCCTTAACTTTGGTAGTCTGTTTGTCAGTCTTTGGGACACCTTTCCTCTACAGCAGGGGCGTCTAACTTGCAGCACGGGACGGGTGGCGTTGTGGACTAAACCACTGAGCGTCTTGGGCTTGCCAATCAGAAGGTCGGCGGTTCGAATCCCTGCGACGGGGTGAGCTCCCATTGTTCATTTCCAGCTCCTGCCAACCTAGAAGTTCGAAAGCACACTGTGGCAGGAAGGTAAACGGTGTTTCCGTGCACTCTGGTTTCCGTCACGGTGTCCCGTTGCACCAGATGCGGCTTAGTCATGTTGGCCACGTGAACCGGAAAGCTGGCTCCCTCGGCCTGAAAGCTAGATGAGTGCCGCAACCCCACAGTCGCCTTTGACTCAACCTTTACCCTTACCTTTTTACCTAACTTGCAGCCTTTCAGATGATGCTAGACTACAACTCCCATTACTCCTGTCCAATGGCCCTGTGGGCTGGGCTGGGGCTGATGGGAGTTGGAGTCCAACAATATCTGGTGGGGCACAGGGTCCTCAACCTGATCATCTCCCCCAAACTATAATTAATTTGTTTAATAAAATTTGTACACCACTTGATTGTAAAAAAAACCCTGGACGATACTATATCTATATAGCAATGCCTTTTGTGGCTTGGCTCTAGCATTGCCAGTTATCAGGTATCTTGTGGGAATACGTTTTTGGGATTTCCCACGCTTTACCGCTTTGCAAAACCTTCCGCGCTACTGCACGGAAGAAAAGAGATCCGGCTGGTAACTCCTGCCTGGATCCCTCCGCGCCTGCTAGAAAGCGCGCCAGGAAGCCTCCCGGTAACGGTCGGAGACTTGTTTCCCGCCCGGAAACACTCGCTATTTCTGTGTTGTGATTGGTTACTGCTTATGCTATGACGCTGTTCAGTTTGCCAATAAATGGCCCCTGCTCTCTGTTAGCGGCGTTCAGAAACGCGAGACAAGCACAGAGAGAACATGTGTAGAAAAGAGAGAGAAAATGAAAGGGAAAGAACGCGCACAGAGAGTAGTTCGGAGAGCGCACCCCAACAACAGACTGCAGTCTTATTTCTTATTTTTTATTTGGCCTCTTTCCTGCTTTCGGCCGCACCTTCTGCTATATTTCTTCAGAACCTTTGCAACACCAGAAAACTTCTCACGACCTTCAGGATAACCTCATAACCAGCGGACCCATCATAACCAGTGGGAGCAGGCTCTCCAGGATTACTGGTTATCCCAGAAGCTGGTTATCCTGACAGTATCTTACTTGCCCAACTGCCTCAAGCTCACTGTTATGCAGCCTGTGGAGCGAAGAAGGTATTAAAACAAACCAGGTTGTAAAAACTGCCAACCTCTGATGCACCCAAACAGAGCTCCACTCGCTTACGTGCCGGAGCTAGACCCACTTCGGAAACTCAGAAACTGACAGCCTGACTTGGTCTCAAGGCGACCCAATGTTTCAGTGGATTTTATTGACTTATCCTAGCATGAAGCTTTCTCTTTCATGCACCACCACTTCCATATCACTTTTGTCTTCTGCTTCACCTTCTTCTTGCCTCATGCAGAACACTGAACTTCCCTCCAACTGCCCATCTGAGCTCAAGGCCTGTCTGCGATCTGTACAGAGGCTGCAAGGCCAAGAAGAAACCAGGCAATGGAACTCAGCAGCCGCAAGGGGTCAGTGATTAGAATGAGGAATAAAATGCAGAAAGATTAAAACAATGAAAACTGCTCCATAGATTTTTGAAAGGTCAAAAGAGCAGGCTAGCAAAGGTGGGGGAACATCACTCAGAACTGACATTAATTTAGTCAGGTTTATAATCAATAAATATAGGTTTGTTTTAGATGGACAGCTATATTTTATTACATTATAAATCATTTATTTGCCACGGGCTTTGTGGATGCTGTGGTTACAGAAATGTTTGCTTTGAAACCTGCATAGTATGTTTTGGCCAAAGCAAATAATAGTGTAGCTGCAGTTGCCCATTTTTTACTTGCTTAATTTCTACAGCCCTTGATATTCTTTTTCAGAGCAAAGACTGGAGCCTTGATTATTGATTCAAATTTGGGTCAATTATGAAATTAGCATTTTTTTAAAAAGAAACCAGAATAGATTTATGAGAAGCGAAAGTTCTTAGAGTTGCTTTACCAACTGTTAAGACCTCAGCAGAGAGAACAGCTCAGAACTATAAGCTACTTTTGTTGTGCTTCCAACCACAGATCTTGTGATGGCCTGGGAGTCAGACTCAGATGCTTAACCTGAGGGATCCCAGCCTGCACAGGAGTCCCCGCCTCCAGAACCAGCTGAGCCAGGGCCAGGGCTTGAGCCTGAAGGATCCCCACCTGTGCTGGATCCCCAGGTGCAGGCATCAGCAGAGTCTGCTCTGGCTCCTGATGGGAGGGAGGACCCATTGCCTGCAGGTGCTCCACTCCCAGCCTCATCAGAGGAAGCTGAGGCAGCCCCTGGGTCCAGTAACCCACCAGCCTCTCCTGAGCTGCAGAGGCTCAGGACAGAGAGGCGAAGAGAGCTAAGTGCTTACAGGAGGAGTGCTCGCCTCCAGGCCCGGAGGAGAGGCGAGTCTCCAGAGGATCGGGGCCGCCCTAAGCATAGGGCCAGATAAAAGCCAGCCAGCCCCAGCCCAAGTTGCGTGAGCAACTTAGCTGCAAACGTATGCTTGACCTGCAACCTCATGCCTGCACCTGCCTTGGACCTTGACCTGCTCCCTGCCTCGCTCCCCGCCGGACTGACCTCCTTTGGACCCCTAGACCCAGGACTAGACTTGGACCTCGCTTCACGGACAAACCCCTGGAGCCAGCACAGCTCTCCTCATCCCTGGCCACTGGGAATGCTGACTGGGGTTGATGGCACTTGGAGTTAAACACCATCTGCAGGGCCACAGATTATAGATCATGCCAGCGTTATAGAAAGAACAGCTGAATTCTTGGCTGTCCCTGTTATAATGTGTAACAGGTTGATAGCACAACAGCAAAATATGAAGTATGCATATTACTCTGGTTAACTCCTCAGACATTGTATATTTGGCCTGTGGGCTGTATACACACAATAAAAACTGACAGGCTGGGGGAATATCAGTATCAGGCCACAAGTCATCAATCACACCGCAGTGTTTAGTACTCACAGTTTTTTTCTTACTTTTAATCCTACTCTCCCCTTCTTTCCCCTCTCCCACAAGGAATAGTGAATCAAGAGCATTCCAAAGACAACAAATAAACGAGTCCTCAAAACGAGGACTTGATCCCAGCAACAAACATGTCACTGTGCCCCAGGAAGTACTGAGCACGCAGTCGGTTTCTTCACATATCTTTCCAAATCATTCAACATGAAACTGAATTTGTTTTCTAATCAAGAAGAAATAAGGCTGGATTTAATGAGCAGACCTGATGACACTTTTAACGGGTCACCGAACTGAATCAGTACCTTCGTCTTTCGGGATTACACAAGGGCAAACAAAGCAGTGACACTGAAAGTACCTGAGATCCCTGGTGGTGGGCAGACTATGCTTTGCTCTGTTATTATTTTGCTTCAGCACAAAACAGCCTTTAAAACAAGGCAGACTAAGTTGACATAAGCTTCTTTAGCACAAGCCAAAATATATGATAATCCATATGTGTGTGTGTGTGTGTGTGTGTGTGTGTGTGTGTGTGTTCATGTGCTCTCAACTAAATACAGGTTCCATCCCTCATATTTAACAGTGCAGCCTTATTCTTCAAAACTATTAACATGCAGGTGTGAGGTCACTAAGGCCACCTTCTCACAATATCATCTGGCATGGAAGCAACAGTGTTAAGAGGATGCGCTTGAAAATGCTGAGTCGTGTGGGAAAAGCCAGTGCACTAAAATGGAATAACTCACTGCACCCGTCTGACCACAAAATCTTGTATACTCCAGTACACATGTGTGTGTTTCTTTTGTATCTGATGTGTGATACACACAGGAGCAGGCTATGGTAATCTTTTGTAATATGGCACCCATGGGGGGGGGCAAAATTCAGTGACCCCCCCCAATGGAGCTTCTCAATTTTGCACCTCCTAAGTTTGGCATCCCGTACAGGGGAACTGCTCGCACCGCCCTAATTCCAGGGCTGATACAGATCCCTGATATATTAGGGATGGACAAGGCGATTTATTTCTGGTCCTTCTTCCCTTTCTTAGGTCTATTCAATCCTATTTTTCTATTTGTATCCCCCCCCCAAAAAAAAATTGCAGGAAAATTAGTGATTAAAATAGTATTTAGATTGTTAAGAGGCGGCCTGAATGCTGAGTTTTTAAAAGGCCTTCATTTATAGGTAAGAGGTACTTTAACATGCCAATGCAACCATATTCAAAACAGAGCTGAAGTGCTCCTAATGCACCATCCCATTGGGTATATTTTAACCTCCCCCTCCCCACATTTTCCCAATGCCCTTGGGAAGGATGGCATGTCATCATGTCCTGTTGCTCCTACGGACATCTCCAACCCAAAACAGCTGTCTGGTGCCGCTACTGTCTGTGAGCAAGCCTTGGAAACGGTTTAAAATTAAGGCAGCTATCAAAAATCTTTGGAACAGTGGATGTCTTACAGAAATTGAAGGTTAACTACATCCTTATTTGCACATTAGTTCAGCAGACACAGCTTTGGAATATGGACCAATCTAACTCTTCAAGTATCCATGAAACATGAATCCAGCCTGGTCTATGCCAGGATCCGTCTGGCTGCCATCTTGGCACTTGGGAGCAGATTCTTATGAGCTTTCCTGGTACTTCCTAACTTTCAACAATATTTAGGTTCAGCCCAACCTTTCTTTGTTTATCTCGAACCCTTGTGAGCTTTCTCAATAAATTGTGGTATGCTGACAACTCACTCTGTGCCAGCTGGGACCAGATCTCCCATAAAATATAAAGACACTCTAAAACTGTATTGTTCATAAGAGGGACACAAGGCTTTCATAACCTCCAAACCTGCACTCCCAATGAAGGTTGCAGCTTAGTTATCAGTGGTGTGGAAAAGCTGTAACTGAGCAGTGCCACTTCAGATTGCAGGTGGGGGGCTGACATGACTGAATCTTTCCTCACACAAACAAATTCCTTCCATATAGAAAACTATACATCATTCAGAATGACTGTAATCTAGACATCTCCCAGACATGCTAGTTTTATGTGTGTGGGGATTTTTGTGTGTGAAGAAACATTCCATCACGTGAGCCTTCCATTGGCAAGGCTTTCCTTTGAGTGGTATGACACAAACACAGATTTACCACCACACTGGGAACTAGGTTGGTGATTAATGTTTTAAAAAACCGGTCCCCCAAAATGGACCGGCTAGGCAGGTTTCAGCATTCAGTGAAGGTATATTCTGTCACCCCACAGACCTTCCAGATTAGCTTGATCTATTTGGATACAATATTTGGAGTATCATGCTCACATAAAGTTGAAAGCCAGTGTGGTGTAGTGGTTAAGAGAGGTAGACTCGTAATCTGGGGAACTGGGTTCGCGTCTCCGCTCCTCCACATGCAGCTGCTGGGTGACCTTGGGCTAGTCACACTTCTCTGAAGTCTCTCAGCCCCACTCACCTCACAGAGTGTTTGTTGTGGGGGAGGAAGGGAAAGGAGAATGTTAGCCGCTTTGAGACTCCTTCGGGTAGTGATAAAGTGGGATATCAAATCCAAACTCTTCTTCTTCTTCTTTTTCAGAAACTTAAATCAAAATCCATTAAATGCGTAAAAGATTCTTGCCATTTTGAAGTGAACCTATCAAGATACTGCAAGGTATTTTCCGAGTCTGAGGCTAAGAAATTTGCAGTATTGCTAAATAAGTGCAATGTAGCTGCCAACTACAGCTTGGCATCTATACCATGTCCAAGAAAATGATATGCAAATTATGTTAATTACATGCAATTAAAATATCTGAATTAGCTAGCAGCAGCCTTCTAGCATGCCACACATTTCCCCAATGGCCCTGAGCAAGTTGCCAACCCCCTGCTGTAACCAAGGCTTGTGCTTAGACATCCCTTATGACATGCAATATGAGTCCACCGAGGCAGTGCCGTTTGCTATGGCGAGACAAATCTAGACCTGAAAGGATATGGCAACGTTCCACACTATAGTCTGATTGCATTAGGCTGAGCACAGCAAAAGAAATAAATATTTAGACAGGGAAGATGATACCCTGAACACATCAAAGTGTCACTTCTGGTAAGTGACAACTGAAAACACCCTCTTCTTCCTCCTCCTCCTCCCTCTGCTCAGATGAAACTCAACACCCCTCACCGTCTCATCCAGATGGTGTGCTGAGAGCTCTCTCTCTCTTTTTGTTCCTAGAAAGCTTAAACTCCACACCCAATCTGCTACATTATTTCTACGTCTCTCTCCTCTGATTCATTTATCAATGCCAATGAGTCTATTACAGTGCTTGCTCTCTTCCTCGCAGGTATTTATGATTAAACACACTTGTATGCAGTACTAAATTGGAGTTTTACTTACAGCAATGCAGCAGGCAATTAAGGAACTCAAAACCTAAGCCTGCCTAGGACTTTCTGCACTTAATAAAACGACAAATCTTTTTATAATGCTTTTAAAAAAATAAATAAAAAGGCACGATCCTACTTTTTTCATGTTGTCAGGAAAATGGGAGGATGCTTGATCACAAACATCACAATCTATGGAATACCAAACAAAGTTAAGATGTGATTTCAATTCACAACGTTGCTTTAACAAGAAAGCAAGTGCACCAACCTTATGATTGTCCAGGGCATACAAGAGAAGACATTATCTCCTTTTGAATGTGGAAACCGTGGTTAGGATTCAAGCCCCCAAAACTATTTGTAGGTGCTTGTACTGGGTTTTTATGACCATTCTACCATGTGGATCGGACATTTCATTAACATCACAGATCACAATATTTAGTAAGATAGTCAATGTTTTCTCTCTTTAAAAAATAATAATAAAATTCACTCAATTTCTGATCCAATGGATACCATGTCAACAAGCCAAGTTTCAGAATATAACTGGAAATGTTTTCTTTCCCAGCCCAAATACAGAAGTCAGCATGCTCAGTTGAAAACCACCTGGCAGCTTCTGCTTCAGTTGTAGTAGCATCCGGCATTCCTACACCCCCTTTGCATTACCTCATAACTTGATAGTCCTTTCTTGGCACCAGAGTTCCTGATACATGTGGGGCCTGGCATGCATGGTGATGCTGTCTGTTCCCAAATAATGAACTGCGTCACTTGGAATAAATATCCTCTTCCATTTGTGACTATTAGATTTGTGCATATTTAAACAGAGCCAAAAGTGAGGGAGGCTGAGCCAAAAAGAGGGGAAATCTGTGGCTCAGAACAATTGTGAACAGCCACAAAAAAGGGGGCAGAACTTAAAAAAACAAACAAACATAGAAAACCTTTTTCAGAACAATGTTATTTCCTTGAAAATAGCATTTCTAAAATGTTCCAAGGGCAGAAATTTGATACATCCCTCTTTATGACTCCGCTGAGTCCGAGTTTTAAAAAGATGAGCAGAAATAAGATCTTCACTCATAACTGGAAACAATGACATCCAGGCCCACGTATACTGGCAATAGAAATACCAAATTCTGCACCTGACTATGGAGCAAGAGCTCTTACGGCTCGGTTATTATTTTGCTGAGAATAATACAGTGCAAAATAGAAGCAATTAAAATGATGAGCAGAGAAAGAGAGACCTGTAAATTTATATGTAAGTGCTGTAAAATGAATCACCGCCATGCTTGGTACATATCAAATAAGTAAATAATAGAAGTGTTATTGTCCTTAAAAAAACAAAACAAAAAAAAAAACCAAACTGCTCAGCATTGTTTGTCTGTCAGTAGGGAAACGGCCTCATTTCTCAAATAAACTGCTGTTCCGCTATGTCTTTACATGCAGTAGAGAAGTGATACTATCGTTCAGACATGTACTCATCTTCCAGCCACATTCTTCGGCGATCATTGCTGCTCCTGGATACAGTATTTCAAAACAATATTGTCCAGAGCTCCCTACTAGCATGGGTTTTGAAATACTGTATCCAGGAGCAGCAATGATCAGCGATGAATTGATGCTTTTGAATTATGGTGCCGGAGGAGACTCTTGAGAGTCCCATGGACTGCAAAAGATCAAACTTATCCATTCTTAAAGAAATCAGCCCTGAGTGCTCACTGGAAGGACAGATCCTGAAGTTGAGGCTCCAATACTTTGGCCACCTCATGAGAAGAGAAGACTCCCTGGAAAAGACCCTGATGTTGGGAAAGATGGAGGGCACAAGGAGAAGGGGACGACAGAGGATGAGATGGTTGGACAGTGTTCTCGAAGCTACTAACACGAGTTTGGCCAAACCGCGAGAGGCAGTGAAGGATGGGGTGCCTGGCGTGCTCTGGTCCATGGGGTCACGTGGAGTTGGACACGACTGAACAACAACATCCAGGAGCAGCAATACAAGGTCCTGTATCTTTTAGATAAGAGAGCACTGGAAACCCAAGGTATTCTGTAACATCTGCTGTATCTATAAATATATAAAACAGACCCTTCAGGGCAGTCAACATAACTTGTTAGCCTGCATCAGATTCTCAATGTAGCAGTGTGGATTCCTCTTCATTCTCCAAGGCTGCTTCCAATCCAGCTAATTCCACAGCTCTGAATTTGTATCCCAACTAAGCATCTTACAAACTTCTTTTTTTTTTTTTAAATGCCCAACAGCTGAATGTATTCTCTTCCAAAGGCAGAGGAGACAAACTTTCAGCCACTAAGGAATATTCTCTTGTAAGGCACTGACCTCTCAGTTGCTAGCCAATAGACCAATTCACAGCAGTAAACTTATAACCCTACAACAGCAAATACAGGGGCAATATGTTATAGCGGAAACTGTGTTGGTAACGTGACTGTACAAAGTTCTGCAATAGCTTTGAAAGAGCTAATGTGGTGTGGAATATATGTATTGTTAAACAGGGTGCTACAATAATACTCTAGATGTAAAACACCATATTTATAGAGATATGCCTAGCACCTCAACTGTCTACCTTAAGGCGCCAGGTAAAATATTTTGCTTTGCTATGCTTTTCCTGGTTGAGTTTGCTACTAGTTTTAATGATTTTACCATTTGCTTTACTATTGCTGGCCTTATTTTTGTTAGAAGAAGAAAAAGAAGAAGAAGAAGAAGAAGAAGAAGAAGAAGAAGAGTTGGATTTGATATCCCGCTTTTCACTACCCGAAGGAGTCTCAAAGCGGCTAACCTTCCTCCCCCACAACAAACACTCTGTGAGGTGAGTGGGGCTGAGAGACTTCAAAGAAGTGTGACTAGCCCAAGGTCACCCAGCAGCTGCATGTGGAGGAGCGGGGAGCGAACCCGGTTCCCCAGATTACGAGTCTGCCGCTCTTAACCACTACACTATGTCCTGATTTGTTTGATTTTATGTATTTATATATTTTTATTTAAGCCACTCTAGATAATTTGAATGCTGGGACAGAAATCTATTAAATAAAATAGTAAGTAAAAAATATACAAATGTAATCAATAATGTTCAATTAAGCCATGCTTGCCACTCAGGTCTCTCTTATATTACCGGTTCTTTGGGGACAACCATGCCTTAAATTATAGTACACAATCATTGTGTTAATAAAATCATATGAAACAAATCCACTGACATTCATCTTGCATATGGAGAGATGACGGGTGATCATAAGTTACTGCAAATGCATAGTGACTTTGATCTTGTTGAAGCAAAGGGAAGCGCGAATCCCATTTTTGTATGCATTTTACGTGCACTTTAAATGCATTTTAAAACATGAAAAAGTGACCTGTCAAGGTCAGTTTCACTAGCTGAACATTTTATCATAATGTGCCCAAAGCTCTGAGATATCCTAGAGAAATGGGAGCATTCTGTAAGACACTCATGAATCACCTTGCGCATTCGGGGAGTGGGGGGGGGACAGATGCACACGAAATTAGCTAAAAGGGCGGGAAAACAGTTTTATGAAAAAGCTTATCAGAATAGAGGACTCCACTGGGGCAATTCTTAGAGATCATTGTGAGTGTGGTCATAAATTGCTTGATTCTTATACATACAATCTTTATTACGGTCCATAGACCCATCCGTTACAAAGCAATACCCAATTTGGACAGCCTGCCTTCAGGTTACACAAGCATTTGTACAGACTTAAAATAGGAGTCATTGGTTCTGGCAAGGCTCTGGGAAAAGACTTTATGCCAGCGGAACTGATTACATCATACCAGCACTGGTGGGCTCCGATTCTGGCGGATCTTTTTACGGTAGTAAACAACTCGGGCAAAATACCACATAGCTGGAAACATGCTACAGTAGTTCCAAACTTCAAGAGAGGCCACCCAAAAGAACCTTCAAATTACAGGCCAATTAGCCTGCTTTCAGTAATTGGGAAGTTGTATGCCTGCTTCCTCAGTAAATAAACTGACAACTTTTTTAAAAAGAACATAACATTCTATCTGAAGCCCAGGCAGCCTTTCGAGAGAACCATTCAACATCAGATCACTGCCTAATGCTGTCCTTCCTAGCTGAAAAGTATACCAGGCCGCTACAGGGCAAACTTTCCGTGGCCTTTATGGATCTGAAATCAGCGTTTGATTCCATTCCCAGATCCCAACTATGGACTAAATTAGATCTGATATTATACGACAAACGTCTCCTCTTTCTTACAAAAGCCCTATATAATAGAACCAAATTGCAGGTCCGATGCGGTCAGCAGGGTCAGCTATCGAACAGTATCGAGATCAATAGGGGGGTGAGACAGGGATGCATCCTGGTCCCCACATTGTTTTGCCTATTTTTAAACGAGTGCCTAATGGACCCAGATGGACACCTTCCTAAAATAGGAATGAGAAGGACCCCCTTGTTGCTTTATGCAGATGATGCGGCCACCATTTCACGTTCCAGACCAGGTTTGAAATATCTGCTAAGGATTACTGTCTTGGAAATGGTTTATCCATTTCCATGAAAAATCAAAAATCCTAGCATTCGAAAGAAGCTTCTCCCGGTTAAATTGGATGCTGGATGGCGATAAACTTGAACAGATTAAATATTTCAGCTATCTAGGGCCCACATTCCATCATACAAGATCTTGGAAGTACCACTGGCAAACTTCCCTTCAAAAGGCGGAGATCACAAAGCTAGCCATACGTAGATTCTTCTTCACAAAGGTCGCCAAGTATGCACCAGCAGCCTTAAGGGTATTCAACACAAAATCCATTCCCCAACTCCTGTACGCTGCAAATGTCTGGCATAATGGGGACCTGCCTAAGCTAGACGTCTTTCAAGCAAAATTTTTATGATTCTTATAGGGATTCCTTGTAGGCTAGGATTGCCCATTTTACCAATACAAGAAACACTGCACTTGTTTTAATGGGATTTACTGATTCTTAGTAACATCAGCAAATAACACCAAGTCTGAGATGACTGGTTGACTGGAATCACTCAAAGCGATATGCAAGAGAGAGGGGGAAATGGGTTGGAAAATGGTCTTCAGTCAATGGTGTACTTCACGGTTTTTGCATGGTACAGTCTCAGCTTCTAGAGCTAAAGACAGACAGCAAAGATCCAGGAAGAGGACTTTCCCTCAAAATTATGGGGGAAACTTCTGGTAATGTATAAGGTTTGGCAATGCTGAGGCAGATGGAGGAGCAGTCTGACTCAGCACGAGCAAGCTCCTGATATCCACAGATGAGTGACATGAGCTCCCGGTCACTGTCTGACAGGCTGAGACAGATGAAAGGAGGTATCATGCTAACCCTTCTTGTATTTGCTTGTTGTTCTGCAGTTTGGTATGGAGGCAGTTACTTCATGGGTGGGAAGCAGCAGTTTTCAGTTAGCTGAAACTGAAACAATTAATCTCTGGGCATGATCCTTATCGAGGGTGGAGTACAGACAGATGACACTGGGTTTAATTGATGCTCTGTTTTCCCTCCAACACCATGCATTAATAACAAACACACAAACAAACAAACAAACAAAGGAAGCATCACAGCTATCAGGTGACATCTGAAATACAAACACAAAATTGGGGGGGGGGCACACAGGAAAACAGACTTGAACATCATACAAATAGACTAGTGTTTTTCCCCCCCCAAAATGCAAAACCACATCTGGGCCATCTACGGCAACATGTGTGTCCCTCCCCTTTGTAGTATCCTAAATGTATTATTTATTTCATTGTACACAGACACACAGACACCCAGCTGGCCAACAAACTACTGATGCCTGGCACCACTCCTATTGAGAGTGGCTGTCACACTCTCTGCACTTCTCTGGAGGACAGCATTCCTGGGCCAGCAGGCAGCTGAGATGAACACTGCGCCTCCTTATGTAACAATGCTGCTTCTGCAAATGTTATACAAGATTTGGAAACCCCCCCAAATACAATGAAAATAATAACAAAATGAGTTGTGGTGCCATTTTGTGATCAGGTGGGGAGCTGGGGGTATATGTGTACTGCTGGACCCAGGGCTGTCTTTAGCAGATGAGGCACCAGGGTGCAAATATCTGCCCAGCACCCCCAAATTACCACGGATAGAGGAGGGAACAGGAAGCTGTGCACTGCCAGCCATTGGGGGGGGCGCAACTCCCCATGCTGCTGCGGGAGAGAGATCCCTGCAGAGGCTTGGGAGGGAAGTTGCGCCCCTCCCAAGCCTCCACAGGAGAAGAGCGGAAGGATTGCTCTCTGCAAGGATTGCTCTCCTCCCATAGAGGCTTGGGAGGGAGAGCCAGTGTGGTGTAGTGGTTGAGAGCGGTAATCTGGTGAACCGGGTTCGCGTCTCCACTCCTCCACATGCAGCTGCTGGGTGACCTTGGGCTAGTCACACTTCTTTGAAGTCTCTCAGCCCCACTCACCTCACAGAGTGTTTGTTGTGGGGGAGGAAGGGAAAGGAGAATGTTAGCCGCTTTGAGACTCCTTCGGGTAGTGATAAAGCGGGATATCAAATCCAAACTCTTCTCCTCCTCCTTCTTCTCCGGCGGAGGCTTGGGAGGCAAGCTGCATGCCCGCCAGCCATATGGTTGGCCGGGCGCAGCTGGTGGGCATGCAGGGAAAGGGAAGGCCACCAGCAAAACCACGCAGCTCCCCCACTCGCTGGGGCGCCCCTGAGAAGCCAGCGCCCTGGCGCAACACACCACTAAGCCCTATGGGAAAGACGGCTCTGGCTGGACCTCCTTTTGCAGCAGGGAAGTGGCCAATAACAGAAAGCAAATGTTAAGCAGCAGAATTGAGACCAAACCCACTGGCAAGTTTCTCAGGAAACGCGGTGCAAAACATCCTTTTCTTGAGAAACAGAAGCTTAGGTGTTATTGTTTTCATTGGTTGAAGCTGAAAGAAAGGTACAAGGGTTTTCTGAACAAGGTTGCTAGAAAGAAAAATCAAAGAAAGGAAGCTGTTTCTATTTGTTTAGCTACTGATATCATCAACAACTTCAAGAAGCAAAAGACAGCTAGTCAGCCCCGGACAGGTATTGAAGATGCTATTTGATCAGACATCATGCAAGTAGCACCCAATGTGCCTGCCTCAAAAGAGACAGAAAATACTGAGGTACGCGCAGGTGATGAGAACCTCCCAACTGAAACTACTCAAGCAGCTACCAGGACTGTGCAACTTGAACGACAGCAAAACTACATATCTAAAGCAAATCCTCTCACAGATGTGTTAAAATCTGAGCTGCTCAAACAATGCTGGACCCTGACAAAAAGATACAACTTTAAGCGCATGTCACCATTTTTGGCTTTCTATATACTCTTCTTGGGTAACATACCGTGTTGTTTTGAAAGAACCTGAATGTCATTACTGGGTTTTTATTTCCAAGGCCGATTGTATGAGGGTTACAGGGCACATTCACTACCTAGGTCTGTACCAAGTACAAAGAGAGCACTCACAAAATGGATGGCAGTGGCAAAGCGATTCACATGAAGTAAGTTGTCCTTTCTGTCATGAACAGGAAAAAGGTGTCAGTTGAACAGTGACTTAATAAGTCATATACAAGAGGTATGAAGGAAAACCAGCAAGTTGTTAACCCATAACCCTTGTCACGTGACCTTACTATTTGTAGTAAGACCAGGAACGCAGGTAACATGATAGACCTTTTAGAGCTTTGTACTGAGGCAGCGGACAAAATGTTTTAGAATTCCAGCAATGAGTGAAGCTTGATGGGTGTGTGTTTAAAGAAAAGCTGAAGCCCTATAAAAGGTGTATCTGAAGAAGTGTGCATGCACACGAAAGCTCATACCAAAAACAAACACAGTTGGTCTCTAAGGTGCTACTGAAAAGAATTTTCTATTTTGTTTCGCTATAAAAGATGTTATTGACCACTTTGGCCAAGATGCTAGAAAACTCCAGTTTTTGTTTAAAGCGTTTTGTATTATATTCGCCACTGCCCAGGCAGATTCTGTGTAAAAGGTGTGAAATTCAACCTTAGGGGGCTTTTAATTTGGTTTCGAGTCCTACGGTATTGTTGTTGTTCAACTGACAAATTGAAGCTGTATGTGTTTCTAGCGCCTTTTCTCTGTGGTCGTTTTAGGGACAAATAAAGCAATTTGCTAGAAGTTACTTCTGAAATGTATAATCCCAAGCGATACAGTAAATCACCAACAGGCACAACCCACCACTGTTTCTTGCTAATTCCCTTCTGCTGGTGTGTGGAGTTTGGTCATATAAAGTCTGCAAACAGCCAAGTCTACAACCTGTTGCTACAAGTGTTAGAACTTGCTCTCCACAGAGAATTATTTCTGCAGACGCTCATATAGCCCAACGCTGCTTATTTTGATTGGCAGCTTTCTCAGGCAGAGTATTTCCCTTCTAACTCTAAATGGCAGTCTCTGGACCTAAGCGGTCTGTATCTAAACCAGCTTCCCCCAACCTGATGCCCTCCAGGTGTCTTGAACTATAACTCTCACCAGCCCTAGTCAGCATATCCAAGCTGCTTGGGTCTGATGGGAGCTGTAGTTTGAAACATCTGCATGGCACCAGGTTGGGGAAAGCTGATCGAAAGGACGTGCTCTGTTGCTGAGTTACTGGCTCTCCATAGGCTACTACCAAATGTTACGCCTGTATGCCTTGACCCAAAGAGACCAGAAGAAAAACTTCAGGCAGCAAAGTTCTCAAAGCAAAGCTTCTTTATTGGATTTGTCAGACAAAACGCAATAAGGTGCATTCAGTAAGCAAAAGGCAAAATGCACAACACTCACAGTGTGGGGTGGCTTTTTATACACTCTATGACAGAGCAAGGTCCGCCTCCCAGCCTATCAGGATTAATATTCAAATATTGCACTAGCCTATTCTAGTATCTAACTGCCTAACCGTTAACCCCCCTTTGCACCTGCGACCTATTTTAAGCTGTTGCTAACGGGAAATCGCTTAGCCTCGCTTAGCCTGTGGCTAGCTAGTGGTTAGCTTAGTTGCTCTAGGTGTGAAGAAATGTTCTTCACAGTTTGCTCCAACAGGTGCTTGTGGCTAGTTCTGTGGTTAGCTAGCTTACCTGAAACTAGACAGAACCAGACAGCATGTTCCAACTCAGGATGTTTGTGGTTAAGATGCTTGCATACATCTGCTGAACTGCTGACATGTCTAAAAAAGCTGCAGTTAGGCTTTTAGGCAGAGCGAAGCAGAGCGAAGCTACATCTAAAATGGAGTTTCATAAACATGAGACCATACCCCCTCCTGGCTATCTCTTTGTCCATTCTGTCCACACATATCTTGGTGCCTCACAAAAAGTAAAGAGACGGAATCAGGGTCAAAAAAGCTGAGCTCCTTCTGATGATTCAACACCGAGGATTAATGCCTCTGTGGTGCCGAAGCTGTAAGATCACAGGAAGAGCCCTGTTGGATTAGGTAGTCAAATGGCTGGCCCTGATTCTGAGTTTCTAATTTCTTTTAAAGTGCTATTTTTGTGATCTACAAATGACACGAGAAAACTTGCTATACTTATTTGTATAACATTATTCTTGTTTATAAAACCCAATAATGACCGCTCCACACATTAAATGGGGGGACGGGACGTTTGTGTGGTCGCACGCAGCCCCCTGGATCCCAGAGCGGCTCCTGTTAGCTCGGAGCTGGCTTCGCCATCCCCAGGCTAGATACCTGTGGTCTCTACCTACCTCAGCCAGCGCCCAATCCCACCTGGGGGAGGCGTTGCCAGGGGATTGGCCAGGTAAGGTGAGGGACTACCCAGCCCACACAATAGGTGTGGCTTACCTGGGAAACGGCAGTCGGGTTCCAAAGGTTCTCCCACCCTCCACTCCCTCAATTAACGCTTAATTTTGCAGGTTAACCTCTTTTTCCACAGGTACGCAGGCGCTGCTATGTCAAGGCTGCTGTTGAAGGGCCGGAAAGGAATTTCCCTGCATTGGCAGGTTTCGCCTTTCCCGTAGCAATTCGTCACAACTTTGGCGGTTTCAGGCCTTGGGCAGAATCCTTTAGTCATCTTCCTAAATGGGGGGTGGGGTGACCTCACGCCCCAGAGCGGCGGCAATATCAGGGTTCCCCGTTGAATGGGTATTGGGGGGAAGCATTGGCCATATGCCAAGAGGTTGTCATTGCTCTCCCTCACCAGTGGCGGCGATCCCCGGCTGGGGGGCTGGGAAGGATAAACGCCCAGTGCCTGAGCCAAGGTCTCCCTACATCTGAATCTTAATAAAGTTGTGGCCAATTTTAATCCCATAGCACGTTGTCTTGTGTCATTATTCCGCTCGGGGGTCGCCTGGGCTTGGGGGGACTCCGCCTGTCCACAATAATAATAATAATAATAATAATAATATTCAACCACCATAAAGTGATACTCCCACCACCACTGCTTTATTTATGGCAGACATTTATTTTCTGTCCTATATCCGTGATACAGACACAACCAAAATAAATCAACGTAAAATGCAACTGCAAATGGGCATATAGCAGTTCTAGGGAAAGAAGTTAAAATCAAACTAAGGGGTAATTTATGTTAATACGACCATTACAACAAAGAACATAGCCTCAAATTACTTTGTTATAAGCACTCCAATTAATTGGATTAATTCTTCACTTAAAAGCAGACTGTGCCCGACTGTAATGATTGACATATGACCCAGTCTTTTGCAAAAGATAAACTTGTTCCTTCTGTATGAGTGAGAGAAAGGGGGAAGGGGAGGAGACTGGCCTCTTCTGTTCACACTGTGCAAAATCTCATTCTGACAATAAAAGGTTCATTTTTTTTTTTCATCTTGTGTCCTACAATAATTTTAATGAAATTTCGCACTGGGTTCTTGCTTTGCACTACAAAAAAAATTAAAGGTATGCTCTGGACATCAACAGCTCATCACCAAGGAGAGATTCATGGGACAAGTCATGGATCAATAGGAAGAGTTGAAGCAGCAAAATCATGACAATGAGTAGAAAGGAAGGGAGAGATATTGGCTGAACTGTGATGTCACATTTCATTTTTCAGTATAATGCGTTTCTAGATGACTACCCTGCACAAAAAGAATATTTTCTTGCTTTCTCTACAATCCACCTCTTTTCACCAAACTTCCATTTTTAGGACTTAGTTTTCAGTCAGGTTGCACACTTGTGCCTGGGCTCTACCACTTCCGACTAAAAGTGTAGGTGCACAAGATAGAAAAACAATCCATTGCATATAGAAAAAACTAGATGATGAAAAGGGGCTCTAACCCAGCTTTCTCCCACACAAACCATGAAGAATTATGTGGTTAATTCCCATGTCACTGTCACAAAGGGTTAATAGATCTAACTTTATTATTTGTATTATCAAGTGCCTATGGTGGCTAGGTTACTGTACCACACAAAATAATTAACTGGTCTGGTTTCTGTTGGCAGACTTACAAACTAAGGTAGTGATGACACATGAAGAAAAGTAAACAGGGAGAGGGGATTTGAAAAGGGAAGATGAGGGGACAAGAGAGACGGACAAGGAAAGAAAAGAAAAGCAGGAGAGCCGTTTTACGCAATTATAGAATCATAGAATCATAGAGTTGGAAGAGACCCCAAGGGCCATCCAGTCCAACCCCCTGCCAAGCAGGAAACACCATCAAAGCATTCCTGACAGATGGCTGTCAAGCCTCCGCTTAAAGACCTCCAAAGAAGGAGACTCCACCACACTCCTTGGCAGCAAATTCCACTGTCGAACAGCTCTCACTGTCAGGAAGTTCTTCCTAATGTTTAGGTGGAATCTTCTTTCTTGTAGTTTGAATCCATTGCCCCGTGTCCGCTTCTCTGGAGCAGCAGAAAACAACCTTTCTCCCTCCTCTATATGACATCCTTTTATATATTTGAACATGGCTATCATATCACCCCTTAACCTTCTCTTCTCCAGGCTAAACATACCCAGCTCCCTAAGCCGTTCCTCATAAGGCATCGTTTCCAGGCCTTTGACCATTTTGGTTGCCCTCCTCTGGACACGTTCCAGCTTGTCAGTATCCTTCTTGAACTGTGGTGCCCAGAACTGGACACAGTATTCCAGGTGAGGTCTGACCAGAGCAGAATATAGTGGTACTATTACTTCCCTTGATCTAGACGCTATACTCCTATTGATGCAGCCCAGAATTGCATTGGCTTTTTTAGCTGCTGCATCACACTGTTGACTCATGTCAAGTTTGTGGTCCTACCAAGACTCCTAGATCATCAAAACAACAAAATGTTTAGCTTTCCTGAGGGCTGTGCAGCTCACATAGAGATTACTAGAAAATTTCTCCTGCTAAAGAGCCCAGATCTAAATTCCAAAAACTTTAGAAATGAGCTACTTTGGCTGCAATCCTACACACAATTATTTGGGAGTGAATCCCGTCGAACACAGAGCAGAATACTTCCAAACAGACATGCATAAGGTTATGCTGCTACATTTAGTAGGCACAGAGATAATATGAAGGGGGGGGCATGAAGGCTTTATAGCATCTCCTCACCATCCCACCTCCCTCTGAGGAGAGCGCAACACCACTGTTCAAAACACCGTGGAGGAAGGGAACAGGCTTGTGCATCCTCTAAGATGGGGTGAACCCCACCAACCCCACTCACACAGAAAACCAAAGATCCCCACAGCCAACCACAAATGAACAAATGAACAATCACACCCTACGCCAACCCCGACCTCTCTCACCGTCAAAGGAGCATAAGCGAACAACAGAGAACCTACACAAACAACGCTGACACCAAACCCTACTCATATTAAGTAAAATAAAAACATCCGCCACCCCACCCCACCTATCTCCCCACCCCACCCACCTCCCTCCCACCCTTTTCTCTTCCTAATGTCTCCAAAACAAACACTGATTTGTAAAGACGTTATATGGAAAAACACGAGAGAGACACTGCACTACCTTTGTAAATCAAGAAAATCTTTAATAAAAATATTTAAAAATAAAGAAATAAAAATAAAATGGGGTGAACAAAAAAAATTCATGGAATCTAAATTTAGGCTAAGCTCCAACTTATTGCACAGCTTCGAACATACTGGCATTGTTTTGAGGCTTTTCCCACACCCTTCTCCCCACCTCCTCAGCATAATTTTTCTTTGTTTTTGCTTTCATGGTCCTCAGTTGCATTTGTCCCAACTGCTCTTCAATTTGATTCTGTTTTCTGGCATCCGTGGTATCAGAATCTGATTGCATTGACAAAATCATATGGGTCACCAGAGCCAATCAGATCAAGGGGCAGTGAAGACAAATGAAAAGACCAGGGACAGGGACAACGAAAAAGCAAAAGTAATGTCAAGCAGCAGCACATGAAGAATAAAAAGCAGATAAACACCACCAGAATGTTATGGATGTTCAACAGGGTACCTCCCAACCCCTGTAATTAGTTTTGGTGCGTGAATTATGCTCATTTTGCAACCGATATAAAAATGAATGAATATTTAGCACAGTTCTCATTTTAATGCGTAGCCATGCAAAAACAGCTTACGCATTAAAACCTGTGAGCTTTATTTAAGTTGAGTATTGTAAGCACAATTCATTTGTACGTCCACTTCCAACCTCATTCTTACAGAATGCGCAAAGTCACTCAGTGGCCAGTCTTTGGGGTAAAGCTTCTGCCCTTTGTGGTGTGCTGGCACATCTTCATAGAACACATGAGCTAATAAACATAAACTTTCAATTAAGTTTTTATGACTTCTTTATAAAACCTTGTGTGCTCATTTTGCAGACTGTACACCCCTGACAGAATTAAGGGCACCTGCTCAAATGCCTTGTTTATTGTTAATATTGCAAGACCTCATTTATGGACGTTATGCTCTGTTACCCAATTTTAATAGTGGCCAATGTCTGGTATGTAGTTTTGCTTGTTTATGGCAGTAGATTATTCTTATGGAGCAAAAGGAACTGGAGAATGCATGCAGTCTCACCTAACGGCAGGAAGTGGGTTATACATTCAACATCCCACCCCCATTGAATTTGGTATTATTCAGTGGTGTTCCCTGTAAGCCGTGTCTGTAGTTATACAGCAACAGGGCTCTGCAACAAGAAGGAGTGCAGCTTAAGACTGGATTTAGCTATTTAAAAATGAAGAACGTAATCCTACGCTGTCTTGTGAGTAGCAACTTTTGCTGTTGTTCAGTTGTTCAGTCGTGTCTGACTCTTCGTGACCCCATGTACCAGAGCACACTAGGCATACCTATCCTTCACTGCTTCTCGCAGTTTGGCCAAACTCATGTTAGTAGCTTCGAGAACACTGTCCAACCATCTCATCCTCTGTCGTCCCCTTCTCCTTGTGCCCTCCATCTTTCCCAACATCAGGGTCTTTTCTAGGGAGTCTTCTCTTCTCATGAGGTGGCCAAAGTACTGGAGCCTCAACTTCAGGATCTGTCCTTCCAGTGAGCACTCAGGGCTGATTTCCTTCAGAATGGATAGGTTTGATCTTCTTGCAGTCCATGGGACTCTCAAGAGTCTCCTCCAGCACCATAATTCAAAAGCATCAATTCTTCGGCGATCAGCATTCTTTATGGTCCAGCTCTCACTTCCGTACATTACTACTGGGAATCAAAAACAGCCACCGAGTATAGCTTTTTATACACACTTCCTGTGGGTTGCCTGACGCAGTGGCAGAGCTTCATGCTCTGGCACCTGGGGCGGGGCTGGCGCACATTCTGGTGGTGTGGCATGCATTCTGTGGGCAGGGTGCACATTCTGGAGGTGGGGTGCGCCACCCGCAGGGGCGTGGCATGCGTTATGGGGGTGGGGCGCACAGCACGGGTGGGGGGCAGCTAAGATGGAACCCTACCGGGATCACGCTGCCCGGACCGCCCCGGCCCCTACGCCCGCTCTTCCTACACCAGTGGCCTGGCAATATTTAGAACAAGGAATGCCTCAATGCTAGGACATAGTCTTGGCATATAAAAACAAGTGAAATAGCACAATGAAAGGGGTATGGGTCCTTTGGTTGCCGAAAAGTCAATAGCTGGCCTTGAGAAGTGGAACTTTTCCCATTACTTCCGTTATCTGTTGTGTGTGTCTCATAATGACCTGCCTTTTCTTGTGGGGAGGGGAGCAGAGACTAGAAATGAGCAACAGCCACCCATTTCCTTCTTGTTGCCCCATGTGTTTGCACTGCCCTGCATTCTGTCCCACTTACATTCAGTTTCAACTGGAAACTTCTAAGATTTGAGACTTTGTACCTTGAACATTTTCAGCTTCCGTTCCCCCCATAGCCTCCACGATGGTTAAGAAAACAAAGATTCCTTACACGAAAAGAAAAGAAAAGAAATATTGATGCATGTGACCAACATCTCCTTTCTGAATGTTTTTTATCCAAGCCATTTGGTGTGGTTTTGCACAGCCATAATCAGTAAGGAAAAAGGAACAAACTGAATATTGTGCCACACAGTTCAGCTACACTCGGCCCACTTGTGATTTCCAGCAGCTAGCATTCAAAAGCATACAGCTTCTGACAGCAGAGATAGAACCCAGCCTGCATGAACTGGCTTGTTGAAAGACTGTGGGTTGCATCCAAAGATGCCGATCCATTTGTACAATGACTTCCACTTGTGCAATGGAACTGCCCATACCCCTCCTCCCCAAGTGCCCCCCAACAATCCATTCTGGGAATTCTTCCAAACTTCCAGAGAGGATTTGCGGTGGGAGCTCCACTGCACAAGTAGAAGTCCTTGCACAAACAACTTGGTTGGATACAACCCTGTATGCTGGTGGAAGCAGCTCAAGCATTCCCTGCTTCACTCCTTCCTGGAGCAGATTTTATATTCATTGTTATGTCCAAATACATACATGTCTATCATTTGGGGGTCTGCTCTAAACCTGGTTGCATGTATGTATCTATCTAATTCTCATTGCATTAATTATTCGGACAACACTTTTGTGATTCCAGTTGTGTTTTTTGTTTTTTAGACCCAGAACTGGCTTCTGGGGGGTCCTCTTATGGTTTTAGCTCAAAAAGCAAAAGTGCTTTTGCAGGATAAGGGGTTTTGGCACTTTGCTCTCTCCCCAATTGTTTTTCCATCACTGCAGCTATATTTCCACCACTGCTCATAGAAATGGATTTGACGCCCACTGATCACCTATAATAAATGTGTATGTCTGCCTGTCACAGTCAATGCCAGCAGGCCTTCTTCACATGAGTGTGTTTGTCTGGCTTGCTTGTATTATTGTGCATCCTTAATACTAGGAAAAGGCTTGCCCAATATTGTTGTGTTGCTCTAGTAAAGCCTTTGTAATGAATAACAGTTGTGCGCTCCTGCTCTCTCTCTCTCTCTCTCTCTCTCTCTCTCTCTCTCTCTCTCTCTCTCTCTCTCTCTCTCAAACAGACACACACACACCCCAAACAAAAACTGTGCCGGAACGGCATGTCAAAAAACCAGCAATAAAAAATTCATAACCACCCCTCTAGGCTAGAAGAGCTGCTGCTTATTGTATTTACTGAGAGGCTGCTTGGGAGCCTAGAGGCTGGAATTCACACCAATCTACTCATAAAATAAACTAGATCAACACCGTACAGATTAGGGCAAAAAGGCACATAAGCAAGGCTGGCTCTGCTTACACAGATCACAGCATAAAGACAACCACCACCACCCCAGCTGTGTTTGTGTATGTGTGCACCCTTTAAATGAAATTTCTTAAGCAGCAATAAACATTTCACACTTTCTTGCTGTGCTGTTTTCTTCCTCCCCACCTGTTCTCCTCTGCCAAGTTTTGCTGGCTCAATCTGTTCTTCTGAGGAATCAACAATTTGAGCTAAACCCCTCAGGGTAGCAATATTCCAGCCTAAACAGTAGTATCTCAGAATGCCTTATGACACTGATTCTTCATAAATTCACAGTTTTCTTTATTTAGCAACAGTTGTACTGGAAAATGGTAATGTGCAACTGATTGGCAAGCTGTTTAATCCATTTTCTTTCTTTAAAAAGATACTTTAAAAAAAATAGAAAAAGGAAGAGGATTCAACACCCATTGCTCCAGTTTAGCAAAATGTATTATTCTGCAATAAGAAAAATAACTGGCCCACCATCAACTGATGAGTAAAAATATATACAGATAACTGTTCTTGGATTTGTTCCAGCTAGATTAGATGATAGATAGATAGATAGATAGATAGATAGATGATAGATAGATGATGGGGAAGAAGAAGAAGAAGAGTTTGGATTTGATATCCCGCTTTATCACTACCTGAAGGAGTCTCAAAGCAGCTACATTCTCCTTTCCCTTCCTCCCCCACAACAAACACTCTGTGAGGTGAGTGGGGCTGAGAGACTTCAGAGAAGTGTGACTAGCCCAAGGTCACCCAGCAGCTGCATGTGGAGGAGCGGAGACGCGAACCCGGTTCCCCAGATTACGAGTCTACCACTCTTAACCACTCCACCACACTGGGGAGATGTAACCAATAGCTTTCCAATCACTCCACCACACTGGGGAGATGTAACCAATAGCTTTCCAATCATTTCATTTGAGAAACAGTGCCAGGTTATCATATAATGGACCAGTCACCAGCTTCCATGCAGAAAGCACAGAAAGGAAAGTTTAACAATTCTATAAAACACTGAGAAGTAATAACCAAACTTATGATACCAAATGTTTCAATATGATACAATTGCTCCTCTGCATCAGACGAACTCCATTAAATGCATCTTCAAAAATGGTAGGCATGGGTTTGAGCTTCTGCAAAGGTCACAGGCCAGCAGCAGAACTATTGTGTGGAAGTAATGCAGTAAGATCCATGAACAGTCACCATAGTGGGGCTTGAGAAAGCAGTGAAGGTGGCCTGCTTGTTCAGTGTCAAGAGTAGCTGCATATTTTCCCTAAGAGGACTGGTAGGCCAGACATGAGTTCCCCACTGTCCAAATATACCCCAGAGATTCAGCTTCAGAGGAACTAGCTAGGACCATACTCAATTCTTCCTTTGCAGGTGCAACTTAAAACTTATGGCTAGAAAGGGGAAAAAATGGCATTGTACAGGTGAAACTCGAAAAATTAGAATATTGTGGAAAGGTTCATTTCTTTCAGTAATTCAACTTAAAAGGTGAAACTAATATATGAGATAGACTCATGACATGCAAAGCGAGATATGTCAAGCCTTTATTTGTTATAATTGTGATGATTATGGTGTACAGCTGATGAGAACCCCAAATTAACATTTTCAACTGTGCCCAATTTTGGACCAAAAAAATCTTCAAATATTATTTTGAGGTTATCTCATAGGTATCTGCACGTAATTTTTTTTTTTAAAGAAAATCTGAGTCGTGAGAGCACATGGCACCAGGTGATTTGGCGTGGAATGGAGCTCAGTTTCTGCAAGAGCAGCATCAAATACTTCTTAAACAAACATGCCCCCTGGGGTTTCTACAGAAAGGAACTCTCACCTTAACAATTGCCAGGTTTGAGTAAGAATTTTGAGTGAAGTTTCAGGGCAGGTTGAATTAGTTTATATTTTCCCTGTACTCGTTCACCCATTCCTAGCCATGATAGGAGTGAAATAAACTCAACACACTATTTTATCTTACAAGTCATTGGAGCTATAAATTGCCTTTAAATCCAAGGTCTAGCCTATGCTTCACACCATATTCGGTCTTCTTGTGGTGTTGCAAACGATGAATGGAAAAGCTCTACACCAGCTCAGTTTTTAATTTAGAAGCATTGATATCTTAAATAAAGCTGTGATCCACAGCTCATTCCATGTCGAGTTGTTGTTTTCATGTTGACTTTACAGATGCTCCGAGTTTTCCAACTGTTCCCCCACCCTCACCTGCACAAATGCAGGATGCAGGACACAGAATTAATGTCTGCCAACTCCATTAAGCGCATGAATTCCAGTTTAGAATAGGTCTAAACGAGATGCTAGACACCTGTAAGATCTCTCAACACTTATTGTTCGATGCAAAGCAAACATGGAAGGCTGAAATCTAACGAGGCATGCTTCATAACCCCTTTCCCCACATCAGTTTTCCATTCAAAATTGCCCTCAGCCCACTGAGGTTGACAGCTATGCCTAGGACACCTAACAGACCCCATTAAACCCTTTAAGGGAGACAGGCAAGGGCCCCTCTACCATTTAATTTTTATTTACCAGTAAATAACTTAGTAGCTGCACTAAATGACTTAGATCTCCACCCACCGAAGCTCGCAAACAGACATATTCCGGTCCTGTTATATGCCGATGATGCGGAAATTCTATCTAGAACTCCCATCGGACTCAAAAGGGCACTAAGAAAGCTCGCTGTATACTGTGACACCGAATGTCTCAAAATCAACTATCAAAAGACCAAGATACTAGTCTTCAGGAGGGAAACCAAAGCTTAGAAGCTGGGAACTTCAAGGCCATAAACTAGAACAAGTCACAAATTATAAATACCTAGGAATGGTGGCACAGGACTCAGGAACTATCAAACTTCACATAAATTCCAGTGGGAGCTCTGCGGAAAAAAACTGCAAACTCTATCCTAAAATTCTTTAGATCCCAAGGGGGCTTTTTTTGTCCCCACGGCCCTTAATGTTTACAAGGCCAAAACGTTGGCACAGCTCCTCTATGGAGCCTTTCTGGGTCCGCTCTCCTCTATCTTCTCTCCCTTTGAGCGAGTTCAATCCAAATTTCTCAGAGCTCTCCTCCAAGTCCCCAGATGTGTTTCAAACACATGGGTTAGACTAGAAATGGGGATGATGAGAGTGGAGGCTTACATCTGTCTAACATCAATCTACAAATGGCTGACATTGAATCTGCTCCCTCAAGGAATAGCCCCCCCCCCGATCCTCTGCGACCAGTTCCAGTCAGGCTGGCAGACAGCAGTCCTGAACACCCTCCAGAAACTGGGTTTTGCTCCCCAAGCCCTTTAAAGTCTGGGGTTGGGCCATGCAAAAGCTACGGGTTAGACAAAGAATCATAGACACCGAGAGACAACAGAACTGCTCAAGGTGCCCCGACTATAAAATTGGAGAAATTGACATATATATATAGCTGCTCTGGCAGCATATCTCTTCTTTCTTGTATCCAAAAATGCAAGAAGGGTATTTACACTCACCAGAAGCTTGGCTCTGCCCTCGCCGGTCTGGGAAGGAGCTTATAAAAAAGTCCCTTATGCTCAGAGACTCTGTGCCTGTTCATTGGGGGAAATAGGAAGCCCAGAGCACTTATTTTTCAGATGTCCCCTCTACGAAGAGGCACGTAGTGAGACCATTGATCCCTTGCTGGTGAGGCTTGTTGACCTCCCGGAAAAACAAAAATATTACCTGCTCCTGTTAGGTTTACAGAATCATAGAATTGTAGAGTTGGAAGGGACTCCAAGGGTCATCTAGTCCAACCCCCTGCAATGCAGGAATCTTTTTGCCCAATGTGGGGTTTGAACCCACAACCCTGAGATTCAGAATCTTAGGCTCTACTGACTGAGCTATCTGAGTTGTCATAGACCTGGTTGGTCGCCAGATTCTGTGTTCAGATCTACAGACAGAGACCATCCCCAGATCCAATCTAGTTTGTTAAGAAAATCCCCATACCCGGCTCTGCGGGCGATCCAGGGTCAGTTCTCTGCTGTAGCTTACCTTAAAGTTTTTAAGTCGCTTTATGCTCATCGCATTTATAAATTTTAATTTTGTACAATGCATTGCGTGTTTGTTTTTTTGCTTCAGATTGTACCTCCAAATGTGTTTGTTTGTTTTTAATGCTGGTCTCCGACCGTAATAAATTATCTATCAATCTATCTATCATTTATCACTCAAGCATACTGCGCTCATGTATTCTTTCATCCTCTTCTATGACATTACACTCCCGTTCAGCAGCAAATGGGGAAGCTCAACAAAATGCTTAATTTATAGCCACCAGCTATTCCCTTTTTGATTATTCATCCTGATGCACGGCTGTGCGGGTGCTCTCAAATCCAGTTGCTGAGAGAAAGAGCAATGTGGAATTTGTCTGCAGAAGTCTTGTTCGTTGGGATTCAGCTGCCAGTCACATCAATCCCAACACAAATGTCGAAATGTGATGGAAAAAGTAGCTTGGTTAAAAGAGTAACAACGAAGGGCTGTAGCTTTGCTTAGAGAAAGTCCAAGGTTCTTTGGGCATCTCCGGAAAGTGTGGGCAATGATTCCCATCTGAAAAAACCCTGAATAGCTTCCGTCAGTCAGCAAAGACAAAGCGTAGTCACCATGATGCCCTCTAGATCAGTGTTTCCCAACCTTGGGCCTCCAGCTGTTTTTGGACTACAGCTCCCATCATCCCTAGCTAGCAAGGCCAGTGGTCAGGGATGATGGGAGTTGTAGGCCAAAAACAGCTGGAGGCCCAAGGTTGGGGAACACTGCTCTAGATCATAGAATCCTAGAGTTGGAAGAGACCCAAGGGCCATCCAGTCCAACCCCCTGCCAAGCAGGAAACACCATCAAAGCATTCCTGACAGATGGCTGTCAAGCCTCCGCTTAAAGACCTCCAAAGAAGGAGACTCCACCACACTCCTTGGCAGCAAATTCCACTGCCGAACAGCTCTTACTGTCAGGAAGTTCTTCCTAATGTTTAGGTGGAATCTTCTTTCTTGTAGTTTGAATCCATTGCTCCGTGTCCGCTTCTCTGGAGCAGCAGAAAACAACCTTTCACCCTCCTCTATATGACATCCTTTTATATATTTGAACATGGCTATCATATCACCCCTTAACCTTCTCTTCTCCAGGCTAAACATACCCAGCTCCCTAAGCCGTTCCTCATAAGGCATCGTTTCCAGGCCTTTGACCATTTTGGTTGCCCTCTTCTGGACACGTTCCAGCTTGTCAGTATCCTTCTTGAACTGTGGTGCCCAGAACTGGACACAGTATTCCAGGTGAGGTCTGACCAGAGCGAATACAGTGGTACTATTACTTCCCTTGATCTAGACGCTATACTCCTATTGATGCAGGACTGCAGCTCCCATCATCCCTGATCATTGGCCATGCTTGCCAAGGCTGATGCAAGAGCACAACATCTTGAGGGCATCTCCTTGACTAACACGCCCCCCCCCAGTGTAAACAGCATTGAGCTAGATGGATTATTGATCTGCCTTGGCATAAGGCAGCTTCCGAGGGACACTATTTACATAGTCATAGAAGCTCACAATTTAAATGACGTTAAATCCCACCCCCCACCCTGTATATACAAATCTATTGGAGGGATGGGGGATAAACAGTCAACCCCATTGGTTAATGCTCAAAGTTGGTATATATTAAATCAATGGAAAAGCTCTGGTTTCTCTCAAAAGAAGAAGTACTGCACAGCTGCAAACGCCTTTCTAAAGAGTTTGGCATCCACCACTTCAATCAAGAAAATGCTGCCCATGGGTGTCTTAGACATAACAAGGGCAGTGCTTCAGAAGATGGATTGTGTTAAGACAAGTACTGGTTTGTGCATTTGTTTGGGGAAGGAGGAAAAACAAATGCTATAGGCAGCCCACACTGGGGTTTTTTGAAAATGTGTCATATGGCATGGGGAGAGGTAGGCAGACAAACACAGTTGGTTTATTCAAAGGGTAATGAATTAAAAGCAGACAAGTCTGCTTCTGGTCTGTGGCCTAGAGAGGTAGGCAGAGCACAGAAAATAAAGATGGAGGGAACAAGATCCCGACCCTATTTGAATGTGTGTGAGCATGTGATTCCCCAAACGGAGCTGCCATTTCCTAATGGTGATTCACATGATCACAGTAGCACATTTGAAAGACACCAGATCCAGTTCAGTAAATGGTGGCAGCTGGCATTACTGGGTGACATGCAAAATAAATGTCAGTGAGCCCTCCAATAAACGTAAATGTGCCAGATGTTGTTGAACTGTAGCTCTAATCAGTGTGGCCAATGGTCAAATACAGTTGAAACTCGAAAAATTAGAATATTGTGGAAAGGTTCATTTCTTTCAGTAATTCAACTTAAAAGGTGAAACTAATATATGAGATAGACTCATGACATGCAAAGCGAGATATGTCAAGCCTTTATTTGTTATAATTGTGATGATTATGGCGTACAGCTGATGAGAACCCCAAATTAACAATTTCAACTTTGGGGTTTTCATCAGCTGTACGCCATAATCATCACAATTATAACAAGCAAAGGCTTGACATATCTCGCTTTACATGTCATGAGTCTATCTCATATATTAAACTCCAGTAGCTAATGAAAACAATTGCTTACATAAATGGACTTTTCCACGATATTCTAATTTTTTGAGTTTCACCTGTAAGGTGAGAACTGCAGTCCAGAATCTGGAGGGCAACAGGTTACCCACCTTTTCATTACTTCCTCCATGCAACTATAGTGCTGAGACAGGGCCAACACACCTGGCAGGAACTCTGTCTCCAGGAGTCCTAAAATTAGGAACTTTGCTGCCACTAAAAGTCTTTCTGTAACTGTGGCAATAGAACTGGTAATGGGAACCAGTCAAGGACAAGTGTACCAGTCTTTGCTGGTGTTAAGTACTCCATAATGAGACAACTATAAATCAGGCTGGTCCTCTCTTGAATTTCACCTCTGCCAAGCACTCAACAGGTAGCCTTAGCCAAGCCACAGATTTCTGAGTCTCAGGTTCCTCATCTGCAATATGAGGATAATAATACTGTGGGCATCACTATGAAACAATGCATCTTGAACATACTGTGGCATTATATATGCTTATTAATTATCCCCCAAAATAGATTATAGACATGGCTTTTTACTACATCCCAGGTGGATTATATATTTAAATGCAAAAATCAATTAAAAAAACTATGATATTAAGGCACTTATTATCAATAATATACAGAGGAAGGTGAATCAATCAGCCTCCACTGAACCAAAATTCCTCTTTCTCCTTCTGTGTTATAGTAACCACTGCAGGAGCAAACATAAAGAGTCATGGGGCTAATCAGTCCTAGCAGACCTTCTGCTGTACTTCTGCTGCAATAGCAATTTTCATTTTCAAATCCTATCTTTCCAAAGAGAACTCCACCTATGCCTCAAAAGTGGCAATCTCTCCCTCTGAGCAACTGAGATGCTGTTTTTCAATTTCACTCTATTTGCCTTTAAACACTTTTGCTTCACATTCCTTTCATTTGAAGCTGAACAACAAAAGACAGAGAGGCATGAGGGTTTTTTTTTTTTTCACCCAGAAAATTCTTAATTCTGCTTAATTCTTTTCCCACTTGCCTTCTTTCCGTAAGGGGAAAGGGGGAAAATATGCAGTAGAAGCTAAAGAGGTCAACATTATCTCAGGCGCTCTTGGGTGGCAGGGAGATAAGCTTTGATCTGAAAAGGAAATGGGGCTCTTCCCTTACTAAAGCTGACTCAAGGGAGCAAAAGATTGAGTGAGCGGCAACAGAGCCATATCACCAGCTTGTTCAGTTGCGATTCTGAAATGCAGAGAATTTTTTAAATTAAATGGAAGCCAACTTATCCCCCAATCATGTAATTACTGCAGCGAAGGAACAAATGAGTCATGCACAGAAAAGGAAATTCTACTACCCAAAACATTAAAAGCAGCAGTATATTAACACTAACACAGCATGTTTGTGCATAGTGCATGTGCACATGTTATACTTCCAAGCGTTGGAAATCCCACTGTTTATAAAATGGGAATTCCTCTCGGAATCACCTCGTTACAAAAATCCGAGGCAAAATTCAGACGAACTAGAAACAGCATGGCTCTGCTTAAAATGTAAACATGGAAATTCGTATAATCAAGGGGATCGCCAAGCGCATCTGGTAGATTTCACCTGGAATTGCAAAACTGTCAAAATGAAGGAACTGCAAGAGTAAGGTGAAAATGACTAAATCTGCATGGCAAGGTGCAACACAAAAGTTCCTTGCCATGATGTGGAAGTCTTCAGGTGGCTCCAAGTTAAGAAGCCGTAACTCCTGCAAGTTTGTGTGAATCGGGCTCTTTACCTTATTTCTACTGTTCATGTGTCAATTTTGGGCCTTCACCCAAATCTTGTCTGACTATTAAGTGTAGTGGTTTGCAAGATAGCAATTTCCTAGCCCAGTGACATCATGAAAGATTAAAACACTGGACAGGTGAACTTACCTTTGGCCTCCAACTACCTCTGCCCTTTTAGTTTTTTTTTTTTTTACTGTATTTATTGAATCCCCTTCATCCTTGCTTTCAATGTATTTATGTGGGTGTTTTCTCTCCCCCCCCCTTTGGTTGTAAGTGGCTTTGAGCAAGATAAAGCGACTAACAAATTTAAAATAAGGTGAGAAATCTTAATTGTTTCATTAAGAAGTCTCATGGTAGAAGCTCGCATGAAACCTTTGTTTTTCTATTAGTTGGCTTCCATTTTTTTACATGTAAAACCACGAGTGAGAATTTTTTTAAAAAAGGAAAGGACTAAGAGGCTACTAACCAACATCTGATTAGTCTTTCTGCTTGTGATCTCCCCGCTTTTGAAATAAGCATTTTGTCACTGCATTAGAGGTGGCCAGCACTACCAGTCTCTGTTGTGCTCTGAGAAAAAGCACCTGTGACACAACAGCAATATTGCTGCAGCAAGAAATTCTGTTTAAAATTAGTTAAATATTTAAGTTACCTTTCATCTAGCTTTAATGTTAATTTACAGCTGTTGCAGGAAAGCCAGACTACCTCCCGTGCGATGCCTTCTCCCCTCAGGATGAGGCAGAGGAATGGGCTATGCGCTCTGGAGACATTCCTGCCCCAAGGAGGAGGAGGAGCCAGATAGTTGCATGCACAGAAACTACGCATTTAGGTGTATTCAATCTTGGTTTGAATTAGAAAAATATTAAAGTTCATTAAATGGAGAACTGGGGTTGGCATGTGTCCAGGCATTTCCAAACCTACCAGGTTGTGATGATAAAGATTGCCCTCTATTTAAACTCCAAAAGGTAGGTAAATATAGTCCTGACAGGTTCTTTTGCATACTGTGAGCAGATGGGGAAAGGCTCGTGCTGCTACCTCTGTTTTCTTTCCACAGGATTAAAAAAAAAGTTCAACTTATACAAATAACATCAGAAGGATGAGGAAGAAAATGTCTGATGCAATCTGATTATTCCTAATGGTCCATTCAGCAAAGCATCCCATCTCCAAAAGCACCAGATTAAGTTTCTAACAGAATCCTCCATTTCCAGCCAACTAAACTTAAATTACTGATAATAATAATCTGCGTTGCTGTAATAGGGACTGAAAAAGACACATTAAATATGGTCTTTACTTCTAACAAACTCTGTCAACAAATACTCTGATTTTGGTGGTAAATAAAGATTTCAAATAACCCATGAAACAAGGAGGATGCCTTCAAAACGGCAAGTGGAGCCCTGTCTATGACCGCACTGGACTAGAGAGAGGGTCATGAGGGAACTCCCTCCCTGTCTTATCAATAACTGTTTTTGTTTTCATGACAATTCCTCCTATGATTCACCCAAGGAACCAACCTCAAAATTTTACTGCAAATCTTATTTTAGGATAAATGCTTGATTGTTACTCTAACAGGAATAATCAGTGTTCAGGGAAGTTTTTAATGTGTGATATTTTCATGTATTTTAATCGATGTTGGAAGCTGCCCAGAGTGGCTGGGAAAACCCAGCAAGATGGGCAGGGTATAAATAAATTATTGTTATTATTATTATCATCATCATCATCACCACCACCACCACCACCACCACCAGGAGGTCCCATGTAAAATGTTATTAGAGGATATGTATAGCAGCTGGACCATAAAGAAGGCTGATCGCCGAAGAATTGATGCTTTTGAATTATGGTGCTGGAGGAGACTCTTGAGAGTCCCATGGACTGCAAGAAGATCAAACCTATCCATTCTTAAAGAAATCAGCCCTGAGTGCTCACTGGAAGGACAGATCCTGAAGTTGAGGCTCCAGTACTTTGGCCACCTCATGAGAAGAGAAGACTCCCTAGAAAAGACCCTGATGTTGGGAAAGATGGAGGGCACAAGGAGAAGGGGACGACAGAGGATGAGATGGTTGGACAGTGTTCTCGAAGCGACTAGCATGAGTTTGGCCAAACTGCGAGAGGCAGTGAAGGATAGGCGTGCCTGGCGTGCTCTGGTCCATGGGGTCACGAAGAGTCAGACACGACTGAACGACTGAACAACAACAACATAGCACCAAATGAAAAGTCACCATGGGAGGAGCCATACCAACCAGTTGTGCAGACCAGCCCCTGCCCCAAACTTTAACCACCCCTGCTAGCCTTGTTCAACTGCCAGGCGTCTCTTTAAGACTTTTTTATGCCAACAGGTCTGTGCAAATGATCTGACCATCTTGATCTGCTGTTATAAAGCAGGTTTTCTTGGTGTGAAGCTACGGCTATTGGCTTGTAAGGGCAAGCAGCATTCACCAGAATGGGGGAAACTCCAGTGCAATATGTTCTAATGAAGACACACCTAGAACGTCTACAGTTCCCACTAGGGGAAACTCCGGTGCAATATGTTCTAATGAAGACAAACCTAGAACGTCTACAGTTCCCACTAGGGCGGGTAAGGGATCAAAATTAAAAGAACAGCCAACCATTCAGATTCACTGTTAAATTTCCTGTTGACATTAGTTAGCATTTGATAAAAGGGGAATTGTACTTTTAAAAATAAAATACTAATTCTTTGTATTTAATTGTTGCTATAAAAAGAACATTTCCCCCTATGACAAGCTCTGTTCTTGTTCCTTTCTTAAATGGTCACTGGCAATGCCCCCACCCCACAATGGCTTTCTCATTTTGCATTTCTCTTTCAAGAAATGTGTAACCCTTGTTTTTTAGTGTTTTACTTTATAATAAATTCTGAAACGCATTTCTTGTTTGTCTTACTTGCCTTTGAAGAAGGGAAGCTGAGTCCAGAGCCTAACCATCTCGGACCTTACCAGATATTGTGTTCTGTTTGTTGGTTTCACGATAAAGCGTGTTCTCCTTCATGGAGAGCGCGTGTTGCGGTGGGGGCTAACAAGTCACCCCTCTGCTGCTGGGCGGGTTAGTCTAGATGGCCTCAACTACGATTGGGCTCTGGGCTGTCGTTGAGGGGATTCATATGTTGCAACTTGTTGATGGACAGCCCAGAGCCTATAAATTACCCTGCATGCAGCGTTGGAGCTCTCCTGGCTTCGTGCATCGGATCACCCGCCCTCCCTCCCTGTTATTAGGCCTCTGCGTTGACCTTGCTATGCCTGTCATGGGGTCGTCTGCTTTTGAGGCAGGGGCCTGGTAGGAATTTTTCCATTTGGCTGATTGGCTGGTGCCATTTGGTTTTCGCCTACTGCGTAGCAATTAGTCACAACTTGTAAGGTTGGCGGTTAGGCATTGTTTTTCAACCACTGTTCCGCGGCACACTAGTGTGCCGCGAGATGTTGCCTGGTGTGCCGTGGGAAAATTACTTTATATATAGTCAATATAGGCACAGAGTTAAATTTTTTAACATTTTCTAATGGTGGTGTGCCTCGTGATTTTTTTCATGAAACAAGTGTGCCTTTGCCCAAAAAAGGTTGAAAAACACTGGGTTAGGCATTGGTTATAAATTGGTTGAGGAGGCCGACATTGAATTGTAATCCTGATTACAGAGGAAGCCATATAGAAAAATCAGTGCATTGGCTGAGCCTTGCCTTAAATCGCATCCTTCAGGTGATCCTGTAGTATAGGCATGTCCAACAGGTAGATCGTGATCTACTGGTAGATCACTGGACGTCTGTGGTAGATCACTGGCTCCCCTAAGAAAAAAAGCTCTACATCTTTGCCCTGAAGCCCCTAAAACAGGACTTCCCCTCCTGAAAAAAAGCTCGACTTTGACCCGAACCCCCCAAAACATGGATTGGTATTCCTTCCTAAAGAAGCTCAACAACCTCGACCTAAACCCCGCAAAAGGGGGTAGATCACTGCCAGTTTTTAATTCTGTGAGGAGATCACAGTCTCTTGGGAGTTGGCCACCCCTGCTGTAGTATGTATAAGCAAGATTCAGCAGTTCACAAGATTCTGAATTCTAGAGGAATTTCGATGTCTCCCACTTTTCACGGGGTCCTATTTCGGTTGGTTGTGTTTTTTTATTAGTATTATTTTACTATTTATTTAATTTCTTAGAAAAGCTAGATCATAAGCCAGCTGATGACTTTGTAAATGCAAACGGCCAATGTTGTGGAACCGGCAATCTAATGACGGAGTGTTTAGTGTTCCCTAAAGCGAGAGACAGATGAAGAGAAACGGCGAAACGGCAACCTTAGCATAATTAAGACAAGCCTGAGTGCTTGCTGTACTGCCATTACATTAATCTCACATCAGTGGCACCTGGCTAAAATTTATGAGATATGTAAAAAGGCCCTTTCTGACTGACCTTGATAAGACAGTGTTATCTATCACGTGGGGGTGCTGAGGGGGGACGAGGCAGGAACGCTACATGAGATGGGGACAGATGAGAAATGATCTTGAAAGGTGCCGAGGGGCTACTAGACCATGAGCTTGTTTACAAGATCAGGGATACACAAGGTTGTTCCACAGGTTGATTCAGAATAGTTATTTTTAAAATAACACTCTTCGTTTATGCGGGAAGTGAACCCGTTCATTTCCTGGGCACCCACTTCTGATCCCTACCTCTAGTCCTATTCATACCACTGTGACCTCACTGATAAATCCTATGCCTACTGCATTTCGGTTTCCAAGATCAAATGTAAAAAGCAGGACCCAGATAATCCACGATCGCAGCTTTGTGGCCAAGTACTAGAATTGCTTGTAGGAGGTCCAAGGTTGAATCTGTGGTCAGTAGGCGGCACTGGGCAGGGAGGTAAGAGCTTGCAAGAAGAGAAATATGCCTCTCCCGACATGGTGTACTGGCTGGATGTTAATCCTGCATGGTGTCATAAGTCGGATCCGAACACACATCTCTCAGTGGCCCCCAGTTAAAAAAGAAAAAAGAAAAAGATACCCGATAAGAACTGATTTCCCTGTGTGAGACCCTTGGAAGCTAATACTTTCCAGTAACAGCCTAGAACAGGCGTCAGCAAACTTTTTCAGCAGAGGAACCGGGTCCACTGTCCCTCAGCTCTTGTGGGGGGGCCGGACTATATTTTTTTGGGGGGGGGGAAATGAACGAATTCCTTTGCCCCACAAATAACCCAGAGACGCATTTTAAATAAAAGGACACATTCTACTCATGTAAAAACATGCTGATTCCCGCACCGTCCGCAGGCCGGATTTAGAAGGCGACTGGGCCGGATCCGGCCCCCAGGCCTCGGTTTGCCTACCCATGGCCTAGAACAAGGGTGCAGGATTTGTGGCCCTCCAGATTTATTTCCTTTCGCAGCTCAAGTTTGCATTCGCTGTCTCTCTCAGATTACTTCTATTGTAGGCAATTCTACATGTCAACATGTTCCACAGATACTGGGTGAAAAGCCAAATGCTTCAGTTGCGTTCTGCTGCTACCTACCGTAGTAAGCCATTGGGTTTGGGCTCAATTCTTTTAAAATTACTACATAACTATAATGCAAGCATACAACATAATTATTTGACAAACGCTTGTACTCTGTGAATTCTAGGTCTGCCTATGCACAGTAAGGATTGGTGTAAGGGCTACAAAAGAACCAGCTCCTGGATGCATTGCTATCTGGGGGTTTTTTTTTTTTAATTTAAAACATTGCTGATTTTCCTAAAAGTCCTTAACTAACAATATTTTCCTTTCAGTCTCATCCACAGATAAAGGATGCGTTACCAATAATATATTTGTTTTGAAGTGCTTTGATACATATTGAGTTATCTACTTATGCCCTGAAGGCAAGCCTGAACGGAACAGCTTCAATAAAAACTCATTTGTACAGGGCTCAGGGAAAGAGTGAACCAGGGTAAAGGTGGCGATTTTTAAATTCCAGCAGTCACTCAGGTTTTCAGAGGCAAACTCTGGAAAGGAATAATGTTTGCAGAAGGCTATGCCCAGCAGTTATGTTCTGTCTCTTAAGAAGAGCACCTTCATCTGTGGAAAAAGCCAGAAACTGCTGCAGAACTACAGACTTTGCACCTTTGCTGCTTCCAAAGTTCCACACCATCATCAGTCCATCACAGCTCCCCACAGTGTATACACACATACACACCTCTACAAGTACAGAACCGAAGCTGGTGCCACCTCCTTGTTTTCTTCAGAACAAAAAAAAAAATATGGTAGCATCTGGGAGTGTTTCCTTTTATGACCAGAGGCCTGAGCAAATATCCATCTGCGGAGGATATGACTAATTCTGCCATTTAATTAATATACCCAAGTTCTGCAGCAGTTTCTGGCTTTTCACAGATGAAGGTGCTGTTCTTAAGAGACAGATCATAACTGCTGGGCATAGCCTTCTGCAAACTAGCATGAGTTTGGCCAAACTGCGGGAGGCAGTGAAGGATAGGCGTGCCTGGCATGCTCTGGTCCATGGGGTCACGAAGAGTCGGACACGACTGAATGACTGAACAACAACAACCCAAGTCAAGGGTCTGGTTACTCAAAATCTGAGGTAGGCTTCCTACAATTGTTTCAGAAAGCAGGGATGGGGAACTGGACTGGCCAGTGGATTGGACCCTATGGGCCATTTTGACAGGAGGGCGGCCCACCTACATCACCTGACATTATTTGGCCCGTGCAGTTTGAAATCATGGGGCAGCTGGGCACAGCTTGGGGAAAACAGCCTGATGGGCTGTCCTAACAGCCTTATGACTTCTGCTGGACCTGATAAGGCCCACAGGCTGGAGGTTCCTCACCAATGGCTCAAAGAAGAAAGAATAACTCTGAGACAGGTCACCCTACGCTGAACCAGTATCTCTGAATTTCCTCATGTGCTCCAACCCATCTCATTCTTCTCTGTTTGGGACAACTATACATCTATCTTTATTAGGGAAAAACTAAAAGAGGGGAAATCCATGGCTGATCTCTGGACTTTTTGAAAAACTTTAAAAAGCTGCTGGAGAAACAGGGAGGAAATTGGATTATGCCAGTGGTAGTAGGAAAGAGTCGGTCACGAAGAGTCGGACACGACTGAACGACTGAACAACAGTAGGAAAGAAAGATTAACCGTTGCACCATTTTCTCTTACTGCAAACATTATGGAAGAAGTTAACCACAGTTGCTGGGGAAGACAGCATGTTTTATCCACCTCCCAACAGTTATGGGTGTGGGAATACACTTCGTGGGTTCCTTTGAACCCAGGGTTATTTGCTTTAAATTAAGTTTGTTTATGCACTATTTTATGTATCCTTCCGTTTAAAAGTGAAAGTAAAAGTAAGACTCAGTGGGCATTTTGCCACTGAGATTACTCCGCTTAAAAGTTTAGTTCCAGATTCTGCTTCCCGCCTTTTTGGGGGGCAGCAACAGCATTTCTATTGGTAAATATATCGATCGTGATGTTACACTTGGTGGTCAATAAAAGGCTGCGGCTCCCCGCTTAGGCAGCTTTATTTTGGGTTTGGTTTAGTTGGGTTAAGTTTAGTTTAAGGGGTCTTTGGGTTGGATGGGTTGGACGGGTTGGAAGCGCGTGCAGGTGGTAGTTTAGGTCTTAGTTCGCGGAAGATTTTCGGTAAAGGCTTAGATAGCTTTAGTTCTAGCATAGGCTTAGATCGCGGAAGATTTGGCGCGTATAGTTTTAGTTAGCCTTAGCATTGCGGAAGATTTGGCGGTGCAGGGTTTGTTAGCTTAGGAGAAGCTTAGAATAGTGATAGGTTTAGTGAAGTGTAAAAGCCTATGCGGGTCAGCCAAAGCCATTCAAAGAAGTATCGTGTCTGTCTTTTATTTCACCTCGGTTTAAAAATTTTGGGGTCTATCTAGCCTTCATGCTTGGGTGTATAACTTTAGTGTAATTCAGGAGGTCGCAAGTATTTATAGCTACTTTCACGAGGCATTTTGAACCGAACGACTCACGCATCTTCAGATCAGCCTGGCGAACAGCGGCACGGTTCGTTCGCAGGCTTGGCCGGCGCCCGTGCGGAGACGCATGTGAGGTGCTGGCCGCAGATCCCCGGCAACTGGAATCCCGTGTGTAGGTGGCCTAAACCTACACGCGGGAAGCTCCAGCAAAGAATCCCCGCAATGGGAAATGATTTTTCTCCTTCGTCAGCACTCCCTCTGCAGATTTGGGCCCGCCCATATCTGCATTTTTTTTTTACCATTGGGAGATCCTAGCATTTGTCTCCATTTCATTTCGTATCTGAAGAAGTGTGCATGCACACGAAAGCTCATACCAGGAACAAACTCAGTTGGTCTCTAAGGTGCTACTGGAAAGAATTTTCGATTTTGTTTTGACTATGGCAGACCAACACGGCTACCCACCTGTAACATTTCATTTGAAGGTTGCTTTGTATCCAATAGATAATGTTTATGGTTAATGCAGGATGACTTGTTTTCAAAGCATCCTTCAGGGATGTTTTCAGACTGGGGGGGGGTCAGACTCTCTAAGCATTTTGTTCCATTTCTAGCTGCTGGTACGGAATCATAAAAGCTTCTTATTAATTTGCAAAAGGAGAATTGGCTGCCTTTGAGGGTTTTTGAATTTGACATACACTCCCCAATTCTTACTCCATACTCTGTCCATTAATCCACATTCCATGAACCAAGGACTGCTGGTGAATTGCACATCTTTGTTCAGTCTCAGTCACACTTTGAAAGCTCAAAAGGTTTCCACGTAATATCAGGAACCTGACAATGGCAATTTGAGAATGGCTGCAACAGAGTTGAGCACTTCCTACTCCCAACTGCTTTTCTGCATGCATATTATTTCAGCTTCCCTGATTAAAGTCAAGACCAGCTTTGACCTTTGCAATGCTTTCCCCCATCAAGCCTTACTGAAATATATGCCAGTTTACCTCTCTATCCTACTGAGACAGAGTAATGTCTTTGCATTTTTATTGCTAGGTCTGAAGAGGAGAAACTTTTCAAGCATTCACTAAGATCAAGATTAAATCAATGTAGAAGTCAAAGATTTATCACCAGGTCATTTCAATAAAAGGAAATTACAGTATATGGATTCAACAAATGATAAGAATCAGCACTTCCTCAATCCTTTTTGATCATGCTTATTTAGTGGAGGGAAATAAACACTGATTGGTTTCTGATGGGATACCATAATAACATATTACGGGATAACATAATTAGCCGATAGAATACACATAGTATAATGTATTATCTTGAGTTAAAATAAATGTTGTTTCAAAATAACGGGCCAAAGGTCAGTTGAATAGAGAGTTTAATTCTTCTTTTAAGTCAGTGGGACTTAAAAAAAAGTCCAAATTCAGCACCTGCTACTAAATTCAGTGTGGAAACCAGAAGATGAGCAGCCTGAAGGCCATCCAGCATCAAAATATCTGAATTGCTATGTTTCCCATGTCTGAGTTCACCCAAAAAAGAAAGAAAGAGAGGAAATGGTCAAGAAAAGTAAAAGATACGTGTGCATATTTTCAACACTAACATATTTGAACATATTTGAAATAACATATTTTGAAGGAACTGCCTTGTGAGAGACTGTCATTGCCTGTAAGAGCAGGCAAGATCAGACTCAAAACAAAAAACAATGGCAAAATAAGTAGGTGAAACCAGAGAAGGGCTGGACCACATGGAGACCACTAAACCAGACAGGGATGTCCACAGCCTGAGAGGAAGTGTTCCTGACCAGGTGATTCAGAAACAGAAGGTGAAGATCACATCAAGATCCTTGTTTGTGCTATTATCATGTGTGCTGCTGCTGAGTTGCAATCCTACGGGGGAAAGAAAGCGTGAGAATCATAGCTGTCAACTTTTCCCTTTTCTTACAAGGAATCCTATTCGGAATAAGGGAATTTCCCTTTTTAAAAAAGGGAAAGGTTGACAGCTATGGTCAGAATCTGTATATATGAAGTGGCCTACAAAGCAAAACATGAAGAATGGCAGATAGCTACAAACTAGAATCATAGAATCCTAGAGTTGGAAGAGACCCCAAGGGCCATCCAGTCCAACCCCCTGCCAAGCAGGAAACACCATCAAAGCATTCCTGACAGATGGCTGTCAAGCCTCTGCTTAAAGACCTCCAAAGAAGGAGACTCCACCACACTCCTTGGCAGCAAATTCCACTGCCGAACAGCTCTCACTGTCAGGAAGTTCTTCCTAATGTTTAGGTGGAATCTTCTTTCTTGTAGTTTGAATCCATTGCCCGTGTCGCTTCTCTGGAGCAGCAGAAAACAACCTTTCTCCTCCTCTATATGACATCCTTTTATATATTTGAACATGGCTATCATATCACCCCTTAACCTTCTCTTCTCCAGGCTAAACATACCCAGCTCCCTAAGCCGTTCCTCATAAGGCATTGTTTCCAGGCCTTTGACCATTTTGGTTGCCCTCCTCTGGATACGTTCCAGCTTGTCAGTATCATTCTTTAACTGTGGTGCCCAGAACTGGACACAGTACTCCAGGTGAGGTCTGACCAGAGCAGAAGACAGTGGTACTATTATTTCCCTTGATGTAGACGCTATACTCCTATTGATGCGGCCCAGAATTGCATTGGCTTTTTTAGCTGCTGCTAAAACTAGTGGCACCCTGGAAACAAGATCAGGTAATTCATGACCTGACCTTATGAACAGAGAGAAATTTGGATGGGGAGAATTTAATGAGCATCCAAGTAGCCCCTGAAGAAGAGCCCAAGTTCCCCTCCTCTACTAGGGCCAACAAAGACTTTAAAATGTCTTGCTGCACTATTCATGCATCAGTTCTTGCCTGTACCTCTCTCCCCTCAAGCTGCTTCCTGGAGCAGATTCTTTCTGCCATGTGGCAGGGCAGGGACAGCATCTTAGAACAGTAAGCTATACCAGACTGAGTGCTTGGTCCTGACTTCTATCATCACTTAGAGGTGATGGTGCTCTTCCAGATTTTGCAGCGATACATTTGTTCTCATCACTTGCATGTGTGTGTTTGGAAAGGTGGGTTTTTAAACTGAATAAAGAAGAAAAGTAAAAGGGATGTTACTGTGTGCAATGGAAAGTACATCAAAGAAGGATGCTGCCAACTAGCAAATTGCTACAAAAGGGGCTATTTACACTTAAAAAGAGGTTATCAAAGTTGGTGCTCAACCTACTTTAATCAACAGGTTCTGATAAGATTATTAGAACATCTCATGGGATGGGCCTGTCAGACCTTCTAATTTAAATATCCATCTTCATGGCTTCCTTTCATCCCTACACAAAGAACCCTTTCTTTCTTTCTTTCTTTCTTTCTTTCTTTCTTTCTTTTCTTTCTTTTCTTCATTCTACTTACTCCCAAGCCTGTCACTGAACTCTCAGTCTAATTAGCTCTTGATAGATCTGCTGCCCTGTTTCCACAAACATTTAATTCTGCCGTCACTCCTATTTACATTACAGCATGTTGCATTGTCTTTTACCAGACTAATTTTGTTTGAGTGAATGTAAATCCCATTAAGCAGGCACTATGTACCTATTAGATCGTGACATATAAATGGAAAACCCTCTTTATTTACAAAAAAAGCCAGCATAAGGCCCAATTCATAAAAGGTATCTGGGGCACTGCAATTTGAGAGCCTGGGCAAATGATGCTGAATATTTTCAGCAGGGATGCAAGCATTAAAGTTTGCTCAGTTTCCCACCCTGTACATTCTGTACTATTACACACCGTATATGTTAATATACAATTTCAATGGATAGAGAGAATTGGGAGAAGGAATATGCCAACCCTGCTTCCACAAAAGTTCTGTTTTCATTTTGAAAATTGAACACATGGACATTTGGTACAGAGCTTTTCTATGACACCAAAACAGGACCTTACCAGCTTAAATTCAGCCATTAACTGCCACCTTTAATCTCCGTCCTTCCTAAACTGTGATGATGTGAAGATGAACATATCCCCTTTCAACATTAAATCCCTACACAAGTGTGAATGGGAATGTTAAAAAATATGAAGAGGTTAACTATTCTGGCCATTTTCTGACTTGGTCCTTTGCACACTTCATCAGAGTAAAATATCTCTGTCTCGGTGCCCTACCAAATTGCCTTGTCAAGAGCAAGACCACATGGGAAGTTTCCTGTTTGAAAAGGTGTCCATTCCTGCCCCCCTCTCTTGAGAAGACAGGAGCAGAATCTCCAAATCACCAAATGGCTGCAATGTGTCCTTAATGCTTGTGCTCCTTGTACATTCAGATCTATAGCCGGCTGTTCTAGGACTGGAGCTAAAAAGTGATGTTGGATGACTGATTATATATAGATCCATTTCAATCTAGCTTCCTTATTGGGTTTGACACTGAAGCTGCATTGGGCACACTGGGAAGTGTCTGCTGTTGGCTGGTCCTGGCTCACTCTCACCATGGCATATTTCTGGTTAGGCTTTGGGGGATCAGAACTAATGGCCCTATGCAGGATCTTGTGGGGTTCCCATTTGCCCCCTCCCATGTTGTTTAACTTCTACGTAAAACTGCTGAATGGAGGCCATGCAAGGCTTTGGGGTAGAGGTGGAAAAGGGGGGGGGGCTCATTTTTCAGGTCTCCTATTGCCAATGCAACCATCACTCCCATGCCACCACAGATGGAAGGGAACAGAAAGGAAGTGAAGAGTTTTTTTTGGGGAGCAGGGTGGCAGCAGAAATGAGTGGGATTAGAAACTGGGGATTCTTCTCCCACTCTGATTTAGATCGGAATACAGTGGTACCTCGGTTTAAGAACAGCCCTGTTTACAAACTATTTACAAACTGTTTACAAATTGGCTGAATTGCAACTAATCACCAAACTTAAAACCATGGAGAAACCTGGTCTGAACAAA
>OFHU01002928.1:0-249754 GCA_900245905.1 Lacerta viridis
GTCTGTAAGCACACAGTATTGATCTCTGCAGCTTAATAGATTCATATATTGCTTGCATAGCAAGTCATGCACCTGAGGCGTTGCAGGCTGTGGGTCTCCAGAAGGTTCTCCAATGAAAATAGGGACGTCCTATGGAAAAGCGGGACATTCTGGGATCAAATCAGAAACCGGGACAGCTTCTGTAAATCCAGGACTGTCCTTGGAGCAACCTTGCTTTCTGCTGCTCCAGAGATTAGGTCCTGAACCAATGGATTTTAATTGCAAGAAAGGAGATTCCAGCTGAACATTAGGAATAACTTTCTGACGGTAAGAGCTGCTGGGCAGTGGAACAGACTCTCCTTCCTTGGAGGTTTTTTAAGCAGAGTTTGGATGGCCACCTCTCAGCGATTCTTTAGCTGTGATTCCTGCATTGCAGGGGGTTGGACTAGATGACCCTTGGGGTTCCTTCCAACCCTACAATTCCATGATTATATGATTCAATGAATTATGGAACATTTGCGGGCTGCAATATCAGGTTTAGCCCCCTCCCCTCAAAACACTTATTCTTCTGCACGTCTGCTATAAGCCATTACCGCAGTAAGTGCTTCAAAATCTCATTCACACAGAGCTAAATAAGATTATATGATGATATGAGGAGTGTTATCTTGGCCTAAAGGGTTGAGAATTGATAGGAAATACAAGCTTTACAGATACAGAGAGAGGCAGTGGGGTGGGAGGGGGGGAGAGAGACACCAAGGAGGAAAGTTATAACCAAATTGTAGCTTGTTCTGAAAAACAACATGAAATTAGGTTACCTTCATTCTGTCCAGAGGCATTAGAAATGATTGCTATTTATTTATTATTTTTTTACCTAGCAGGGAGCTTCGGTTGTACCTACCTTTATTTTATTTATGCGATCACTCGGAGAACGACATCGTTTTTTCCAGCAGAAGGAAGGCCTTTTTAAATAGTCATTCATCTTCATCTTCTGAAGTGTTTACTCAAAGGGAAAGTGTCTCCACCTTTGTGTTTATAACTGAGGTGCACAATTATTCCCCTGCTGCCACGCCTCTCATCATTTCCGTGAAATCCTTTTAATGCACAATGAAAGTAAGGTCAGTTTTAAATTGGGGGTTTGTTTGCTTTGGTACTGCTGCTTGCTGCAGACAGTGCCGAGGGGCCGTGCGTTGCAACCTGGCACTATAGAATCAAGTGTCTGCAAAGGGTTCACACGGCCACCACGACATGAGTAGGGCAAAGGAAACACCCTCCCTTTAAATCCATATTCAGGTAAATGTGTGATCAGCTTACCATTTATTGCCATGTAGCCTTAAAGGTATTGCAGATCTGCCAGAGCTGAAGTCATCTAATTCCCCAACACTGACAACTATGATTCATACTCTTGCATTTTACTCCAGCAGTGGTCTAGTTTGCTTGCATCTGATGACCCATTTTTGTATATTCTGCTTGATTTTATATGTTACGTTTGTTTTTATTTTAACTGAGATTCGGCACACTGCAGAGATGCCATTTCATATGAGTTTGCAGTATTGCAAATTGAATTATAAACCCTTCCATGGTTTCCGTTCTCAATCTTTCTTCAACTGCTTCACTTATTGTCTCTATTTTTTCTTAATTAATTCATTTTTACATTCTTTTTTAGTACATTACAAGCATTACTCAAATCCTGCCAAAGTTTTTAGTTGCTTACAGTGTTCTCTTAAATACATTGCAATTTCCCCCCATTCCTTCTTAAAATTATTCTCTTCCTGGTTTCTGATCTTCCTGGTCATTCTCACCATTTCGGCATAGTCCATCATCTTCATCAACCATTTGTCTCTAGTCGGGACTTCATCTTCTTTCCATCTCTGGGCCAGTAGCATCCGTTCTGCTCCTTTGGAATCTCTGCACCTAAAATTCCTAAGAAAAAAGCCTCTGGTTTTTCCCCACAAACGTTATTTTAAACATTCCCCCCCCCAACTCATTATATATTATTTCCCAGAATGCGTTTGTTATCTTGCACATGCACCAGCAAATTGAATTATTATTATCATTATTACACCGTAAATATAGTCAATCTGTTCCTGGACTTTACCAGTTCATACCATAGCAAAACAAAATCTCCTTGCACATAGAAAAATAGCCTGTGAGGGAGAAGGCTAGGCTAGACCTAGTCTGCTTGCTTGATATGCTAATTGTCTAAATGCAGATAGAGGCATTCAATCATGCAATTTTGTATCTTTAGCCTGCAGTCCAATTTTCTTATGGGAACATAGGAAGCTGGTAAGTTTCATAGCAAGCCAACTCCAAACCATGGATTCCCACAGCAGTATCTTATTCATAATCCACATGGCTTAAATCACAGCACCAGATTTCTGTGCAATACTTGTCTTGCTTCATATAATCCATGGTTGGGGCTATGGTGGGTTTGATTCAGTTCACATTTAAGGGGAAACCAGCCTAATTCCATTCTGCGACATTCGCACTTCTCCAGATTTTGTTATACAGTCTCCCGGCCAAGAAATGTGTGCAAAAATGCATGTACTGAAGTAAAACATACATAAAAATTACACGTATTAATGGAAAACAATTACAAAAATGTTGTGTATTAAATAAGATATTCTGGCAGCAGGGTAAAGTATTGTTATTGGTCAATTTGAAGTGTTCTATCACAATCCACAGCCTGATTGGGTCCCGCCGGAAAGTTTGAATATTATTGGTTCCCGCTAAAATGTATCTTTTCCCTCAGTCCCAATGTGTCTATAAATAGAGCTTTCCCTACCCCCTATCCCCAGTCTTGTCTTATCCCTTACAATAAAGAGCTGTTTTCACTAAGAAGTGTTGCTGGACTTCTTGCTATCAGAACCCACGACACAACATACTGGCGACGAAGGTGGGATTGAATTAGGCCGGCTGAGGGCTGCTGACCCTAGCGACCTGATTCTGGCGACAAGACTCCCTGTGACTGACAGGACAGATCAGTCCACTAAGATGGCTGCGTCACGGTTCATGGAACCATTTCATCCCGGAGCAACTGAGGCCTGGGATGCTTACCTCGAGCGCTTTGAATTCAGCGTGGAAGCAAAAGGGGTCACTGACGAGGAAAGGAAAAAGGCGTTGTTCCTGAGTTGCTGCGGGGCAGAGACCTTTGAGTTGGCTCGGGCAATTCTGGCCCCCACGACACTGCGGGAGGCGTCGTTCGCGAGCATTACGGAACACCTCTCCAATCACCTTAATCCGACAGCGTCGAAGATGACATGGCGCATCGAATTCCACAAGAGGCAACAACGACCTGGAGAGACGGTAGCAGTTTTCCTCACCGAACTGAGGAAGCTGGCGAGACACTGCAAATTCGCCAACTTGGAGGAGGCCCTGCTGGATCGGTTTGTGTGCGGCCTTCGCAGCAGCAAGGGCCGCAGGCGGATTGCGGCAAAACAAGATATGGATCTGTCGACAGCGCTCCGTGAGGCCATTGCGACAGAAAGCGCTGAGAGAGAGGAGCAAGACCCGGACCAGCGAGCCGAAAAGAGAGCTGGAGCGTCAACCCACACCGTGGACGACCAGGATGTCAGCCCCAACCAAAGCCCTGTGCGGGGAATAGAGATGGTGCGACAGGAGAGCACAGCAAATAAAGGTCGGCAGGGGTCTGCCCTGGCTGCGGCGGATCACATGAGAGAAGGAAGTGCCGGTTCCGAGAAGCTACGTGTCATGCTTGTGGGAAAACGGGGCACATAGCCAGGGTCTGCAAGTCGAGTGGCACGTCGGGGTCCGCGAAATCAAGAGGTCAGAGGACATCCACAGCGACGCACCAACTCGACGATTGCAACTACCTCACGCAAATCGAGGGCAGAACTGTGCCATTTCCAGCCCAAGGGAAACCAGCTGTGCGGGTCCTAATCGAAGGGAAGCCGTGTAACATGGAGGTGGACTCCGGATCCGGATTCTCCATCGTATCGGAGGACACGGCCAGATCGTTATTTCCTAGAGGTAAGCTTCCGAGATTGGAGCCCTTCCCGGCTACTCTGCAATCCTATTCCGCTGGCCGCATAGACATTTTGGGAATGTGCGCAGTGAACGTACAGTTCCGCGAGAGGGAGGCCGTATTAAAGCTTGTGATCGCAAAAGGGAAGCGCACTAGCCTGCTGGGCACGGACTGGTTCCCGGCCTTAGGGTTGGGAATCTCAGGGCTCAACACGGTCCAGATAGCTTCGGAGACATTTAACACCCTGTACACGGAATTTGGGGAGCTATTTAATGGAGAGTTAGGATGTTATAAGGGGCCTCCAATTGACTTAGAACTGGACCCGGGGGTTGCGCCAATGCGCCTCAAACCCAGGCGGGTTCCATTTGCGCTACAGCCTAAAATAGAGGCTGAATTGGAGAAGCTAATACAGCAAGGGGTGCTTTCACCAGTGGACTCTGCTAAATGGGAAACACCCATTGTCACACCCCTGAAGGCTAATGGGGAAATACGAATTTGTGCGGATTACAAATGTACGATTAATAAGGCCATCAGGGGCAACTCGTATCCAATTCCAGTAGTGTCCCAACTATTAGCGAAGCTGGCTGGGGGCAAGGTGTTTGCAAAGATTGACTTGGCACAGGCATACCAGCAGCTTCCAGTGACTCCAGCGTCCGCTGAAATCCAGACAATTGTAACGCACAAGGGCGCCTTTAAGGTGAATAGGCTGCAGTTTGGAGTCTGCGTGGCACCTGGCATATTTCAAAGTCTTATGGAGCGCCTGTTACGGGGCCTGCCAGGTGTCCTGCCGTATTTTGATGATGTGTTAATTGCGGGCAAGGATGCTCAAGAACTACTGGGACGCATCCAGACAGTCCTATGCAAATTCCGGGATGCGGGGTTGAAACTAAAGAAAGAGAAATGTAGTTTTGGGGTAGCAGCTGTGAACTTCTTAGGGTACAGAATTGATGCTGCTGGCATCCACCCCATGGAAGACAAGGTTAAGGCTATCGCCGCAGCACCGACACCTAGTAACAAGGCTGAGCTGCAGTCCTTCTTGGGCCTCGTCAATTTCTATCACGCCTTTGTGCCACACAAGGCATCGATAGCCGAACCACTGCATCGGCTACTCCAAAAGAAGTGTGCATGGCGTTGGGGGCAACCGCAACAGAGAGCTTTTGAAACGCTGCGGGGCGTGCTGTCAAAGGAAAGTACACTTGCCCACTATGATGCTGCTAAACCACTGGTGCTGGCGTGTGATGCCTCACAATATGGCGTGGGGGCTGTCTTGAGTCACCGGGAGGCGGATGGGTCGGAGCGTCCAATCTCATTCTATTCCAGAACCTTGAGCCCCACAGAGCGGAACTATGCCCAGATTGATAAGGAGGCACTGGCTATAGTCACAGGAATCAAGAAGTTCCATGACTACGTGTACGGCCGCCCTTTCACAATTCAAACGGACCACAAGCCTTTGCTGGGTTTGTTCAGCCCGCATAAACAAACGCCTCAAATCTTGTCCCCACGCATGCTCCGATGGTCCATCTTTTTGAATGGATTTCAATACGAACTGTGTCATGTGAAGGGTAAGCTGTTGTGCCATGCGGACGCGCTGAGTCGTCTACCACTACCTGGAGCAGCCGACGACGACCCAGCCCCGGCCGAGCACGTCATGATGATGGAGACACTTCCCGGACCACCCGTGACGCCGTCGACATCGCCGCAAGAACTAAAAGGGACCCCGTCCTCGCCCGTGTCCTTGTGTGGGTGGGGAGGGGATGGCCAAGTGGGACTCAGGAAGAGAAATTTAGACCTTTCATGGCAAGACAAAATGAGCTGTCCCTCCATAAGGGTTGCATATTGTGGGGCGATAGGGTGGTTATTCCAAGGTCTCTACAGAATGAGGTGTTGGACACATTACACATGGGTCATCCGGGCATGGTTCGGATGAAATCTTTAGCCAGGTGCTATGTGTGGTGGCCTGGCATGGACAAGGACATTGAACAATGGGTGCGCACCTGTCGAGCGTGCCAGGAGGTGCACCCAGAAATGCCCAGGGCACCAGTGCATTGGTGGGAGCGGGCTAAGAACCCGTGGAGCCGGCTCCATGTAGATTTTGCAGGGCCGTTTCAGGGAAAGGTGTTCTTAATTGTAGTAGACGCCTACTCGAAATGGCTGGAGGTCTCAATTGTTCCAAACATGTCCTCAGCTGCTGTAATCAGGGCCCTTCGCATTTTGTTTGCAACGCATGGGTTACCCGAGACCATAGTATCAGACAACGGGGCGGCTTTTGTGTCCCAAGAGTTCAGGGCATTCCTGGCCGATAATTTCATTAGAGGGGTCACTTCTGCTCCCTTTCATCCATCCTCGAACGGACAAGCCGAACGGATGGTGCGCACAGCCAAGGGTGCAATAGCGCGCCTCTTGGAAGGGGATTGGTCTGCTCGCATTGCAAGGATGTTGTTCCTGCAGCACACAACGCCGTGTGCATCCACAGGCAAGTCCCCAGCTGAATTATTAATGGGAAGGAGGTTGGCCACAATCCTAGACTATGTCCACCCTGACAAGGTGCCGGGCCGCGATACAAGAGAACCACCGGCTGCCGAGGGTGACAGAACCCGATACCTGACAACAGAGGATTTGGTTTGGGTCCGGAACTATGCAAGGGGACCCGCATGGGTGCCGGGGGTGGTCACCCGACCCAGTGGGCCAGTGTCATATTTTGTGACGTTAGAGGATGGCAGAGTAATGCGCCGCCACATTGACCAGCTAAGGCGCCGGTTCCCAAGCAGGGTAAGCCCGAGGGGGGAGGAGCCGCGCACAACTCTGCCGGCGTCCGGTGAATCGCAGCAGTCTAGTCAGGATGACTCCGGGCCACAGGGGGTGGAGGGCTCCGAGAGTCAGGAAACCGAGATCACCACTGATGAACCTAACCCGGAAACAACTAGTCAGCCTAGAGAGTCAGCTAGTGACACAGCTCCAGCTGAGGTACCCGAGGTTATTGGAGAGAGAAGTCTGACCACGGATAGTCCAAGGAGTGACACACCGGGGGTTAGGCGATCCGGTAGGACTCGAAGACCTCCGCAATACTTGAAAGATTACGTGTATAGTCTCAACTAGGTGCGGGGGAGTGTTGTGTATTAAATAAGATATTCTGGCAGCAGGGTAAAGTATTGTTATTGGTCAATTTGAAGTGTTCTATCACAATCCACAGCCTGATTGGGTCCCGCCGGAAAGTTTGAATATTATTGGTTCCCGCTAAAATGTATCTTTTCCCTCAGTCCCAATGTGTCTATAAATAGAGCTTTCCCTACCCCCTATCCCCAGTCTTGTCTTATCCCTTACAATAAAGAGCTGTTTTCACTAAGAAGTGTTGCTGGACTTCTTGCTATCAGAACCCACGACACAACAAAAAATGCATTATTTTAAGGGATATTGCTCTGCCAAAAAAAGAGAGAGTTATATTATGCAAAGTTGCACACAAACATTTGTGTGGTGCAATCGGTTTGTACAATTTTCATACGCACTCCCCCCCCCCCCAAAGCAAACTGAAGTGGAAAAAATGTAAAATGTGGAGAACCTGAAGCCGACAGATATGTCCATCCCTGACAATGACAATTCCATGTTGCTGTGGATTTAAAAATCAGCAAATGAACCACAGCAGCTCTCAGCGAGTTAGCTGGTGCTATTCTGCTCTTGTCTTGATGCAAGGAACTATTGATCAATACACTGGCCTCTCACTTTTTAAAGAAAGCTTCCTTTTATTCTGTTGCACTGCAGACTACTGTTGATCCTCCCTAAAATGGGCTTTTCTCATTTTAGGGAGAAGATTTGTTTTCTTTGTATTGGCTTGCTAATGTTTGTTGCTAAGCACAGTGTTTTTCAACCTTTTTTGGGCAAAGGCACACTTGTTTCATGAAAAAAATCACGAGGCACACCACCATTAGAAAATGTTAAAAAATTTAACTCTGTGCCTATATTGACTATATATAAAGTAATTTTTCAATTTTTCCCACGGCACACCAGGCAACATCTCGCGGCACACTAGTGTGCCGCGGAACAGTGGTTGAAAAACACTGGCTAAGCAGACCGAAAGGAAATGGAAATGCCACCTGTCTCTGCCAAGACAGTTTCTCAGCACCTTCTTTATATCACATTTAATATTTTACTTGCAATTCCGTGGAGCAAAGTTCCTCGCTGCTTTATTACAGTAACATTTCATCCGTGAATGGCTATGTGCAAATTGTTCTTGTTTATAATGATAATAAAAGTTTATTAGGGGAGGGGGGATATCTGTATATGCATGCATGTGTGTGCAAATGTCCAAGAGGAGACTGAATTGCACCTTTATTTTCAGGAAACGTAATTATGAGAGGTAGTTAATATTTACTTGCTCCCTGCTTTTTTTCCTGGAATGAACTGACCTTCCTTGTGTTAGCTTATTGGCCACAATAGATAACAAGAAAACTTCAGTAGCTGACAGTTTCATCTTCTAAAATCCATCTTGATGGCGTAAGAAGGTGTGCTCATATGTTGCATCAAACCCCCAACCATTTCCCTTCTTCCATATCCAAGCATTTCCCTGTGAGATGTACATGCATATCCATGCAAAATGTGGAAGGTCCTGTCAAGAATGTTAAGGTCATAACTCCAGACTTAACAACACCATTCTGAGCATGTTTGTTCAGAGGTTTTGCTGTGGTCACACCCCAAACATACATGTAAATAACCCTTATACTATTTTAACCAGGGCTGTCTTTACCTGGGGGTGCAAGGGGGGCAGGGCACCTGGGTGCCAAATTCGGGGGGGGCGCCAAATGTATACCTACTGTATACCGGTCCCTCTTGAATCGGCGGCAGTGAAAAGCAATGAGTCAGGAAACAAAAGCAGCCCCCCCCCCGCGTCATTGTTACAGGTGAGTGATTTCCCTCCTGAAAAAGGACAACGACTTTGGCTTCCCCCCTCCAAGAAAAAGCCCAATAAAAGTTAATTTGGGGGCGCTGGGCGGATCTTTGCACCCCGGCGGCGCATGTGCTAAAGACGGCCCTGACTTTAACTGTTATGGCTTCCCCCAAAGAATCATGGGAACCATTGATGGTTCAGAGTGCTAGGAATTGTAGCTCTGCCATGAAGAAAACTACAGCTCCCAGGAATCTTTGGGGGAGTGGAAATGTGTTTTAAACCATGGTGCATACAGTGGTACCTCAGGTTAAGAACTTAATTCGTTCTTAACCTGAAACTAATGGGGCCTCCTGCCACCGCCGCACAATTTCTGTTCTCATCCTGAAGCAAAGTTCTTAACCTGAGGTACTATTTCTGGGTTAGCGGAGTCTGTAACCTGAAGCATCTGTAACCTGAAGCGTCTGTAACCCGAGGTACCATTGAACGTGCATAAGATTGCGCCCTTAAACAAATGTGATATTCTTAAGAAGAAACCAGAGGCCTTTTTACTGGGCATCCTAGGTCAAGACATTGCAAAAAGTGATAGGAATTTGTTTTTGTATGCCACAACAGCAGCTAGAGTTTTGATAGCTAAGAACTGGAAGACAGAAGAATTACCAACGATTGATGAATGGCAGATGAAAATGATGGACTATATGGAGCTTGCAGAAATGACCGGGAAAATCCGTGACCAGAGAGACGACGCGGTGGAGAAAGAATGGGGAAAATTTAAATGTATTTAAAAGAGCATTGTAAGATTGAAATTTAGATATATTTTGAGGATAAGATAGGCTGTAGATTAGAAGTTATTTGTTTTTGATATAAGATGATATGATAGGATAAGAGATAGATTTAATTAATTAGATAAGGATATAATATAAGTTAAGAGATAAGAGTTATAAATGGATAAGTTGTTGTTAGAAAATAGAATTAGAATTATATAGGTTTTGGAAGTTACGAAAAAGGTACTCACAAGGGACGCAGAAGGAGGAGATAGGAGGAAGTCCTACTAAGATGGGAGGAAAAATCGAATTATTGTTTATAGAAGTAATAAGTTGTTATTTTGTTGTGTTCTGTGTTAATGTTTGTTGTTATTGTAGTTTCTATGTTGTTATTTTTTTGTTATGTTAAAATTTAATAAATATTATTTAAAAAATAAAATAAACAAATGTGATATTCTATCACGGGGGGGGGGCTACATCACCTTTCTGCTGGTCTTTCCCCCAACCCCACCTCAGTATTTCCTGCCAGAGGCAGATGCCTCACATTGCCTAGTGGCAGGGCTGTTTCTGAGTCCCACTAGTAAAGTACAAAACTCATGATTCTTTCAGAGAAGGGAGCCCCAACCAATAAGCTGCTGTAAAACAGATGTAAATGACAGGCTCATTGTATGGCTGTACCCAACTCTAAACTGGGAAGGTGTCGAGGGATCTACAGTCCAGGATCCCTGAGGGCAGTGGCAGTTAGGTCCCAAAGGATCCATTGATCAGGCACAGGAAGACGGCCAAGCTCTGTCCCAGTGGCTGCCACTCTTTTGGGGCCTGTGAGCACACTGGAATACCCTGTAACTGTCCCGTTTTTACCAGGACACCCCAGAATTACAGAAGCCTGGTGTCCTGGGATTTCTGATAGAAGGCTACGGGTTTTTTCCCTTACACAATTTCCAGTTCTGCAGCTACTTACAGTACTGTGCATAGCTGTAGCCTAGCGCAATGGGGTGTCCGCCCCCCATGTGGCACCACCGTTTGCTGCTTGAGGTGCTGGTGGCACCTGAGACATAGAACCCCATGTCCTTTTGCCCCTGAGGATGTCGAGTTGTCACCTATAATGAAAATAAACTATACAACACGTTAACTTTCTTCACAGGAAAAGCTGGATGACTGAAGGTATCAGCATGGCACACTGAGGTTGTGAGAGAACCTGTGGCATTTTCCTGTGAGGTTTAATTCCCCCCTCCACACACTTTACCGCTTCAAAAGATTCAACTACCCTCCCCTATCCTAACCACGGCATTCCCTAGACCACCGAGTACGTAATTTTTAACGAAGACGAAGAGCCCTTTATATGAATTATAGAACAGCTTCTGCAGTTAGGCTGGCTGAAATAATCATTACAAGGGCTTCAGATTCTCCTTCTTCAGTACAGATATGCTGAGCTCCCAGCTGAGGGGAGAATGAAATTTCCCCATTGCGGTATGGTATAGCATATTTAGGCACATTATGTGGGCTTTATGACTTCCTGTGAATCATCTGGCTCTTAAGTACTTTTGGAGACAGGATACTAAATGGAAGAGGCCTGTGCTTATGTAGTCCCTTTTCTGTATTTCCATTGCTTTTTTCCCCTTCTTCCTTTCAGTGTTTGTGAAAGGCAACTGAAGAATAGCAGTGTTTTCCAAGTGGTCAAATTCACAAGGTTTGGGGGGCACCATTTCAATATGTTTCACCTGGTCCTATTTACTAGGGGCATGCCAGGCACTCTTGAGCAAGACTCTGAGGTGGTCTCTCTCTTCTGCCCCGCCCCCCCCACTGTATACCTGAAGGAGCATTTCCGCCCCCATCGTTCAGCCCGGGCACTGAGGTCCAGCTCCGAGGGCTTTCTGGCAGTTCCCTCCCTGCGAGAAGTGAGGTTACAGGGAACCAGGCCTTCTCGGTAGTGGCCCCCCCTGTGGAACGCCCTCCCATCAGATGTCAAGGAAATAAACAACTATCTGACTTTTAGAAGACATCTGAAGGCAGCCCTGTTTAGGGAAGTTTTTAATGTTTGATGTTTTATCATGTTTTTATATTTTGTTGGGAGCCGCCCAAAAGTGGCTGGGGAAATCCAGCCAGATGGGTGTGGTGTATGTTGGATGTAAACACAGAGCAGTCAAAACACAACATTGCTAGAGTGGACATGAAGGTAACTCAGTCCTCCAGGCATAACTTCCTGCTACCTGGACTGAGTTAACTTCCTCTGACCAGAAGTAGGTGTGGTCTCACCTGGGAACAAGATCCCTAGACCAGTCACCATTTTCTCCTCGTCTTTTGAACAAGCAGCATCTTAGGAGAAGATGCAGAGCACAAAGAGGCTTTCCTCCCTTATGGAGTTAGCTTCTACATGTAAATACATTTATCTAAACTAGCCTGCCTCTCTGAGCCTGTACTGTAACTCAGGATGACTGTAAGTAAACTCTTTTATATCTTATAAACAGTACTGTGTTGTGTCTTTACTTTTAAGAGGGAAGAAGGGGAATATACCAGGAATATATATTTCTTATAGAGGCTTTAGCAAGCCTGTGCAAGCACCTCTGCTGTGTGTGTTTTAAAAGGGAATGAAACTCTGCTAAGTTTGGAGCTTGTTAACAGAAGCTGGGATGAGATATATAAGTTAATATATACTCATCCACACCCCTAAGCATTCCCACAGTGTAAACAAACAAACAAACAAATAGTGTACCACCCTGGTTCAGCACACTTGTTTTAAAGCAGTCTTAAATACCCTGCAACGTTCTTCCGATGAAAATAGGGGCATTCTATTCTACATCAGTGTTCTCTCGGCTCCACACCCCCTATATCTGCACACTGCCCCAACAGTTGTTACCAAGAGGAGTACACACAACCATTTTAGGTGCATGTAATATGTGCGCAGCTCAAGCTGAACCTAGAAGTGACCTGAAAATGTCACAAAAAGGGGTGGAACAGGGCAAGGCAGGGCAGGAACAGTGTGTTTTCCCGCTTTCCCCAAAGGTGTTTCAAATATACGCGATTTCACATTGGAACATAACCCCCTACATAAATTCAGAGTAACAATTTCATAATGGCAAATGTCTTGGTTATATGCGGGAGCCTTAGATGATATATGGCAAAACCACGAGGCTATTTTCCTCTCTGAGTCCCAGAATTCTCTGCAAAGGAGGATTGACTTTTAAACCACTCTGGGGACTGAAGGGGAAGAGGGGACTCCAAACAACTCACAGCACCTGTAACAAAGAGCTGCTTAGCACAGCTGGGCGTACCTGAGACATTTTATTTCCAGGAACAACCATGAAAAGGTTGTTGCTTTTTTCCTCTTTATTGTACAGCTCAGTGGGAAGGGGAGGAATTGTGTTGCCAGGCTTTTTGCCGGTGTGCAGATCCCAGGGCTATTAAGAAACCCAAATAATAAATCCCGACAGTTTCATACGCTCACCGAGTCATTTAGGAAGCTCTCTGTAAAACAGATGAAGCATCAAAGACCCGTGGAGTGAAATGCAACTCTTCCTCCCTGACCTCTGCTCCCAGGAACCTCATAGAAACAAGAGTTGGCACCCTGTTGGCATTCTCTTCTGCAACTGGCAAGATGGCACCGTCTGCAGGTGTGTGCTGTGTTTGTGGTGGGAAGAAGGGAGGAAGTGTGCCAAACCCCTAGTTGATGGGCTTGTTTGTTGTTGTCCAGAAGAAGGGTTCCTTTTCCTTTCTCACCCAGTGCTGCTCCGTGGCGTCGCAAAGGGGGTGCTGGGGGAGGTTCGCTCTAGGTGCCATGTCTGGATGGGTGACAAGAAAGCACCCCACGGGGCTCTCCCCACTGCGGCAGAGTGAGCAGCCATCGTGCCGCCGCAGCCACATGTGGAGGATCCTCCTTTCGTGGCTGCAGCCGCGAGCAGAGAATCCCAGCGCCGGCGGCCAAACACTATGTATAGCGCATGTGCAGCGGCACACGCATGCACTGTATGTAATGATGCTGCACATGCGCTGTACATAGCGGTTTGCCGCCAGCACTGCTTGAACGCTGTACGGACGGCGGTGGGATCCCCCTGTTGCTGCTACAGCTGCGTGTACAGGATCCCCCATTCACGGCTGCAGCCGCGAGCAGAGGATCCCGGCACCATCCGTAGGGTGCTGGAGCGGCGCTCCCACCAAACCGCAATGTACAGTGCATGTGCGGCATTGCTATGTACGTTGAATGCATCGTACGTAGTGACGCTGCACATGCGCCCTATGTAGCGACACCCCGCCCCAGGTGTCACAACGCCTTCTTTCGCCTCTGGTGCTGCTCAAGATCTTGCGATGCTGTTGGCCACGCCACTTCTTCATCCTTAGACACACAGCCCCAAAATCCCTGCTGGGTTGGTGGCGGCGGCAGAGTATTGCAAAAACATCCCAAACTGGGTTTTTTTAAAGTCCCACACAGCTATTAAGTAATAATAATTACTTAATGCGGCCAAAAGCCTGATTTTGCTGCATTGGAAAAATAAATGCATAGCTCCGTTTATTCAATCGATTGAAGAATTGACTACACTTGCCACCAAGAATGCTCTGCATGGACAAGTAAAATAAAATTTGGAACTCATAAAGTAGATTAAAAATTGTACAGTGGTACCTCGGGTTAGGAACGTAATTCGTTCCGGAGGTCCGTTCTTAACCTGAAACTGTTCTTAACCTGAGGTACCACTTTAGCTAATGGGGCCTCCTGCTGCCGCCGCGCGATTTCTGTTCTCATCCTGAAGCAAAGTTCTTAACCTGAGGTACTATTTCTGGGTTAGCGGAGTCTGTAACCTGAAGCGTATGTAACCTGAGGTACCACTGTAAAGAGTGATAGATTGTATCCGGGGCTTTTTTTCCAGCCGGAAATCAGTTCTGGCACCTCTCAGGTGGGTGCCATTGCTATTCTAAGAGATCGAGGGAGGTGTTCATGGCGAGTTCTGGCACCTCTTTTTCTATAAAAATAGCACAGGCTATATCCTGTGCTATTTTTAGCAAGGCCTTTGACAGGATGCCCCATGATATTCTTCTAAAGAAGCCAGTAAAATGTGGGCTAGACAATGCTACCATTCAGTGGATTTGTAACTGGCTGACTGACCGAACCCAAAGGGTGCTCATCAATGGCTCCTCTTCATCCTGGAGAGAAGTGACTAGTGGGGTGCCACAGGGTTCTGTCTTGGGCCCAGTCTTATTCAACATCTTCATCAATGACTTGGATGATGGGCTTGAGGGCATCCTGATCAAGTTTGCAGATGACACCAAATTAGGAGGGGTGGCTAATACCCCAGAGGACAGGATCACACTTCAAAATGACCTTAACAGATTAGAGAACTGGGCCAAAGCAAACAAGATGAATTTTAACAGGGAGAAATGTAAAGTACTACACTTGGGCAAAAAAAATGAAAGGCACAAATACAGGATGGGTGACACCTGGCTTGAGAGCAGTACATGTGAAAAGGATCTAGGAGTCTTGGTAGACCACAAACTTGACATGAGTCAACAGTGTGATGCAGCAGCTAAAAAAGCCAATGCAATTCTGGGCTGCATCAATAGGAGTATAGCGTCTAGATCAAGGGAGGTAATAGTACCACTATATTCTGCTCTGGTCAGACCTCACCTGGAATACTGTGTCCAGTTCTGGGCACCACAGTTCAAGAAGGATACTGACAAGCTGGAACGTGTCCAGAAGAGGGCAACCAAAATGGTCAAAGGCCTGGAAACAATGCCTTATGAGGAACGGCTTAGGGAGCTGGGTATGTTTAGCCTGGAGAAGAGAAGGTTAAGGGGTGATATGATAGCCATGTTCAAATATATAAAAGGATGTCATATAGAGGAGGGTGAAAGGTTGTTTTCTGCTGCTCCAGAGAAGCGGACACGGAGCAATGGATTCAAACTACAAGAAAGAAGATTCCACCTAAACATTAGGAAGAACTTCCTGACAGTAAGAGCTGTTCGACAGTGGAATTTGCTGCCAAGGAGTGTGGTGGAGTCTCCTTCTTTGGAGGTCTTTAAGCAGAGGCTTGACAGCCATAAGCTGTCTTGAGGAATGCATCTGTCAGGAATGCTTTGATGGTGTTTCCTGCTTGGCAGGGGGTTGGACTGGATGGCCCTTGTGGTCTCTTCCAACTCTATGATTCTATGATCCTTTGTTGTTGATAATAATAACAACATCCAATGAAGGAGTACCAAGAACAAGGAAGAGCAAATGCAAGAGCAACTATACAAAAATTTGCAGGGATGTGGAAAGGGAAACAGCGGCAGCCCTCTTTGCAGGAAACAAGTGGCCACAGGTGGGGGGCTGAGGAAGAAACCAGGGTACTAAGGCCCCTTTTCCACCCCTGTGCAATTCTTCTCTCTTCCAGATCCCTCGGTGTGGCTGATGTGGGCAGCCTAAAACAAGGATAGCCAACGTGGCACCTTCTGATGCCGCTGAACTACAATTCCCATCAGCATGCATGACCAACAGTCAAGGATGATGGGTGTTGTAATCCAACAGCATCTGGAAGCCACCACATTGGTTGTTCATGGCTGTCAACTAAATAAAACAAAACAAGAACAGCTTGTTGTGAGTTTGAACACTAGCTGTGACTGTGAATATCTCCTTTATCCTGAGAAAACTGTTTTGTATGATTGGGTATGAGATCAATATTTTAAAATTTTTATGGTTTACCACACATTGCAATTGGAGTGTTATTTGTACTGAAGGACCAGGTGCGCAGCCTGGGAGTCATTCTGGACTCACAGCTGTCCATGGAGGCGCAGGTTAATTCTGTGTCCAGGGTGGCTGTCTACCAGCTCCATCTGGTACGCAGGCTGAGACCCTACCTGCCCGCAGACTGTCTCGCCAGAGTGGTACATGCTCTGGTTATCTCCCGCTTGGACTACTGCAATGTGCTCTACGTGGGGCTACCTTTGACTGGGAGTGGCTGCCGGGACCACATAACACCATTCCTGAGAGCTCTACATTGGCTCCCATTACGTTTCCGAGCACAATTCAAAGTGTTGGTGCTGACCTTTAAAGCCCTAAATGGCCTCGGTCCTGTATACCTGAAGGAGCGTCTCCACCCCCATCCTTCAGCCTGGACATTGAGATCCAGCGCCGAGGGCCTTCTGGCAGTTCCCTCATTGCGAGAAGTGAGATTACAGGGAACCAGACAGAGGGCGTTCTCGGTAGTGGCTCGGTAGTGGGTGGGAGAGAAGATCAGAATTAATATTTAATGCTGTATTGTTTTAACACTCAATTGGAAGCTGCCCAGAGTAGCTGGGGAAACTCAGCCAAATGGGCGGGGTACAAATAAATTATTATTATTATTATTATTATTATTATTATTATTATTATTATTATTGACTGAGGAAGCATGTAGCAAAACCTGTGTACTATATCCGGAAAACAGGTCTTCTTTTGCCTACTTGCGTTATTCTCATCAAGGTGGTGGCTTTGATTTGCCTTCCCATGATTGATCCATGCAGACAGCTTTGTGTTTCACACTCAAGATCCATTGAAGAACATTTCATCTAGTTCAGGTTTGCTAAACAGCTTTGAACAAACTTTTTTATATTCTCCTATGTACGACCCTTACCGTTGTGGCGGCACTGGGTTGCCGTTCCGCGATTGGACTTACGCTGCTTGTTGAACGGTTTGTTAATCCAGTCTGCATAACGTTTACTGTATGTGTAATTTGTTAAGATAGAGTTGTACATTTCTCCATTCCATGTTTACAGTATCTCCAGGTCTTGTCTTGCACATGGCACCTTAGTGTGTTGGTTGTTTGAATGAATGGTTACTGGCCTATCTCTATTCTAGCTATTATTCCAGTAAATTTGGTTTTATACTTACTAGCCAGTTTGTGGTGCTGTTGTTTGGTTTTGTCGTACCATTATTACTGTCACCGCATTTGATACTTTGTGTATATAATTGTCAACTAAATAAAGAAATAGAGAATTTTCTGAATGGCTTTTAACCTCACACTCTTTTCCACCTGCGCTTTAAAAAAACAACAACTTATAAAAGCATATAGAATTGCAGTCTGGCTTCAGAGTAGTGAAAGATTTAACACCCCCCTTTCCTATATACTTATTCACCAACCTGCCTCTCCTTTTCCTTTGTAGTAAAGTTTCCTTCCAGCTGTGTTCATGGGCCATATTAACATCTATTCCCACCCGGCCTCCACTCATCTTTAAAAGGGAGTCAATAGACTTCACCTTTCTGGTGGGAAGCCCTGCGTGCTTTTCTGGCACCCTTAACAAGCGTGCTGCTTCTAGCACAAAACAGATGTGTACCCCGAGAGCAGGTGAAAGGAAATTCAACTGAGAAGCAGGGATGGGGAGGGGAGAGGGAGGGAGGTCCTCTTACTCCCCAGTTTAGGCACTTAGCTCTGCACCAGCACAGCACATCTGCCACGGCTGTACATTTTCAAAGCGTTCTGGCAGGTGCACTTCATGTCCATTGGGGAGGTGGGAGATGGGGGGTGGGAGAGAAGATCAGAAGCAGGGTCTGGTATGGACGACAATGGTCTGGATCATGGCCATTGGGTGGAAGGCAGGGAGGAAAACACTAGGTGGCGCCGAGCCATTAGCAGGCAGTGCCAACTTCTTCTAGTTTTGTCCCTATCCTCCTTCCTGAGGGCTCATCCAGACTTCCTCTCGTCCCACCGCTTTTCCCCGGGCTGGATCTACACTGACCTGTTTAACGTTATTAGAACGATATTGGATATATCGTTCTAAAATGTCACAGGGCACAGTTGTAAAATAAAGCATTTCAAAACGCGGACTCCCTACTGCTGGTCACTCTGCAGTGCCCTCTGGTGTCACATGTTGATAACGCATTATGAACATTAAAAGTAGAACGTCATGTGTCCATACAGTTATCAAAACCCTTCCTTAACGTTGAAAACCCTGAGTGTAGATCTGGTAAAACCCCAATCTTTACCGCTGAATTACAGCAAACATACAGGTGAAACTCGAAAAATTAGAATATTGTGGAAAGGTTCATTTCTTTCAGTAATTCAACTTAAAAGGTGAAACTAATATATGAGATAGACTCATGACATGCAAAGCGAGATATGTCAAGCCTTTATTTGTTATAATTGTGATGATTATGGCGTACAGCTGATGAGAACCCCAAATTAACAATTTGGGGTTTTCATCAGCTGTACGCCATAATCATCACAATTATAACAAGCAAAGGCTTGACATATCTCGCTTTGCATGTCATGAGTCTATCTCATATATTAAACTCCAGTAGCTAATGAAAACAATTGCTTACATAAATGGACTTTTCCACAATATTCTAATTTTTTTGGGTTTCACCTGTAAATTGGGTTTTTTGCAGGTTAATGTTTGCTCCCCTTCAGCACTAAGGAGTGGGTTTTCCCAGGGAAAGAGGCAGGGCAAACAGAAAAACTGCTTTGACCCATGCCTGGACAGCATGGGATAAGCAGAAAAACTCTCTGACCCATGCTTTTTAGGAATGGGACAAGCGGAAGTGGGTGCAAGCCAAAAGTCTGTCAGAAAACTCCCTTTTACTTGGAGAAAGGAAAGCCTGAGAGGAGAAAGGACATAAAATGTAGTCAAAGCAGGCCTTTGATAATAGTGCACATGCCAGGAACATTCTCCTTAAGGTCAAGCTCTCAGCCTGGGCTGTACCACTTCATACTGAAAGGGGAAGCTAACATGATGGAAGAGTCCCCCTGTACAAGGGGTTCCCTTGCACTTTGATAACCTGGTTATCAGGAGAAATGCCTCTACTCTTAGGATTCTCCTTGATATAATACACGGAAGGAATTATTTAGTATGGAGGAAAACTCCACAATATTTAGTTCACACACTTGGATCTTTGCAGTGCAGGTTGACCACCTCAGCGAGAACAATGGATGCCATTTTGAATTGCCCCCCTTGTTCTCTAAAAACAACAGTTTGATTTGAAGCGACCAGCAATTGGTGGGAGTATTTTGCCTGTTGATTTCTGAAGAGCAAGCATCAGCCAATAGCAGAACAGCAGCCCCGGTCATTATCCTCCAATCGCCACCAGCACAGAGACACCTGGCAACCATACTTCAGAGTTGAGCAGCTGTCTTGGGTTCATGGATATTGAAAGGGCCCTCAGAATTATGCCACAGACCCAGTCCCAGATTTACATAAAAGTTAAAAAAGCTACATCTTAGGGCCCCACTCTCTTGGAAACCCCCCCAAAAAAATTAAAGGAAAAAAAAACCCTGGATGTACATTTCCAAAATATAAGATAAAAAACAAATAAAATAAAACCTACATACAGCAACAGTGTTTTGTGTTGTGTAGGCTCCTATGATGTAAGTAATGGGCCCCACCTGCTAGCCTGCTCCCTAAAATATCACTGGTTTGCTCATTTCTATATATAGGAGAGATTTTACTTTCTTGGGTTCCATGATCACTGCAGATGGTGACAGCAGTCACGAAATTAAAAGACGCCTGCTTCTTGGGAGAAAAGCAATGACAAACCTAGACAGCATCTTAAAAAGCAGAGACATCACCTTGCCAACAAAGGTCTGTATAGTTAAAGCTATGGTTTTCCCAGTAGTGATGTATGGAAGTGAGAGCTGGACCATAAAGAAGGCTGATCGCCGAAGAATTGATGCTTTTGAATTATGGTGCTGGAGGAGACTCTTGAGAGTCCCATGGACTGCAAGAAGATCAAACTTATCCATCCTTAAAGAAATCAGCCCTGAGTGCTCACTGGAAGGGCAGATCCTGAAGTTGAGGCTCCAGTACTTTGGCCACCTCATGAGAAGAGAAGACTCCCTGGAAAAGACCCTGATGTTGGGAAAGATGGAGGGCACAAGGAGAAGGGGACGACAGAGGGATGAGATGGTTGGACAGTGTTCTCGAAGCTACCAACATGAGTGACTAAACTGCGGGAGGCAGTGGATGACAGGAGTGCCTGGTGTGCTCTGGTCCATGGGGTCACCAAGACTCAGACATGACTAAACAACAACAAACAACATATATAGGGTGCCTACATTCTGCATGGATTGGTTGCATGGAAACATGTGCAAATGACTTTAGATACCTATTAGGTCCATAAATTACCACATAGCCTATATTCAACACAAAAACCAGCGGCAATTTGTTGTTGACAAAGGACAGCTGGACTTATAAAGGGCCCCATTACCTTCAGTTGCTGAGGGCCTCATCAAACCTAAATCCGGCCCTGCATAGACCAGTCAGTTAAGTCTGTTTAATTATGTTAATAAGCATGGTTTGGAACTTGTAACAGCTATGAAGCTAGGCTAGTGATAACCAAGTGGACACAAGAACACAAGAAGGTTTGGGGCATAGCCTTGTTAAGGAAACTTCTGTACGCCAAAAGGGACGTTGGCAGAATCACACACCCTTATCAATTACATCACAAGCCATTTCTCCAAAGCAAGTGAGGCAATAGCGTTAGTTGAGGCTTCAATCGATCGTGCCACAGTAGTGATGGGGAGTCGAAAAAGATCACTAAAACTCTGCAGTTTGAAAGAAAAGGAGAAAGTGACAGAGGAAGAAAAGGAGACGTGCTATGGTTATGCAACAGTTCTGGGAAAACATCAAGTGGGAGTTTTCAGGAATATATGAGCAAGGCAAAGGTCTGTAAACATACCCCAAAATTCTCTGGAGCCTGAAACTCAGGACTAGTTGGAGGGTAACTCCTGACAAAGAACAGCCTTTATGCATACATTTGAAAGCTCTGATTCCACATGATAGTGGTTTTCATCTTCCAGGGTTTGCCATTCCTGCTATTTGCTTTAAATATAAAAGTGAAGAGGGATGCGGGTGGCGCTGTGGTCTAAACCACTGAGCCTAGGGCTTGCTGATCAGAAGGTTGGCAGTTTGAATCCCCATGACGGGGTGAGCTCCCGTTGCTCAGTCCCTGCTCCTGCCAACCTGGCAGTTCAAAAGCATGTCAAGTGCAAGTAGATAAATAGGTACCGCTCTGGTGGGAAGGTAAACGGCTTTCCATGTGCTGCTCTGGTTCGCCAGAAGCGGCTTAGTCATGTTGGCCACATGACCCAGAAGCTGTATGCTGGCTCCCTTGGCCTATAAAGCGAGATGAGCACTGCAACCCCAGAGTCGTCCGCGACTGGACCTAACGGTCAGGGTCCCTTTACACTTTATAAAAGTGAAGTTGCATCTGAGCTAGGCACTTGGATTTGGGGCTGCAGCACAATAGCTCCTTTCTCCATGCCCACCAAGTCTTTAAACATATACAGTGGAACCTCGGTGCTGAACGCTTTGGAAGTCAAATGCTACAGAAGTCAAGCGTTTCGGTTTTCGAATGCCGACAACACTTCCATTTTCGAACATGCCTTGGAAGTCGAACGGCTTCTAAGGCGTGTTTCTCCATTTTTTCAATGGATTTTTGCCAATTGGCAATTGCGCCTCGGTTTGTTGAACGTTTCAGAAGTCGAACGGTCTTGCAGAACGGATTACGTTCAACAACCAAGGTTCCACTGTATCATGATTCCCATTTCGTCTCAGGGACAAAACTGATCTTTCCAGTTAACAGCAGACTTGTTTCCCTGCCCAGTGCTGACATCTGGTGGTTGAGACACTCACAGCAATAGTTCTTCCTAGGTTCCTATTCGGGGAGAGAGAGAAAAGTGAGGTATTTTGAAGGAATGTTTTGATAAGACACAATTACTTGATGGAGGGGGTTGCATGTTCTAAGGCTGCCAAAGTTACATTTAGCCATGCTGTGAACATGCTTCCAGCACAGATGCAACAAGCACCCTCAATTTGGGCTCCTCCATACTTCCGCTCGGTCTGAGAGGTTTTTCGTTCATCCCATCTCTTTCCCTTTAAAAACCCTCAGTTTCCTGATGAATTGGAACAAATGTCAAGCAGCAGATTTCACTGCAGAAAGTGCTGGGACAAAAGAAAAACCTGTTAAACCTTTGCCTAAAAATCACAGGACAAGCAGATGCATGGATGAGCCCTTTGACTTTCAGGCATCAGCCAGTGTGGTGTAGTGGTTAAGAGCGGTGGACTCGTAATCTGGTGAACCGGGTTCGTGTCTCCGCTCCTCCACATGCAGCTGCTGGGTGACCTTGGGCTAGTCACACTTCTCTGAAGTCTCTCAGCCCCACTCACCTCACAGAGTGTTTGTTGTGGGGGAGGAAGGGAAAGGAGAATGTTAGCCGCTTTGAGACTCCTTCGGGTAGTGAAAAGCGGGATATCAAATCCAAACTATTATTATTATTATTATTATTTTCTTCTTCTTCTTCTTGGAAATTTATCTATCGATACTTATTCAGAGATATACAAACTCGACTCTTGCAACCTCGGCAGTTCAGAGCCCTCTGAAGTTGCCCAAGGAACAATCACCTCTTGCATACCATCCAACATTTCTCTGATGAGAATAGGGACGTCCTATACAACAACAACAACAACAACAACAACAACAACAACAATTTTATTCTTTGTACCCTGCCCATCTGATTGGGTTGCCCCACTCTGGACAGCTTCAAACATATCTATAAACATAAGAAAACATTAAACATTTTTTTAAAAAAACTTCCCTGTAGAGGATTGCCTTCAGATGTCTTCAAAAGGTTGTATCTTCTTGGCTCGGGAGTCACAAAACTCCATACCCTCCAATATTTATCCATTGAAAATAGGGGTGTCCGAAGGAAAAGCGGGACATTCCAGGATCAAGTCAGAAACTGGGACAGCTTCTTTAAATCCAGCACTGTCCCTGGAAAACAGGGACACTTGGAGGTTCTGAGCACAGACTATAGGAAATGCGAAAAATAAATAAACAAAACCAACGATTCCATTCTGTGCCTCGTTGCTTTTTTTTTCTTATTTTATTCATGCTTTTCAATTTTATGCATTTCAATAATTTCAATAATAAATAATAATAAACCTTTATTGTCACTACACCACCTTGTGTGCAGTGAAATTAATCATTTTAAGATTCCCAAGACTGACTTCCTTCCCCCTCTTTCTGCAGTTCCTTAAATTTATTTTTAATATTTTCTGCATATCCAAATTATTTTTTTTTTAATAAAATTTTTATTATTTTCCAATAAAACAAGAGAAAAACATAACATAACATAAACACCAACATTAACACAATAAAAACATATTACATAAACACAATCAACAAAGAAAACAATTAGGACAAAACCAAAACCAATACATACCTAAACTGGAACACCAATCTATCTCTTGCTACTTAACAAAATCTAGTTTCTGATCTTCTAAAGGGACCTCCCCCGCTTTCCCTCCTCTGCCTTCAATACTAATATGCTTTGGTAACATCCATTTATAACATTACAATTCATTATCCAACCTTTTATACTATCATAAAACTTAACATCTTATAATATCATGAAATAATTCTTAATTCAATCTTATACTTCTTTTCACTTAAACTGCTGCTATTAGTCAGTTATATATCTCTTCGCTAATTCAAAATTCCCAAAATCGTAACATCAAAGTCTTAAAACTTAACATCAAAATCCTAAAGTCTTAACACGCTATCTTCAGGGTACCATAAATCCGTCCTAATTCAATTTTTATCATTTTCACCCTATTCCCCTTCTTACCATTTTTCTGCTCTCTCCCATGCCCCCCCACCATTCATCTTTACATTCCCCTCTGTTGTCCTTGTTCAGTGTCATTTTATAGTTTATAAATCTCCTCCTTGGGAGCCTCAAGAGGCACCAACTCTCCTCTCCCAGCAACTCCATTTCGCAATTTTGATATTCTTCCACTTGTGTCTTCAAAAATCTTCTCACCTTCATCTCTGGACTCCCACTCCAGAGACAGGATCTTGTAGCTCCAGTCAAAACATCAGCCCTGTGTCTCTCACTACGCCAGGACCGTCCATTTACCTGGGGTTGCTGAATCAGTTCGTCCCATTTCTCCAGCACCTCCCCCAGCTCCCTGGAGAAGTCTGCTTCCAAGTTATCAAAATTCTCCCAAATCTGGCTGGTTTCTCTTGCTCCAAAACAAATTTCTTTGAGATTACGCCCTATCCAGACCATTTTCCGATTCACAAGCTCCAATTGCAGAAGGATTGTTCTTTGTTCCTGGGTAATACCCGGATCTAGAATCAGTTTAAAAGCGAAAGCAAGCATGGTTGGAGAAGACAAAGGGTGTCAAATGTCAGTAATTTTCCATCTTGCGTACTAGTTTTCCAACGCCATTTTCCCTGAGACAGGGTGCCAAAAACAATTCCAAAAGCCACAGAAGAGATATTTCCAAAATCTTCAATCCCCACACAGGGATTTAATCCATCTTCTCTGTCAAAGTGCTTCGTAACAACATTGTATCTAGTGATGCAGCTGCAGCCACTTGAAACTTAATTACCTCCTCTGCACAACAAAGGAGAGGGACGGGCTTCCTTTTAACATCCCTCCCGGCTGCCAATTATTCAAATGTAAATCCAATTAGTCCCGTACTTACAGCGGCCGGGGTTCTTCTTTTTTCTTTGAAGTTAGCAGGAAAAGCTTGGTGCTCAGGTCTGGCAGAATCGCTGCTTTGATCTCCTGGGGGGGTGCATCCGCCTCTTCAGTCCCGTGTCGGAGCTCCGCTCGCTTGATTTCCCCCCCTTACGAGGGTCAATCAAGAGCAGAGACGGCACGTCTGGGACCCACGAGGCCGCGGTCCACGGGACGCTCTTCCCGTGGCTTTAAGGGGCCCTTGGCGCAGACAAGGAGACCCCTAAAACCCCCCGGGAGCTGGAGCTCTTTAGCTCCACTCCGCCATTATTCCGGCACCAAACCGGAAGCCCAAATTAACTTAATTTATTCATTTATTCATCTGCTTTAAATATATACTCTTAACAAACTACAGGTGATTAAAATAATCCTGCCAATGTTCTTATCTGTTTATAATTTATTTGTAAATATTCGATAAACCATTTCCACTCTTTTATATACAAAAAAGTTTATCTTGATATCTAATTTTTCTGGTAAGTTTCGCCATTTCTGCATATCCCGTAAGCTTCTGTATGTATTCTTCTTTTGCTGGGACTTCTTCTGCTTTCCATTTTTGGGCAAGAAACATTCTTGCTGCTGTAGTCGTATGCATGAATAAATTTCTATACAGTTTGGGTAGTTCTGTCCCTATAATTGCCTCACTGCAAGACTTTGGGACACTGCATCCAGATGTTCCTATTTCAAGTTGTCAAAAGTAAAATCTTTCTTTTTAAGGGACCAGAGAGGCAGAAGGAGGTGTATGGGATGGATCATGTTGTCAAAAGTGGGGGATGAAACCCTGGAAGACTTACGAGTCTTTTGAGCGTTGCTTGAGATGATACTGAAAGGTCTGACATCTTTATCCCTCCCCCCACAATTATTCTGATAGTCTTGTGTTGAGAGGGAGTGAAATTTGCTTTCCATACTGGGTTATCCATGAAAATGCAAAAGTAACAGGAGAAATTAAGTACAACAAGGGACCTCTCCTGCTTCAAATGTCGCATGTTTCGGATGCTGAGAGTACTTAGCTGAAGATAAAGAAGGATATTGACAAACTGGAATGTGTCCAGAGGAGGCCCCTGAAGATCAAACCCTGAAGAGAAAAGGCTGAAGGAATTGGGAAAGCTTATTCTGGAGACAAGATCATAGCCATTGTGAAGTATTTGAAGAGCTCTCGCATAGATCATGGAGCACATTTATTCAGGGCCGTCTTAGCCATTGAGGCTACTGGCGCAAGGCGCCATGGCCTGAGGAGGGTGCCTGCGCCCTCCAGCCCCGCCGGCAGCACCGCTCTCACCCACCTCTTCTCGGGCTGCGGATGCGGGGAGGCCGTCGGCGAGCCTCCCGTTGGCGCTGCAGCCAGGGCTCCCTGGACGGCAGCGCCACACTGCCGCTTCGGCCGAGCTGGCGGAGGTGGAGGCGGAGGTGGAGCACAGCTGGCAGCATTACTTAAGACGGCCCTGCATTTATTCTCACTTCAGAGGGTAGGATCTGAATCAATAGGTTTCAATAGCAAGAAAGGGGATTGAATCTAAACATCAGGTAGAGGAACAGTATGAGTAGATGTCCTGGGCCCCTCAAGTCCATCTGGATGTGGCAGAAGATGAAGGAGAAGGAACAGTTGGAGAACTGGAAGGCTCTCACTAGGGGATGGAGAACTGGAAGGCTCTCACCAGGGGATGGGGGTCCTCCTAGGAGGACTTTGACCAGCCAGAGGGAGGGCCTGAACAGGGGAAAGTGGTGGCAAAGCTGAAGGTGAAGGGGGAAGGCATGGTTTGGTTGCTGAGAACCAGATCTATCTATCTATGCATGAAGCAGAGGTGGCATTTTTTAGACTTTGAGAACATTTATTATAAGAAGCAGTGGCAGAAGCTCACTGGGCAGACTGTGCTGATGGCCCCCTAGCATTAGTTCTCTGACCATTGTCATGTTTAACCCATTCCTCTACCTGCGTCCAACCGGTATATTCTTAAATAAACTCAAATGTTACAAAACACTATAAGCCCCTTAAGACCCCAACATTTCTCTGATGAAAATAGGGATGTCCTATTCCATAATACTATTTATACCCCACCCATCTGACTGGGTTGCCTCAGCCACTCTGAGCAGCTTTCAACATATAAAAAAAATATAATATTAAAGCATTAAACTTTTTTAAAATTAAAAAAAAAAACCTTTCCTATAAAGCGCTACTTTCAGATGGCCCTGGGGTTGGATAACTCCATACCCTCCAACTTTTCTCTGATGAATATAGGGACATTCCTAAGGAAAAGTACAACATTCCAAGATCAAATCAGAAACCAGAATAGCTTCTGTAAGTCTGGAACTGTCTCTAGAAAATTGTGACACTTGGGAGGGTTTGAGACCTCCTGTTTTGCCAATTAACACTGCAGGTTCTTCAAAGGATCTTTAGTAGACAACATATGAGGGGAAATATATATATATATATATATATATATATATATATATATATATATATATATATATATTTAGAATTGAATAGGAAAACCTCATCAAACAGCCACAACAAAAACCCCTCAAACAGCAAACCTTCTTAAATAGCGATAAAAACCTTCTTACACCAAGAAATAACTAAAAGATCTCCACCCACTTACAGGAATAGATCCATCCATTGGGGGCCTCAGCAGTGTTTGGGCCATTCTTCTCTGAGACATTTAAGTGGGTAATGTCAGGCCCAATTGCTCTCTCTGTTATGATGGGTTGGGAAGGGTGAAGAACACAGATAATATTTATCTTGCATATATGCTGGTTAAGGGGAAATTGGTTACAGATATCTCACAGCTGTGCAGGATACCTCTGTTTCATTTGAAGCTTGTCATAAATCTGGTTGCTTAATGTAGCTGCTCCAGTGATTTTAATTTAGGGGACATTGGGAACTTCCCTGCACATGACCCTCATATATTAAGATAGAAAGAGAGGGCTCCTCTTGGGGTTGAGGCATCTCAAGGGAGGTGCTTTAGATTTATGAAAAGGCTGCGTTACAATGAGGAGTTCAGGGAATACGAGGGAAATCTTTCATTGATTAGCAAAGCCGTAAAGAAGAAATTGGTGAAAATTGTTTTTTTTAAAAAAAATAATAATCTCTTTGGAGCCATAATAAAAATGCTCTATTTGATTTATTCTCCTCTTTTTTCCGATAAGCACACACGCATACACAAACAATAGAAATAGAAATACTTTATTGTCACTGTATCGCATGTTTACAGTGAGATTAAATGCATGTCTAGGACCGATTTGCAAACTTTCCCCCTTTTAAGAACACTTTCACTTCAGCCAAGCTGCTCAGCAGCATTGCAAAGAATTCTGGGACACCTTCAGGAATATGTGGGGTGTCCACACAACCTTCCTTTAGTATGTCATTCATCCCGGACTATTTAAAGCACTTTCCAAACTGCAGAAATTCTGTTGTTTTAAAGTGGATTTTTCGTGCTACGGCGTCGGAACCATTTCATCTGCTGCAAATGCACCAACCTAAAGTTCTGGCGTTACTGACAGTCTGGAGCAGGCATAGGCAAACTCCGGCCCTCTAGATGTTTGGGACTACAATTCCCATCATCCCTAGCTAACAGGACCAGTGGTCAGGGATGGTGGTAATTGTAGTCCCAAACATCAGGAGGGCAGGAGTTTGCCTACACCTGGTCTGGAGGCGCTTGAGGCAAATTGAGCCTCAGATTTGCCACATAGAATGAGAGGGCGTACTCAGGACCAAACTCATCCAACACTCACATGTGGCTTTACATTAGAGAGACAGGTTGGTAATGGTGAGAAATCTGTCCCCCCCCCCCCGGCATGTTTGTGTGTTGTGAAGAAGAAGAAGAAGAAGAAGAAGAAGAAGAAGAAGAAGAAGAAGAAGAAGAAGAAGAAGAGAAGAAGGAGAGAGGAGGAGGAGTTTGGATTTGATATCCTGCTTTATCACTACCCGAAGGAGTCTCAAAGCGGCTAACATTCTCCTTTCCCTTCCTCCCCCACAACAAACACTCTGTGAGGTGAGTGGGGCTGAGAGACTTCAAAGAAGTGTGACTAGCCCAAGGTCACCCAGCAGCTGCATGTGGAGGAGCGGAGACACGAACCCGGTTCACCAGATTATGAGTCTACCACTCTTAACCACTACACCACACTGGCTCTCCCCAATAAGCTTTCCCTGATAAGCTTTCAGGACATTCCAGAGGTCTCCAAAACAGTTTGTCAAGCCAAAGCCAAACTTTTGGGACAGTTTACAGCCAGGGATTCAGTTATAGCTCAGGCAGACTTAAGTTCCAAAGACCTAAAGGCTGGAGGTCATGTTCCTGATCAAGGAGGTTAAGAAAAGGCAAAGAACCAGGGGCACCAAGCTTTTTAGGCACATTTAGATTTCTGAATGGGTGCCATGGGTCCCACTCAGTTTGGTCACTTCTCTCCCCTGTCTCGCACACCCCCCTCCTCCAAGAAATAGGAAGACGGAGGGAGAGAGCACACACATGACATTTCAAGGATGCAGTAGAATTAATGTAAAGCACATAGAGTTGAAGGAGGAAGTGGGAAAGAGGATCACACTTGCAACTTCCTCCTTCACGTCCATGTACTTTTCAAAGGACACAAAGGCCACCACCTCATGACCAATGGGGTAGGCATCTCAGAGGCTTTGTGGGTGCCTAAGAAAGACTTTGAGGGAGCTATCGCATACCCCTCAACTGTCCTGAATAAATCGGAATACCCTCTCATTGCATCCATACAAGAGTGAAATGAAATGTCATTTGAGTTGTCTTGGTGTAGAATCTTTGCTTGAACTTTGCCACCTGCTCTGGATACTGGACTGAAATGAGACAAAAAAACCCCACTGAAAATAAAGTGGGGTTCAGGTAATGGGGGGGGGAAGATACTTACATGCCTGTGCTCTACTATTTGCAGTCCTATACAGTGGTACCTTGGTTTTTGAATGTAATCCGTTCCGGAAGACCATTTGAATTCCGAAACATTTGAAAACCAAGGCGCAAAGGGCAGCCTGCAAATTAAATTGAGAAACACTCAGCGGAAACCGTTCGACTTCCGAGGCGCGTTCGAAAATGGAAGCATTTACTTCTGGGTTTTCAGCGTTCGGAAACGGAAACGTTCAACTTCCAAGATGTTCAGAAACCAAGGTACCACTGTACTTTGGGGGGTGGGGTGTAAAGTTACAAATCTGCCCAAGAAGATGGCTTGCTGGAACAAGACTGTGCACTGAGCCAGCTCCATTTCTCCTCGTCTCATAAAAATCATTTTAGGAACTAGAAACCCAACAACAAGTCTTTGGATCTGCCTCAAGAAGCTGTCAGCCTGGGGATCCCTCTGTTTGCTACTATTTTTATGTGATAAGCAGAGCCTCATTATATATATCCCAACCTAACTGTGGGATGGGCTTCTCACTGTCAGTGATTCATTCGTCGGAGTCGAGGGGCCCCTCTTGGCCAGGCTGGCTCACGCACACAGCGCTTTGGCAGAAGAACTATAGATGTTTCCAATTAGGTGAAAAACAAAACCTCCAAAGAGCGTGGCTTTAACCCAAACGAAACCTCTCCTGAATATCACATTTTCTGCATCAGGAAAGTGGTTGAGACAGCTGCACCACACAGGTGGTATCGCAGGCCGTAAATTATGCCGCATTTATAGACGGCTTGGGAGATGCGGTCTCGGAACAATTAATTTTACCACTGGAACTTTGACCCCAGAGCACTTTTTACCGCCGCAGGAATTTCTTATCGAGTTCTTGGCATGCAGGTGCAACGTGGGTGCTCTGGGGAGAGGCGCAGCGTTTAAGACAGGTAGGGCCATGAAGGGGGTGTGTGGGACGGCTATTCAAAGTGCAGCCTGGGGAGGGAGAAAGAAAAAGCTTGCCCGAGTGTAAAAGGAGCGTGGTGGGGAGGGGGAAGAGGAGAACAACCTCAAGTAAACCCATCCCCTGCTAATGAGTTTATTGCCTACCCTCTCACCCAGAATGTGTGCGAGGGAATCTCCAGGGCGCACCTAACGGCTGGCCGAAATGCCACTAAGAGAGAATTACAAGCGCAGCTGCAAGCTGTCTGCAACAACAGGCTTATCGCAGGGAGGCAACCTGGGCCTTGTTTCAGCAGAAAGCAAGCCACACGTGTGATGTTAATCTTTCTTCCCGCGGACGTTTGCTGCACTTTCAAATGCACAGCCCAGAGAACTTTGCAAGTGATAAGATACCACCCCGTCTAATGAAACAAGACTTCGCTGGAAGTACCAGATGCTTCAAAGATCCCTCTAGACCAAGAATGTTTTTGATTTGGAGTACCTGTCCCTAGTAAATCTCTGCCCTTATTTTGCCTTTGGGGGGATGTCTCCACTGTTTTCTTTCTTTTTTTAGTATGAAGTGCATGAGTCACTGGGTCTCTGCTGGATGCAACCTCTCTTGGGGTTGGAGCGCAGCAGTACAGCATCTGCTTTGCATGGAGAAGGTCCCAGCTTCTGTGGGATAACCAGCCTCATATAACCAACATGCTTAAATCAAATTAATGCACAAAAGGGTTAATACCATAGAGTAAGCTGTCCTGCCAGGCTTAGCTAGGTCACTCTGCCTCGGTAATCAGGCCTTTTGTTCTCTCAGTCTACCAGAGAAGCTCAGCATGTGAAGAGGCTAAGCTGGTTGCTGCAACTTAGCAGCATGGTTCTAACAAGCCTTTCCCAAGTTCCTATACCAATAATTTAGGAACTTTCACCACTGAAACTAAGTCAAGTTTTGCTGACTGTGTTTTGTGACTGCTGTATGCATAAGCACATGAATCTGACCTTTGGAGAGTTTGTAAGTAAGCCATTTTAATTTACCAAATGGGTGGTCTTTTTCTATATTGAAGGCTCCATGGGGCCAAAGAGCACTCCCCAGGCATCAGCCTCTGGAAACAACCATCCAAGTATTTCAGAACCACTGAAAAGCGGTGCTAGCCACCCCTAACTCAGACAGCCGCTCCAGAAGGATCCTGTGGTTGATGATATTGAAAGCTGCTGAGAGGTCGAGGAGAATTAACAGGGACACATTTCCTCTGTCTCTCTCCCAACAGAGGTCACCATATTATCTTGTCTGTAGTGCGCATAAACACAAAGGTGCCATGTAGGGCACAACCTGCAATTTCACAAGCTAGTGAGGTTTGATTTGAATGGTGGTTGATAGCTGATCTAATTGTGTTTCACTAGCATTGTTGTTGTTGTTTGTTTGTTTGTTTGTTTGAAAAGGACCTGTTGCAAGTCACTGCCAAGCGGGCACCACCACCAAGAGGGCCTCAACTGCTGCTCATAGGCTCTGATATGTCTGATTCTGGAGAAGGTGCTGTTTTGTATATTTGGGCCCCAAGCCATTAGGGAAGAATATGATAGAACTAACACCTTGAACTTGTCCCAATAGCTCGCTGGCAGCCTGTTGCTGTGCTTTCAGGACTGGTGACATACGGTCACATTGGGCTGCTCAATGTACCAGCCTAGAAGCCACCAGGGGCATAGCAAGGGGGTGGGGGGCAGGCCGCCCCGGGTTCCATAATGGAGGGGGTGACAAATTATCAAGGAACATTTTTTTTGAATTTTTTTTAATGCCTGCTCCGAAGGTCTTATCTTACTATACTAGGGATTATATAGCTATATATGAAATTTCATGCATATTGGTTAATATCTTGACCCTCCTCCACCAAAATAGCTGTTCACTTGGCTGTTTTCCTATGTCATGAAGGCTGAAATTTCAGTTCAGAGAACACTTACTGTTCCCAACCCTAACCCTGTGGAAAGCCATCTAATTAGACTTTAATTTGATTTTGAGATGTTTTTAGGAGGTAATTTAATTATTGTTTGATTTTATACCAATGTTATGTATCTGATGTTAGCCACCCTGAGCCCGACTTCGGCCGGGGAGGGCGGGATATAAATAAAAGTTTTTATTATTATTACTTGTTATTATTCCTTTGTAAGAAAATATGAAATAACGTAAAACCATTTTTGCGGGGGGGGATCAATGGGGGGGGGTGACAATAAATTTTCCGCACTGTGTACCCTGTGACCTTCCCATGCCTGTGTGTGTGTGTGTGTGTGTGTGACAAATTTTTCTTTGCCCCCGGGTACCAATTTACCTTGCTACGCCCCTGGAAGCCACATTCTACACTAGCTGCAGTTTCTGGACCATCTTCAAGCTCAGCCCCACTTACAGCGCATTACACAAGTCCTCATTTGAGGCCACCAGAGAAACTTAACCGAAGGAACAAAAACACCCACTTTTCTCCTGTCGCCTCTTACTCACCTTAAAATTCAATTCCCATTTTCAGTTAGATTTCTGACTTGTTCATTCATTTATCCTTTTCACCACAAGATGGTGCCATCTACCAAACCTGCCCTGAAACTGACTACATTCTTATTTCATGCTTAGATTGTTTGAAGATGGCAGAAGGGGAGGGGAAAAGACTTGTTTGCCTATTGCTGCTGTGTCTTGTTGACACTGCCTGTCTGCTATTTCTTATTACACAATTTAGACCCCAAAGTAGACCGAACCCTTCGCTGCATGCATTTCCTCCCAATATGGTTAAAAAATAAATAAATCAGTGGGGTGGTTGGAGAATGGGTCGGTTCGAGAATTTAAATTCTCCTTCCAAAAAAAACCAGAAGCCTTTTTGTTAGGCATTGTGTCCACTGAAATCCCAAAAAACTTTAGAACCATCTCTCTGTATGTAACTACAGTGGCTAGAATTTTACAGTGGCTAGAATCTATCACGCTGCGCATGTGCGCAGAAGCGGTGCCTCTGGATATGGATTTTTCGGGGTGCGCATGGACCCCCGTAACGAATTAAATTCATATCCAGAGGGTCCACTGTAGTTGCTTTGGAAGACGATAATCGGGCACCTGCACAACATGACCAGTCTAACGAAGTTGATGTTGAAGAATCATTGCTTCAACACTGATGATCTTTGCTTCTTCCAGTACACTAGCTTTAGTTCACCTGTCTTCCCAAGTGATGTGTAAGATTTTTCAGAGACACTGTTGATGGAATCTTTCGAGGAGTTGGAGATGGCGTTTATAAGTGGTCCATGTTTCACAAGCATACAGTAAGGTTGGTAGTACAATAGCTTTGTAAACAAGCATTTTGGTTTCCCCGCGAATGTCCCGGCCCTCAAACACTCTGCACTTCAGTCGGGAGAAAGCAGCTGAGCATGATGTATGAGCAGCTTGTCCTTGTGTACGGCAGTTTCCTGTGTCCCTAACACGTTTTGCCTCTTTCCCCTTAAAAATAGGGATTGGAATAACTTTCCTGTCAAAAATGCATACCCCACCCACAGAAAACCTGCATTCGGGAATAATGCACATAAGAAATATATACTCTAACAGGGGATTCTCCATAGCATTACAAAACTGCAATTTCCAGGATTCTTTGGTGGGAGCTATGGCAGTCGTACTTGAATATAAAACCAATCCAGTCTGCTGTTTCCATGCCTTTGAATGATGGGTAGGCAAACTAAGGCCTGGGGGCCGGATCTGGCCCAATCGCCATCTAAATCAGGCCCGCTGACGGTCCGGGAATCAGCATGTTTTTATATGAGTAGAATGTGTGCTTTTATTTAAAACTAGTGCTTTAAACCCATTAAATTAACGGGCGCTAGAACATATGTGGACTTCAACAGATGTACAGCAAGATATTTTTTTTTTAAAGGTAGTGATCATGAGGTAAAAACCAATTTGCGAAGGGAATTCCTTTGCAAATCAGTGGAGCCAGCCAAGGCAAGAGAGAGCAGACAGGCAGGCAGAGGGATCGCCGGCCCAGCCTGTGAGGCAGCGGCGGCAGCAGTGGGGTTTTTCCCTGGGCCTGGGGGGAGCCTGCCTCCCTGCATCTACGGAAAAATGTTGCCCGGGGCCTCGAGAAAGAGGTACCAGGGCTCCCCCCACCCCGCTCCTGACCCCGCCACCTCCCCCACCCCACCCCCTCCCCTCCTCACTCCCTCCCCCCAGCTTCCCACCACGGCCGCTCTCGGCGAGGAAACTCTGGCCTCCGCTTCCTCCTCCTCTGACTCGGACACTGGCGGAGCCTCCCCACCACCGCGGAAGAAAGCGCGGGCCTCCCCGGCGGCGGTGGCGGAGGGAGCAGGAGAGCCTGGGGCTTCCGCGGGCAGAGCAGGCCTCACCCCGTCCCCCTCACTCTCCGCCGGGCTCGCCCCCCCTGCTGCCAACCCCTTCAGAGCCAGCGGCAGCAGCAGTAGCAACAGCGCCATGCAGGCCAACAGGGCAGGAGGGGGTCAGCAGCAACAACAACAGGCACCGCCGCCGCCGTCATCGCCGCAGGGTCCGGAGCTGGGCTGCCTCAGCGCCCAAAACGGCGAGGCCTCTTCAGGCTCGAGCGCCGTGGAGCAGCTCGCTCACGCCAACGGCCGCCCGAAGTGTCTCTGCGTTCCAAGTCCCAACGGCTGTCCGTGGGGCACATGCGCAGTAGCGCAATCCCACGGACACAGGGACTGGACGCAGAGACACTTGCACTTTATTAGTGTAGATGGATCTCTGGGTTATTTGTGGGGCATATGAATTTGTTCATTTATTTTTTCAAAATATAGTCCTGCCCTCCCCCCCCAAGGTCTGAGGGACAGTGGACCGGCCCCCTGCTGAAAACGTTTTCTGACCCCTGCTATAATTCTTTAGGCCTCTTTATTTAAGTAGCAATTCAAATACTTCTCTCTCCCAAAAGCACTAGGTGGTGCTAGCATCCCAGTGAAGTCCCGAAGTTTCCTCCTGGGATTTCTGCAGACCAGAGCAGACCAAGTAGAGCGGTGGGGCCTGGAGAACTCTCGTAAATTGTGTCGCTTCTCTTTGTGACATTTGCTGAATCAGCCAAAAAAAAAGGCAGTGCAATAAAACTGGAGAATGAATGTTGTGTATTTAATAAGATATTCTGGCAGCAGGGTAAAGTATTGCTATTGGTCAATTTGAAGTGTTCAATCACAATCCACAGCCTGATTGGGTCCCGCCGGAAAGTTTGAATATTATTGGTTCCCGCTAAAATGTATCTTTTCCCTCAGTCCCAATGTGTCTATAAATAGAGCTTTCCCTACCCCCTATCCCCAGTCTTGTCTTATCCCTTACAATAAAGAGCTGTTTTCACTAAGAAGTGTTGCTGGACTTCTTGCTATCAGAACCCACGACACAACATACTGGCGACGAGGATGGGATTGAATTAGGCCGGCTGAGGGCTGCTGACCCTAGCGACCTGATTCTGGCGACAAGACTCCCTGTGACTGACAGGACAGATCAGTCCACTAAGATGGCTGCGTCACGGTTCATGGAACCATTTCATCCCGGAGCAACTGAGGCCTGGGATGCTTACCTCGAGCGCTTTGAATTCAGCGTGGCAGCAAAAGGGGTCACTGACGAGGAAAGGAAAAAGGCGTTGTTCCTGAGTTGCTGCGGGGCAGAGACCTTTGAGTTGGCTCGGGCAATTCTGGCCCCCACGACACTGCGGGAGGCGTCGTTCGCGAGCATTACGGAACACCTCTCCAATCACCTTAATCCGACAGCGTCGAAGATGACATGGCGCATCGAATTCCACAAGAGGCAACAACGACCTGGAGAGACGGTAGCAGTTTTCCTCACCGAACTGAGGAAGCTGGCGAGACACTGCAAATTCGCCAACTTGGAGGAGGCCCTGCTGGATCGGTTTGTGTGCGGCCTTCGCAGCAGCAAGGGCCGCAGGCGGATTGCGGCAAAACAAGATATGGATCTGTCGACAGCGCTCCGTGAGGCCATTGCGACAGAAAGCGCTGAGAGAGAGGAGCAAGACCCGGACCAGCGAGCCGAAAAGAGAGCTGGAGCGTCAACCCACACCGTGGACGACCAGGATGTCAGCCCCAACCAAAGCCCTGTGCGGGGAATAGAGATGGTGCGACAGGAGAGCACAGCAAATAAAGGTCGGCAGGGAGTCTGCCCTGGCTGCGGCGGATCACATGAGAGAAGGAAGTGCCGGTTCCGAGAAGCTACGTGTCATGCTTGTGGGAAAACGGGGCACATAGCCAGGGTCTGCAAGTCGAGTGGCACGTCGGGGTCCGCGAAATCAAGAGGTCAGAGGACATCCACAGCGACGCACCAACTCGACGATTGCAACTACCTCACGCAAATCGAGGGCAGAACTGTGCCATTTCCAGCCCAAGGGAAACCAGCTGTGCGGGTCCTAATCGAAGGGAAGCCGTGTAACATGGAGGTGGACTCCGGATCCGGATTCTCCATCGTATCGGAGGACACGGCCAGATCGTTATTTCCTAGAGGTAAGCTTCCGAGATTGGAGCCCTTCCCGGCTACTCTGCAATCCTATTCCGCTGGCCGCATAGACATTTTGGGAATGTGCGCAGTGAACGTACAGTTCCGCGAGAGGGAGGCCGTATTAAAGCTTGTGATCGCAAAAGGGAAGCGCACTAGCCTGCTGGGCACGGACTGGTTCCCGGCCTTAGGGTTGGGAATCTCAGGGCTCAACACGGTCCAGATAGCTTCGGAGACATTTAACACCCTGTACACGGAATTTGGGGAGCTATTTAATGGAGAGTTAGGATGTTATAAGGGGCCTCCAATTGACTTAGAACTGGACCCGGGGGTTGCGCCAATGCGCCTCAAACCCAGGCGGGTTCCATTTGCGCTACAGCCTAAAATAGAGGCTGAATTGGAGAAGCTAATACAGCAAGGGGTGCTTTCACCAGTGGACTCTGCTAAATGGGAAACACCCATTGTCACACCCCTGAAGGCTAATGGGGAAATACGAATTTGTGCGGATTACAAATGTACGATTAATAAGGCCATCAGGGGCAACTCGTATCCAATTCCAGTAGTGTCCCAACTATTAGCGAAGCTGGCTGGGGGCAAGGTGTTTGCAAAGATTGACTTGGCACAGGCATACCAGCAGCTCCCAGTGACTCCAGCGTCCGCTGAAATCCAGACAATTGTGACGCACAAGGGCGCCTTTAAGGTGAATAGGCTGCAGTTTGGAGTCTGCGTGGCACCTGGCATATTTCAAAGTCTTATGGAGCGCCTGTTACGGGGCCTGCCAGGTGTCCTGCCGTATTTTGATGATGTGTTAATTGCGGGCAAGGATGCTCAAGAACTACTGGGACGCATCCAGACAGTCCTATGCAAATTCCGGGATGCGGGGTTGAAACTAAAGAAAGAGAAATGTAGTTTTGGGGTAGCAGCTGTGAACTTCTTAGGGTACAGAATTGATGCTGCTGGCATCCACCCCATGGAAGACAAGGTTAAGGCTATCGCCGCAGCACCGACACCTAGTAACAAGGCTGAGCTGCAGTCCTTCTTGGGCCTCGTCAATTTCTATCACGCCTTTGTGCCACACAAGGCATCGATAGCCGAACCACTGCATCGGCTACTCCAAAAGAAGTGTGCATGGCGTTGGGGGCAACCGCAACAGAGAGCTTTTGAAACGCTGCGGGGCGTGCTGTCAAAGGAAAGTACGCTTGCCCACTATGATGCTGCTAAACCACTGGTGCTGGCGTGTGATGCCTCACAATATGGCGTGGGGGCTGTCTTGAGTCACCGGGAGGCGGATGGGTCGGAGCGTCCAATCTCATTCTATTCCAGAACCTTGAGCCCCACAGAGCGGAACTATGCCCAGATTGATAAGGAGGCACTGGCTATAGTCACAGGAATCAAGAAGTTCCATGACTACGTGTACGGCCGCCCTTTCACAATTCAAACGGACCACAAGCCTTTGCTGGGTTTGTTCAGCCCACATAAACAAACGCCTCAAATCTTGTCCCCACGCATGCTCCGATGGTCCATCTTTTTGAATGGATTTCAATACGAACTGTGTCATGTGAAGGGTAAGCTGTTGTGCCATGCGGACGCGCTGAGTCGTCTACCACTACCTGGAGCAGCCGACGACGACCCAGCCCCGGCCGAGCACGTCATGATGATGGAGACACTTCCCGGACCACCCGTGACGGCCGTCGACATCGCCGCAAGAACTAAAAGGGACCCCGTCCTCGCCCGTGTCCTTGTGTGGGTGGGGAGGGGATGGCCAAGTGGGACTCAGGAAGAGAAATTTAGACCTTTCATGGCAAGACAAAATGAGCTGTCCCTCCATAAGGGTTGCATATTGTGGGGCGATAGGGTGGTTATTCCAAGGTCTCTACAGAATGAGGTGTTGGACACATTACACATGGGTCATCCGGGCATGGTTCGGATGAAATCTTTAGCCAGGTGCTATGTGTGGTGGCCTGGCATGGACAAGGACATTGAACAATGGGTGCGCACCTGTCGAGCGTGCCAGGAGGTGCACCCAGAAATGCCCAGGGCACCAGTGCATTGGTGGGAGCGGGCTAAGAACCCGTGGAGCCGGCTCCATGTAGATTTTGCAGGGCCGTTTCAGGGAAAGGTGTTCTTAATTGTAGTAGACGCCTACTCGAAATGGCTGGAGGTCTCAATTGTTCCAAACATGTCCTCAGCTGCTGTAATCAGGGCCCTTCGCATTTTGTTTGCAACGCATGGGTTACCCGAGACCATAGTATCAGACAACGGGGCGGCTTTTGTGTCCCAAGAGTTCAGGGCATTCCTGGCCGATAATTTCATTAGAGGGGTCACTTCTGCTCCCTTTCATCCATCCTCGAACGGACAAGCCGAACGGATGGTGCGCACAGCCAAGGGTGCAATAGCGCGCCTCTTGGAAGGGGATTGGTCTGCTCGCATTGCAAGGATGTTGTTCCTGCAGCACACAACGCCGTGTGCATCCACAGGCAAGTCCCCAGCTGAATTATTAATGGGAAGGAGGTTAGCCACAATCCTAGACTATGTCCACCCTGACAAGGTGCCGGGCCGCGATACAAGAGAACCACCGGCTGCCGAGGGTGACAGAACCCGATACCTGTCAACAGAGGATTTGGTTTGGGTCCGGAACTATGCAAGGGGACCCGCATGGGTGCCGGGGGTGGTCACCCGACCCAGTGGGCCAGTGTCATATTTTGTGACGTTAGAGGATGGCAGAGTAATGCGCCGCCACATTGACCAGCTAAGGCGCCGGTTCCCAAGCAGGGTAAGCCCGAGGGGGGAGGAGCCGCGCACAACTCTGCCGGCGTCCGGTGAATCGCAGCAGTCTAGTCAGGATGACTCCGGGCCACAGGGGGTGGAGGGCTCCGAGAGTCAGGAAACCGAGATCACCACTGATGAACCTAACCCGGAAACAACTAGTCAGCCTAGAGAGTCAGCTAGTGACACAGCTCCAGCTGAGGTACCCGAGGTTATTGGAGAGAGAAGTCTGACCACGGATAGTCCAAGGAGTGACACACCGGGGGTTAGGCGATCCGGTAGGACTCGAAGACCTCCGCAATACTTGAAAGATTACGTGTATAGTCTCAACTAGGTGCGGGGGAGTGTTGTGTATTTAATAAGATATTCTGGCAGCAGGGTAAAGTATTGCTATTGGTCAATTTGAAGTGTTCAATCACAATCCACAGCCTGATTGGGTCCCGCCGGAAAGTTTGAATATTATTGGTTCCCGCTAAAATGTATCTTTTCCCTCAGTCCCAATGTGTCTATAAATAGAGCTTTCCCTACCCCCTATCCCCAGTCTTGTCTTATCCCTTACAATAAAGAGCTGTTTTCACTAAGAAGTGTTGCTGGACTTCTTGCTATCAGAACCCACGACACAACAATGAAACAGCTCAACAATTAATAGAGACATAACAAAGCTTCTCTCTTCATCTCTACTAATGCCAGTGTCTGGGGCAATGATCAACTTTTCCTTGATGGCTTGCTGTGATTTGATTTGCATATCAACCAGGTGTGTACGTGCACGCAGCTTCAAGGTACAAATGGAAAACACTGGGGAAAAATTATCAGCAGAAAGAGCCTGGAAATTAAAAAGTTGGGTTAGGAGAGGTCAATGCGGTTGGGGAAAGTTATGGAAAACAGATTTGAAATTTATGGCATGTAGTACACTGAAAGAAAATTATATGAAAATATGTACCATGGTATTTGACTCCTAGTAAGCTAGCAAAAAGGGACACGGGCGGCACTGTGGTTTAAACCACAGAGCCTAGGGCTTGCTGATCAGAAGGTCAGCGGTTCGAATCCCCACGATGGGGTGAGCTCCCGTTGCTCGGTCCCAGCTCCTGCCCACCTAGCAGTTCAAAAGCACATCAAAGTGCAAGTAGATAAATAGGTACCACTCCAGCGGGAAGGTAAACGGCGTTTCCGTGCACTGCTCTGGTTTGCCAGAAGCGGCTTTGTCATGCTGGCCACATGACCCAGAAGCTGTACGCTGGCTCCCTCGGCCAGTAACGCGAGATGAGTGCCACAACCCCAGAGTCAGACATGACTGGACCTATTGGTCAGGGGTCCCTTTACCTTTAAGCTATCAAAAATGTATAGAACAAGTACAAATACCTGTTGGAAATGCAAAGTGAAAGAAGGTACCTTTTATGATATGTGGTGCCGTGTAAGGTAATAAAAGCTTTCTGGGAGATGATATATAATGAACTGGGGAAAAAAATGTTTAAAATAACTTCTGTAAAAACAACAACAACCAAAAGCTTTTTTATTAGAAATTGTAGGTACCAACATTCCAAAGGAGCAGAAAAGACTTTTTACGTATGTGACAACAGCCACACGGATGCTACTAGCCCAGACATTGGAAAGAAGAAAGATTCCCTACCAGAGAGGAATAGCAAACTAAGATGTTGGACTACACTGAAATGGCAAAACTGACCGGAAAGCTCGGGAATCAAGAGGACAAAAACGTCAAGAAAGAATGGGACCAGGAGAGGCATGAAGTGGGAGGATAAGGCAGGCAATGCCAGCATAGTCTCAGATTGCAATGCCAGCATAGTCTCAGATTGCTTGGGTAAAACCCAGCAGAGGAGTCGTTTTAGGCAGCTGTGGGAAGGCAGGGACCTTCAGACTCTGCAACTGCCTCATAGGGGCAGATCTATTGAAGAGGAGTTGCTGTGCACTTTAGACCTGGCAGACCTGAGCACATCCTTTTTCTTCTAATAAATAAGTGGTGGTTCTTCTGACACCCCGTTCATTTTCACACTGGCATTTGAGAGCCAGTGTGGTGTAGTGGTTAAGAGCGGTAGACTCGTAATCTGGGGAACCGGGTTCGCGTCTCCACTCCTCCACATGCAGCTGCTGGGTGACCTTGGGCTAGTCACACTTCTCTGAAGTCTCTCAGCCCCACTCACCTCACAGAGTGTTTGTTGTGGGGGAGGAAGGGAAAGGAGATTGTTAGCCGCTTTGAGACTCCTTAGGGTAGTGATAAAGCGGGATATCAAATCCAAACTCTTCTTCTTCTTTTCATGGAGTTTGCAAAGGGGAAATTCCTGCTGGACCTTACCCCTAAGAGTTTGACTCTGCACATCCCACCAGCTGCATTGACGCCTTGTCCCTTCCAAGGACACAGTTCTGGATTTTAACCTTTAAAGTCCTAAGCAGCTTGAGACCCACCCTGGTACCTTCAGGACAGCTTTCTCCCCTGTTTTTCCCCCAACACTGGCTCCCACCTCACTTGTCTGCCCTCCTTTCAATCTTGCATCATCACATCTGCCCAGCAGAATGGGAAATGGAGAGAAGGGACAGTACTGGGGGTGGGGGTGGGGTGGGGAGTAATGAGGCGTCTATTGTTGCACACAGAGGCCGAGCTCATTTGCATCCAAAGTGAAGGGCCTCTGGCTTGCCTGAGGCCATCATATTTGCATCTGTTTTCAAAAGGGGGAGTCCCACGGCTGGCCCCATCTCGCAGCACCTGCTGCCACTGTTGTGAAGGTGGAGAGGCTCCTGTCATTCAGGGCTCCCGCTGCCTGCTTTGGTATGCACAGCAATCTTTGCAAGCCAGATCAACACTCTCCATCCCAAAGCACACAACAGTGGCTGCTTTTGACTGTCAACACTCATCTCTGTTCCCTTTTTATATTCTCTCCACTTCTCCGGAAGCACCATAAATGAAACATGTTTGCCCCAGACACCTAGAGAGCCAAAACAACGGAGGAAATGTAAATTGTTTCCACAGATAAGTAAACGATTGCATTGGAAGAGGCAGAAGCAATCCTAAAGTAATTATATTTTATTATTTTATATCAAGCCACCTCGGAGATGCTTCTGGGATAAAAGGCGGGATGGAAACCAAACTAAGAAAGAAACAACGAAGAGAGGAATAACCACAGACTCCATCCTCTGTGCAGTCCACACTTATTTCGTAAATGTATTTAAAATGTTTTCTGAGGACGATTCAGGGTATTCCTTTGAAATGCATTTATATTGGTTTGGTTGCATCGCAAGTTGCTTGCTTCAAAAAGCGAGATGAAAATACTGAACTAAATCGAGGGGCGGTGAAGTCTCAAGGTTCAAGACACACCGTGGGATAATGGCTTGAGGCCAGGCTCAAATTTCCATTTGGTCCCAAAGCTCACTGGGTAACCTTGGGCTAGTTACTGCCTCTGGGTTGAACCCACCACAAAAGGTTGTCGTGGGCCAGTAGAAAAATGTAAGTGTCCAGGAGAACTACCTTGAGGACATCAGAGGTATAAACATTCATCTGCTTCCATCTATATTTGATAGTTGTCTCTGTTGCCATACTTCTCCACCTACTGTTTGATTCCTTGAAGTCCCAGCCAAAATGGCCAAAGGTCAGGGCTTTGGGGAATTTTAACCCAGCAACTTCTAGAGGGCACTAGAAGTTGGTCCACCATCTGTGGTGACCAGGCCTAACACCTGTAGCCTGGAGTATGAACAGTGTGTAGCCTGAGTGCATAGAAATGTAGAGCTGAATGAAGTATTTCACACACAAAGGAAGAGGTGGCCATATTGGTGAAAATATGCGACGTGTTTGATGCATGTGCCTTTCCAGTTTCTACAGAGGGCCAACACCATTACACCGTGTGAGATGGCTGCCATTATCATGGGGAACCTCTTGTCCATGGGCATGATTAGGCCTGACAGGCCTCTGGGTTTGGCCTATGAGGCCATTTTGAGCAAAACATGCCCACTCATCGATCACCTGATGTTGCAAGATGTCAGGTGCAGAGATCTGCTATCTCCGACGTAAGCATGAAGCGCTAAGATCGGAGAGAAGTCTTATCTCCTGTATTAGTGCTGAGCGCCACAGTGCTACGATCAGAGATAAATTAATGGGCCCACAGTACTATGACTGGAGATAAGCTTCAGCCTCTGGCTTTTAAAATTTCCATTGAACTTTAAAAGCTGCAGTTCTTAAAACAACAACTCATTTTAACTTTTTTGTGCTAGAGAGCCACACCCTTCAGCTTAAAGAGTGGGGAATGGTGACTAGTAAGACGCGGGTGGCGCTGTGGGTTAAACCACAGAGCCTAGGGCTTGCTGATCTGATCAGAAGGTCAGCGGTTCGAATCCCCGCAATGAGGTGAGCTCCCGTTGCTCGGTCCCAGCTCCTGCCCACCTAGCAGTTTGAAAGCACGTCAAAGTGCAAGTAGATAAATAGGTACCGCTCCAGCAGGAAGGTAAATGGCGTTTCCGTGCGCTGCTCTGGTTCGCCAGAAGCGGCTTTGTCATGCTGGCCACATGACCCGGAAGCTGTACGCCGGCTCCCTCGGCCAGTAACGCGAGATGAGCGCCGCAACCCCAGAGTCGGACATGACTGGACCTAATGGTCAGGGGTCCCTTTACCTTTAAGAAGCATTCATCTCTTCAAATGTTATTCTCCCCTCATGATTCCACCTGCAAGAGACCTGAATCCAATGCTATTTATACTTAGAGTAGACCTACTGAAATCAATAGACATGGATAACTTAGATCCCTTGATTTCAGGGGTAGAAATGAGTTGAGTATTGCAGAACTGGAGAAACTGACGGGAAGAATCCGGAACCAGCGAGACCAAGCATTCCAAAAGGCCTGGAACCAATTTATATTATATTTATATTATATCTGAAAGACAAGTGTATGTAAGCAATTAACATCATTAGCAGGGTTATCTGAAGATTTGTAAGATGAAATTGCTACCTGTTCAGGACTGAGTAATGTAAAGTAATGTAAACCATAAGACGGGAAGGAGGGAAGTTGTTAGGCTCAGTTGAGCCAAAGAGACAAAATAAGAGGGTAGGATGTTACGTAATGTGATTATATGTAAAACCAATAAAAATCATTTATACAAATGAGTTGAGCATGGCCCAGAGAAACTAGGAACAGTCCATGGGAATCTACACCCTATCGTCAACCAAGACATGCATAGAATCATAGAATCATAGAATCATAGAGTTGGAAGAGACCACAAGGGCCATCCAGTCCAACCCCCTGCCAAGCAGGAAACACCATCAAAGCATGCCTGACAGATGGCTGTCAAGCCTCTGCTTAAAGACCTCCAAAGAAGGAGACTCCACCACACTCCTTGGCAGCAAATTCCACTGTCGAACAGCTCTTACTGTCAGGAAGTTCTTCCTAATGTTTAGGTGGAATCTTCTTTCTTGTAGTTTGAATCCATTGCCCCGTGTCCGCTTCTCTGGAGCAGCAGAAAACAACCTTTCTCCCTCCTCTATATGACATCCTTTTATATATTTGAACATGGCTATCATATCACCCCTTAACCTTCTCTTCTCCAGGCTAAACATACCCAGCTCCCTAAGCCGTTCCTCATAAGGCATCGTTTCCAGGCCTTTGACCATTTTGGTTGCCCTCCTCTGGACACGTTCCAGCTTGTCAGTATCCTTCTTGAACTGTGGTGCCCAGAACTGGACACAGTATTCCAGGTGAGGTCTGACCAGAGCAGAATATAGTGGTACTATTACTTCCCTTGATCTAGATGCTATACTCCTATTGATGCAGCCCAGAATTGCATTGGCTTTTTTAGCTGCTGCATCACACTGTTGACTCATGTCAAGTTTATGGTCTACCAAGACTCCTAGATCCTTTTCACATGTACTGCTCTCAAGCCAGGTGTCACCCATCCTGTATTTGTGCCTTTCATTTTTTTTGCCCAAGTGTAGTACTTTACATTTCTCCCTGTTAAAATTCATCTTGTTTGCTTTGGCCCAGTTCTCTAATCTGTTAAGGTCATTTTGAAGTGTGATCCTGTCCTCTGGGGTATTAGCCACCCCTCCTAATTTGGTGTCATCTGCAAACTTGATCAGGATACCCTCAAGCCCATCATCCAAGTCATTGATGAAGATGTTGAATAAGACTGGGCCCAAGACAGAACCCTGTGGCACCCCACTAGTCACTTCTCTCCAGGATGAAGAGGAGCCATTAATGAGTACCCTTTGGGTTCGGTCAGTCAGCCAGTTACAAATCCACTGAATGGTAGCATTGTCTAGTCCGCATTTTACCAGCTTCTTTACGAGAATATCATGGGGCACCTTGTCAAAGGCCTTGCTGAAATCAAGATAGGCTACATCCACAGCATTCCCTTCATCTACCAGGCTTGTAATTCTGTCAAAAAATGAGATCAGATTGGTCTGACATGACTTATTTTTCAGAAACCCATGCTGACTTTTAGTGATCACAGCGTTCCTTTCTAGGTGCTCACAGACCGTTTGCTTAATGATCTGCTCTAGAATCTTTCCTGGTATTGATGTCAGGCTGACTGGGCGGTAATTGTTTGGGTCTTCTCTTTCCCCCTTTTTGAAAATAGGGACAACATTTGCCCTCCTCCAGTCTGCCGGTACTTCCCCAGTTCTCCAGGAATTCTCAAAGATTACTGCCAGTGGTTCTGAAATCACCTCTGCTAGTTCTTTTAATACTCTTGGATGTAGTTCATCTGGCCCTGGAGACTTGAATACATCTAAACTAGCCAAGTATTCTTGTATTACCTCCTTACTTATTCTGGGCTGTGTTTCCCCTGCTGAATCATCTGCCCCATATTCTTCAGGTTGGGCATTGTTTTCTTTTTTTGAGAAGACTGAGGCAAAGAAGGCATTGAGGAGTTCTGCCCTTTCTCTGTCTCCTGTTCGCATTTCACCATCTTCTCCTCTAAGTGACCCCACTGTTTCATTGTTCTTCCTTTTGCTACGGACATACCCATAAAAGCCCTTTTTATTGCTTTTAACCTCTCTAGCAAGCCTGAGTTCATTCTGTGCTTTAGCTTTTCTGACTTTGTCTCTACACTTGCTGGCTATTTGTTTGAATTCCTCTCTGGTGACTTCCCCCTTTTTCCATTTTTTGTACATATCCCTTTTAAATCTTAAATCAGTTAAAAGTTCTTTAGATAGCCACCCTGGCTTCTTTAGGCACCTTCCATGTTTTCGTCTCATTGGTACTGCTTGAAGTTGTGCTTTTAATATCTCCCTTTTAACAAACTCCCATCCATCATGAACTCCCTTCCCTTTTAGTATTACTGACCATGGGATCACACCCAGCATTTCCCTAAATTTTCTGAAGTCAGCTTTCTTAAAGTCTAGAATTTGAGTCTTAGTATGCTTGGTTGCTCCTTTCCGCTGTATAATAAACTCCAGAAGAGCATGATCACTCCCACCTAATGATCCTGCCACTTCTACCCCACTTACCAAGTCATCACTATTGGTTAAGACCAGATCTAAAATGGCTGATCCTCTTGTTGCTTCTCCCACTTTCTGGACAATGCATACAAACTCTGTCGATACAAGTTGTGATCACAGGGTGGGAGTAGTGTAAATTCTTAACAGTGGGATCCTGCCCATCTCTCAAGGAGCAGAAGCCCCATTATTTTTCAATAGGGTGTCTCCTTTCTTGCAGAAGTAATTAAGAAAGAAGAAGAGTCGAGCCTTGAACTCCTTTTCCAAATCTACAAGTATGCAGGGCAATACAAGTGTAGATATAGATATATTTATTTTCAATTTTGAACAGCAGCACTGATTACATACAAATCCCTGTGCTTAGAATATGATTCTGGCAAATGAAGGACCCCCACCTTGAACATTAGGCTGCCTAATAATGGAGGATTACGCTTCATTTGGCAGAATTTCCTAGAGGGCAAAATACAGTGGCTAAGCATTCCGGTTACTACAGAATGTATAACAAAAGGCCCTCTTTCACAGTCAAAACATTGCTCATAAACTCATGAAGCAAAAGACAGTCGGTTGTTTTCAACCCACACTTGTACTTTAGCAGAAGATTATCCTTCCCTTGTCTTTAAGACATCACACAGTTCCAGTTAGCTTTACTGGATCACACATTACTTCAACCATTACTTCCGTTTTTCTCAAAACCCTCAATAAAGGCATTGATCTACCCACAGTCTGAGCTGCAATTTTTTGAAGCGGAAATAAGTTACAATTGTTCAACCAATAACCTGGGGTGGGAAGGAGATACAGAGCATTTGGTGATGTCTACATTAGAAATTTAAGCTAGTTTCAAATTGGTTTAAATGTTTTGGCTCCCCAATAAACTATGGGAGGTAATAGTTTTATGAACAAGGTAGAGCAGGAGTTGTAGTCCAATAAAATCTAGAGCCATTCCTCCAATCCTGAGCTAGAAGTCTCTACCCTGACTACTTTCAGATAGCTACAGTTCCCAAGGTTTTCTAGGTAAAGCCAGGAAGTTAAATCAGATTCATACCAGATTATGTTTACTGTGTAAATGTGCCCTTCAGAAACAAATAAAAAGACAGTGTAACTATAAACTGGGGAGAGGGTTTCTTTTCTACAGTCTAGCTACAGTTGCTACGCTTCTTTCTAGTGTCTCTGCTTTTCCTATCACAGCACTGAGTTTAATCACTTCTCGTTTTTAAATAATACCACAATAAGAGTTTGCCAGCCAGCAGCTAACTCAAGGAAGAAAGAAAACAAACAAAAAACCCCAACAACCCCAAAGGAATATCAATTAATCCCTTTTCCAAGATAAATAAACATAAATCTTAAGCAGCCCATGTCACTGTGCCGTGAACGTTTCTTCTTCTTCTCCCCAAGGAGGAAACCAAAGTTCTCAGATTCGCTGAGCAAAATTATCAGCCGATACAGTTTTCCTTTCCATTCACCGCTCAAAACATGACGCAGTCGAAAAACGGGATGCCAGCAGTTGGAATGAAAGTTTGTTCGAGACTCCAGCCCACAAGTAGCAGCAAGTTGTTAATACGAAGGAGCAGCGAGGCGAAAGTTGTTGTTGTTTTTTAAAGGTGGTGATGGAATCCCATCCAGGTGTTTTGAAATGATTCAAAGAAGAGTCAGATCTTCAAACGGTTTTCCTCATCGCTGTCTTTTGATCCATCACTCAAAACAAACCAGTCACTTAATCTGATGATCCATCAGGTTTGAGAAGCCGGTCTGCTTGTTCTCGAGTTAACTTGTGGTTGTTCCTTTAGTTTAATAAAGCCCTGACATGTCTTAACTAGCTGCACAGCTCTCATAACTTAAAATGTCACTTGATTTAAAGAGGGAGGGGAAGGAGGGGGAAAATAAATAAGTGACATCAATAATGGCCTTCAATAAAAATAATCCACGTCAGCACAGCAGCAGCAGCAGCAGCAGCAGGAACCCAGTCATGGATTAAACCCTTCCAAGAAGCGTTGACCTAAGACATAAAAAGAAGAGTGGGGAGGACATTCATTAGGAACAGAGGTGGGGAGGCCAACAGCAGGTGGTGCCAAAACCAATGACAAATAAAGCCCAAACCAATGGCAAAGGTAAAGGTAAGACCCCTGACCATTAGGTCCACTTGCGAACGACTCTGGGGTTGCAGCACTCATCTCGCTCTATAGGCCGAGGGAGCCAGCATTTGTCCCAGACAGCTTCTGGGTCATGTGGCCAGCATGACTAAGCCGCTTCTGGCGAACCAGAGCAGTGCACGGAAACGCCATTTACCTTCCCGCCGGAGTGGTACCTATTTATCTACTTGCACTTTGATGTGCTTTCAAACTGCTAGGTGGGCAGGAGCTGGGACCGAACAACGGGAGTTCACCCCATCGAGGGGATTCGAACTGCCGACTTTCTGATCGGCAAGTCCTAGGCTCTGTGGGTTTGACCACAGCGCCACCCTATAAAACCAATGGCAGCCACAGCCAATTAATTCAAGTTTTGCTCGGTTCTCCTCCCTTCTACAAGGGGCAACATGGTGCCGGAGGAGCTGACAGCAAAGACCACCCTATGGGCAGGAAGAACAACAAACTGAGGATATTAAGACAGCTCCCCATTGATTAGGAAACTGGGAAACCGCTCCACAGATTGTCTCAGACGTTGCATTTTTTGGTCTCTCTCTGAGCTGTTCAACAAGTGTGTCTGGGTGTATTTTAGGGCTTGTGGCTCTCGGGAGCACAGTAGATTGGCAGCAACCTCAAAGGTGCTAAGCGTCATCTTTCAAAAGTGCAGAGCAGACAGTGGGGAACCTTGTTTGGGTTCGGGCAGAAGTGGCCCTCCAAGTCTCTGTTTGGCCCTTGGGAGTTTCCCATAGCCACCCCCTCTCTTCCCAGGCTACGCCTTTCAATGGCCCTGCCCTAAGGTCACACCAAAACGTTGTGCAACTTTCTCAGGCAAAAAAGGTATTGCGCTTGCAGGTTTCATTCCCCAACTGGCATTGGCATAAGCTTTCATCTTTGCATGCTACAGTTCCTTAGCCAGCAGTAAAACAGACAGTCACAGAGACAAAAAATTACAGAGACAGAGTAAACTAAAGCTGTGAAAATCTCTAGAATGGATAATTATGATATATAGTTCAATATAAGGAAACTACAACAACTTAACATTAAATTGCCCGACAAAAAAGTATACAGAGCCTAAATAAGGATTTTAGAACCTAAATAAAGATTTTCTTAAAAGAAAATAAACCTGACGGGTTGCCAGATAAACAAATCCCATTTCACCGAGACTATCAGTTTCCTCAAAGGAAATTAAACTTGAGAGAAGGTATAAGAACCTAAGTTATAAGAGCCCAAAGACAAAGGGTTGCAAACCTCAGTTGTAAAACTGAGTCGTAAAAACTTAGCTGGCAATGGAGGGACAATACGGGACTTTAACCAATGCAGGCTTCCCTAACCTGGTGCGCTCCAGATATTGTTGGGACTCCAGCTCCCATCATGTCCAATTCTTGAGGAACGATGGGAGTTGCAGTCTAGCAGCATACCAAAGAGCACCAGGCCTGAATCAGCACAACAAGTCAACTTTAGGAGAATTTAGAAATGACTGACTGGACAAAAGCCTTCAAAGAAGAAAGAGAAGGAAAATGGAAATCTGGGCAAAAAAAATAAATAATGGAAAAAATGCATTCATTCAATTTTTAAAGATGAAGAAGGAGGTTCCTAATACATTGGGGGTGGGTGGAAGGACCAAAAACAAAACAAAACAAAACAAAACAAAACAGCTTGTGTGCTAATACTTTGGGAAAGCCCAGAAATTAAATATGACTTCTTCTTCTTTTTTTGAAGCGAGTTCACACTGTGTCCATCTGTTGAGGCATGCAGCAGTGGAACACTTGGTATCGAAGGTGTCTTAGCGCTCAAGCAACTTTGCAATCTGCTGATTTATCTGACGGCAATCCCCTTTGACACTGACCTGAGAGTCTTCCATCTGTCTTTTTCAATGTGGTTCTCGGGGCCTTCGCTCTCGTAGGAAGCCAAGTAAAGTGCTGCAGTCAGAAGAAACAGAACGTCGTCATTACGGGTGTGAGAGCTAGTGTAGTGTAACGGTTAGAGTGTCGGACTAGGATCCGGGAGACCAGGGATCGAGACCCCGCTCAGCTCACTGTAAGACCTCTGGGGCAAGTCACTCACTCTCAGCCTAACCTATTGTGGAGATTAAATGAGGAGGGGGAGAATTGTGTTGAGCTCCTTGGCGAAGAAGTGGGGTGCAAATGCAACAAATAAATAGCTATCTTCCAGTCCTTGCCTCAGAGGATTTCACCAGCATCTCAGCACTGGGGTAGAGGACATGTCACTTCCAAGTGTACAGTAACAAGGTCTGGATGGTAAAAAAACCAAAAAGCCCTCTTACAATGTTTTTTTTATTAAAAAAAAAACCCTGCTTGCAGAAAATTCTATCCATCCTGATCTTCTGTAATGATTGTCCTCCTCCTGCTATTTGGTTAGAATACTTGGCTATGGATTTTTGAATTATTGCAATTAATTACATGCCACCTTTCTATCTCAGTTGGGACATTCATGGCAGGCGACAAACATTACCGTATTTTTCGCTCCATAAGACACACTTTTTTCCTCCTAAAAAGTAAGGGGAAATATCTGTGCGTCTTATGGAGCGAATGGTGGTCCCTGGAGCTGAATTGCCCAGGGGCCAAAAGAGGATCATGCTTTTTATTTTACAAAGAGAAAAGGGGGTGTTGAAAGGACCCCGCTCAGCAGCTGATCAGCAAGAGATCGGGAGAGAGATAAGAGTCCCCGGCTCCCTTCATTGTTGAATGTGCTGCAGAGGGAGGTTGTTTGTTTCCCCAGCGACATGTGACTGGCTGATTAGATTATCTGTCTGGAAACTGTAGAAAAGGCTCCCTTTCCTTTAGAAGCTGCAGAAATGTGAGTTGAACCCCATAAAAACAGAGCTTTTCCTCTTTGCTTTTCCCCCTTTGCAAAAGGAGCTTTGCTTTTCCCCCTTTGCAAAAAAAGCTGCAAAACTTTTAGCTGATCCTCAAAAAACAGGGTTTTTCCCTTTGCAAAAAAAGCTGCAAAACTTTTGCAAAACTTTTAGCTGATCCTCAAAAAAAACAAAAAAGGGCTTTTAGAGGAGGAAAACCAGAAAAATATTTTTTTTTTTTTCTTGTTTCCTCCTCTAAAAACGAGGTGCGCCCTATGGTCCGGTGCGCCCTATGGAGCGAAAAATACGGTATTTGAAGCACAGTCACCAGATTTGAACAACCATTATTTCTAGACTTGCATTGTTTTAATTGTGAATCAAACTTTTTCCTTTTGCGGGGACTGTCTTGCTTCTCCATCCTGTGATTCAGGTGGACTTTCTTTCTTTCTTCCTTTCCTTTCTTTCTTTCTTCCTTCCTTTCTTTTTCTTTCTAGAGCTAATATGTACCTTTACTCATTGATAAGAGCAAACCAGTCCTTTGCGACCGGAAGCGGGGGTTGTCTTGATGATGCTATGGATGCTAGCCAATCAGCACTGTATATAGCTGGCCTTTCATCACTAACTTGTAGTACTGCGGGTTTTTTCTACCCCTCTTTCCCAGAGACTCACAGGTGTATGTATCAAATGCTAACTCTGCCTTTCTTCTCCCAAGGGCCTACCTCCAACAAAGCTAAGGTGGTCTTCTGTATTTCCCCCAAAAATAAAGTGATAGATGACAGCAGACACACTGCACAATGACCAGAGTTTGCACATCTCTTACCATCCTCGCTGAAGACTGGGACGGTGAGCAGGTATGGAAGGATTTTCCTGTCTCTTTCAAAAGGGCACTCAACTTGTTTCCATGTCATAAACTCACTCACTTGTTTAGCCAGTTCCCAAAATTTCTGGAATTTAATAGAGGCAAGAGAAGGTCAGTAAAAACATGTTCACAAAAACAAAACAAACCCAACAACTAATCAAAGTCTGAGTCAAGAAAAGGAGGGGGGTGGGAATGCATGGTGTAAAATTCCAAAAATTATAAAAATGATTTATAAAAATAATAATAATTCCAAATTAGCATTTCCAACAGCTGCGATAGAGGTACACTCGCTCTTTTTCTGAAGTAAGAACTGATGACGCCACCTCACTCTTATATGACGGTGATGCTTCACCCTTAAAGGTAAAGGTAAAGGGACCCCTGACCATTATGTCCAGTCGCGGACGACTCTGGGGTTGCGGTGCTCATCTCGTTTTACTGGCTGAGGGAGGGCTTCACCCTTAAGAGAGCTAAAACTCCCAGGAAGTGGGCTTCATAATCTGTGAAAGGAATAGGGGTCTCCTAACAACTCTCAGCACCCTTCACAAACTTCAGTACCCAGGATTCTTTGGTGGAATCCAAATGGGATAGCTCAGTCGGTAGGGCATGTGACCTTTAATCTCAGGGTCATGGGTTTGAGCCCCACATTGGGCAAAAGATTCCTGCATTTCAGGGGTCTGAACTAGATGACCCTCAGGGTTACTTCCAACTCTACAATTCTATGATTCTGCTTGAAATGTATAGTGCAGATGTGGCCCTAAAACAGATGTAAAGAGAGAGAGGGGGGAACCTGAATGCTTGTCTGTTTTTAGAGGAAGGGCATGGCCAACCATGAGCAGTGAAAGAGAGAAAGTCAGAGCAGACGTTCTCCCCCAAAGGGTGGGGTCTACGCATGCATCTTTGCCAACAGGACCCGGCAACAGACACCAAATGATTAAGTCTATACCTCCAGGACTAGTCGTGCTCACAATTAGCATCAAGAGATGGGCAGCCAACCCTCCGGCAAGGCTTTCTGCTCACAGTTTAATTAGCAAAGCTTGTCGGTTTTAAAAAAACAAACCACACACACATCGAGAAATTCCGAGCATGCTCTACTTACTTCGAAATTGACATGGCCGTTGGGCAGGCGGTTGGCGCAGCCCTCGTTGAGGAAGTAAATGTCCTTGATAAGCAGGCTGAAGAACGGGATGACGATCTAAGGAAGAAGGAGCACAACGGGCTTAGTTAGCATCAGTTCCAGAATGGAGGCAGCATAACAATGGGCGAAGTCAAGGTATTCCAGTAAAAACTTGAAAATGGCTAATGCACGTAGCCTGGAGGCACAGGAGCATGGGAAGGTGCCTTATACAAAGTCTGGCCTTTTTATTCATCTAGTTCAGCAGAGAGAGAGAGAGCCAGTGTGGTGTAGTGGTTAGGAGCGGCAGACTCGTAATCTGGTGAACTGGGTTTGCATCCCCGCTGCTCCACATGCAGCTGCTGGGTGACTTTGGGCTAGTCACACTTCTCTGAAGTCTCTCAGCCCCACTCACCTCACAGAGTGTTTGTTGTGGGGGAGGAAGGGAAAGGAGAATGTTAGCCACTTTGAGAGACTCCTTCGGGTAGTGATAAAGCGGGATATCAAATCCAAACTCTTGCTGTTCTTCTTCTTCATCATCTCCCTTTCAGCAGCGCTGAAGCTAGCATAATAGTGACTTTCTTTGTCTAAGGCACACACACTTTTTCTACCAAAGGCCAGGGATCAGGGGCTGAACACAAGTATTAATGAACTTATGAGTTGTTTCTGAAAACCACGAACAACAACAAGACTGAAAGTGGTAATGCCTAGGAAGTTGGCATGGTATTGCCATCTTCCAAAACGCCTTCAATGATCTTTCTTTACACTCCCTGCAAATTCCTAAGGCCCAGCTGAAATTAAGCAGGACTGTGGCCAACCTTGAGCTGAAGGTTCTCCACTCTGGACATATTTGCCCATTTATTTATTAAATTTATACCCTGCCCTTCCTCCCAAGGGACCCCAGGGCAGCAAGCAACAAGAGATCAAACATCTTTATAAAAAACCATTCTGATACAGCCGCACACTGGGAAACCTCAATTTGAAAGGCCTGTGGAAAGAGAAAAGTCTTTGCTTGGGACCGAAAAGACAACAGAGATGAGGCCTAGTTGATATTCAAGTGGGGAGGGATTCCAAAGGGCTGGTGCTGTGACAATATACCCGATTCCTATACTGTGCGGAATTCCTAATAAGATGGTATCTGCGGGAGGCCCCCATCTCCAGAGCACAGCAACTAGGGCTGGGCAATATCTGGTTTTCAGCATCGTGATATATCACCAGCTAAACATTGTGATATACAAATATATCACAATGTCTGAAATAAGGGTGGATCTACGCCAAGGCATGGGCCGGCTGCACGGTTTTTCTCACATTGTGATTTTGGCATCACACACACAAACACACACACACATTGTGATTCACAATATGTCAGCAGGTCAAAAATAATGAAACTGATATCATGATATGGACTTCAGAGCAGTTTTGGATGCTATATGGATATATCGCCCAGCCTTAACAGCGACTGATTTGGTATATAAGGGGTGTCCTTCAGGTATCCTGGTCCCAAGCGTTATAGGATTTTGCACACCAGAACCAACTTCTTGAACTTAGCTTGGGAGCTAAATGGGAGCCAGTTTCCCTTTTGGTTTCCCATTGCATCTGGCACACAAACACATGGACACATATGCACCATATCAGTATATTTCAAAACTTACAAGCTTATCATAGGAGTCTCAATACCTGATATACGAACCTTCCTCTTTTCCCACTTCACAACCTCAATTTCATGGGGTGTTGGACCATAATAATCTTTTCTCCTGCAGTTTCTACTTCTAGCATTCCCTTCCCACCAAAACAAACAACTTGCAACAAGCAACTCATGCAAGTAAAGGCTGGATTTTTAAAGATTCAGCTGAACCCCAGGATGTACTGCTTTCCCCAAAGTACAGAGATTTCAGAGAATATCTTTTGGCCGAGGAGCAGCCTGCAAAGCTTTCATCTTTTTGCCTTTCATCCAGAAAGAGCAAAGTGTTTGCTTCTCACTCTTTTAGAACTTTGCTCCATTTCTGGGGCAATAGAAATGAGAGAGAGAAAACCCACTTAGAAATTTGATTCCCTGCAATGGCAGCCATGGACAGGAATAACATCACATTTCCCATCAGGGTGGAAGTGGAAGGCTTGCCCAAATAATTAGTGTTCCAGCTTGATTCACTTGCATTATTAAAACACATGCCTGGGGAACGTGTGGCCTTCAAGAAGTTGCTGGACTACAACTCCCATCATTCAAGACCATCAACCACATTGACTGGGGATGATGGGAGTTGGAGTCCAATGAAATTCTGCAAGGTCATAAGTTCCCCATCCCCATTATAAAGCCTTCCTTTCTGCTAGCTTAAAAACAGTAGACTCTGATGCCACCACCACCACCACAACAAATTCCTTGGCCTTAAGAGTCACAAGCTTGGCAGGGGGTTGGACTGGATGGCCCTTGTGGTCTCTTCCAACTCTATGATTCTAAGTTTATGTTCAAAAGAGTGTGGGCAACGTATGGCAAAATATGAGGAGCCCAAGGGTATCCCAAATGGATAAATAGATCCCTAATGGCGAGGGACAGAATTTAGTATGCTGCATAAAGGTAAAGGGACCCCTGACCGTTAGGTCCAGTAGCGCACGACTCTGGGGTTACGGCGCTCATCTCGCTTTACTGGCCGAGGGAGCTTCCGGGTCATGTGGCCAGCATGACTAAGCTGCTTCTGGCGAACCAGAGCAGCGCACGGAAACCCTTACCTTCCCGCCACGGTACCTATTTATCTACGTGCTTTCGAACTGCTAGGTGGGCAGGAGCTGGGACCGAGCGATGGGAGCTCACCCCGTCACGGGGATTCGAACCCTTTAGGACAGAACCCTTTAGGACAGGCCAGGTGTTACATTTCTTTATGAGAAAAGTGACAATCAGTGATTAAAAAATAATAATGCACATTTTCCCCCCAAGACGGTTCCCAGTTAGCAGGAAGCTGTGCTCCAGGCAGATGGCTTACCTGGTGCACATCTCCTAATAAGTAAATTGATCCCTGGCCAACCACAAATATATTTGCAAATCATACCTTCTCTCTGTTGCTGTGTGCTGTCAAAGACCGCTGAGCTGCTCCACGCAAAGCTGTGCGGTAATTGTAAAAATTGCTGGAAGGGTCCATTTGATGCTAGATTTAAAATAAAATAAAAGCCATAGCAGACACCACAAAATTATTTAGAAGTCCAGCATTTAATTCAGTGGAAGAGCACTGGATACGAAGCAGCAATCGGCCTGTTTTTAGATAGTTTTTAGTTTGCTGCCGGTGTTACCAATAATTTCATTGCTTTCTTCATTTGTAAACTGCTCCGAGGTTTGTTTACTTTTTACAATCAAGCGATATGCAAATTTTATGAAATAAACTAATAAAGCAGACAACCAGCAAAGGCTCATCCAAAATTTGAAAGAGAGACAGAGATGGATCGAGATAAGCCACTGTATAGCTCCATACTTATATGATCAGACATTTGAGTCAGATAAGCTATTTGGAAGTAATAGGAAATTTAATAAATTGGGACCCATGTTCTGCGTATTCGCCCACGGAATAGATTTTCAGAGTAATATTCCTTTTAGTATATTATTGTTATGTTTATTTTGTTTGTGTCCTCTGCCCTGGGACCTTCAGGTGAAGGAGAGATTACAAACATTCAATATAAATAAATAAATTGTTGCCCATTAAATGGCATATGGAAAGCATAGACTACTATAGATTTTTCTAATGGGCTAGGAGCTTCTCTTGTTGCTACACTGTAAGCAGCAGTGTGTAGTCAGAACATTTTAAGATATTACCCACCCTCTCCAATCTTTAATGGAGCTAGCATTAGGGATAGAAAAAAATGCACAGAATAGGTAGATATCTTTGCATAGATGATGAGAACCACTTCTCTCTGTCCCCCTGGCTGATAAACAACTGGATAAACAAGATTTCAGGTGACCAAACCCACATTTACCTCGAGAATGTCGAACTTGGCCGTCTTGACTTTTGACCAGGTTTTCTTTAGCCTGGAGACAGGGCTCATGTTCATTCCAGCTTTTAGTTCAAAAGGCGGCAAGGAAAGTTGCAGAAACAAGAGCGAAAGAGCACATCATTATCCTGGACTAGATATATTCAAAAAGCAGGGGAAAGGGAATCTAATATTTGCAAAGATAGCCATTCTGGCCTCCCCTACAGCATTATGGAAGATGTGAATAGAAAGTACTGGAACTGCAGATCTGGTAGCAAAAGCAGCCTCACGTCCTTCTGTCCTCTGTCCTGAGAGTTAGGACTAAGGCTATGTGCACACCAAACATTTAAAAGGACATTAGGTAAAGGTTAAAGGGACCCCTGACCATTAGGTCCAGTCACAGACGACTCTGGGGTTGCGGCACTCATCTCGCTTTACTGGCCGAGGGAGCCGGCGTACAGCTTCTGGGTCATGTGGCCAGCATGACTAAGCCGCTTCTGGCAAACCAGAGCAGCGCATGGAAACACCGTTTACCTTCCCACCGGAGCGGTACCTATTTATCTACTTGCACTTTGACGTGCTTTCGAACTGCTAGGTTGGCAGGAGCAGGGACCGAGCAACGGGAGCTCACCCCGTCGCGGGGATTCGAACCGCCGACCTTCTGATCAGCAAGTCCTAGGCTCTGTGGTTTAACCCACAGCACCACCCGCGTCCCTTTAAAAGCACATTACTTCCCCCCAAAGAATTCTGGGAACTGTAGTTTGCCCCCCCCCACAGGGCTGCAATTTCCAGCTCCTATAACAAACTACAGCTCCCCAGATTCGTTTTCGGGAGAAGTCAGATGCTTTAAATGTAGGGTGTGTACGCAGCATAAAAGACAAAAGTAAGAATCAGGAAGTGTTTGTTCCCAATCTTGCCTCTGCCATGGTGACCTTTGGCACCCCATTCTCTCTCGGCCTCAGTCCTTCCCTCCTCAAATTGGGGATAATACCAATGAATACAGGGTTGTTGTAAGGATTACAGCTAGATAATGGATTTGAAGTAATCTGAACTATCATCATATTTCTTAATTAGCCGAACGTCCTAGTGTGGATTGTGACAATACAGAAACACAGTATTAAAATCAGTTAAAACAATTTGCAACCAGAAGAACTGCATGGGTCCTAACTGAAGATACTGTGCAGTACAACCGGTTAGTATCATCATTAATATTATTATTTGCTCTGCAATGCAACAAGACAGTTCTATCTGGTTAGTGATATTACATTACAGAGCAGTTGTGTGACAGGAGTGGGGAGACACAGGGTACAGCTGTTGGCAGCAACAATATAGATAAATCTTCCCTGACCTGCTGTCCCCCAGATGTTTCTGGCTAAGCTACAACTAGAGATTGGGAAGAAAGCCAGTTCAGTTTGACCACACGTACTGGGGCTGATGGGAGCTGGAGTCTAACCATATCTGCAGTGTCACAAGTTGGACAAGGCTTTGCCCAGATCTAGTCTAGTCCTGGCCTGAATCAGACTGAGGTGAGCCAACTCGTTCTCCAAACCAAGCACCCTTCAACAAGCAACAATTTAAAAATACCGTGAAACTACGAAGGATTCCCGTCTATACTTACAAATAATGGCCATTAACGAGTTGAAGTTGCCAATGTTAAAGCACTCCCGGGCCACATCGATGAAGTACTCTATCATCCTCGCTCGGTGCTTTTTCTTCACAGGCTGAAGGAAGGAAAACAAACCCAAAAGAGAAGGGGTTATTATCATTTAATCTATTTCTTGCAGAGGAAGGGACACACAAAGGGGCAAAGCGCAGGCATATATGTCTATATCCAGAGGGTTCTTTTGTAACAGTACTCACTGGTAGAGAGTACCAGAACCTCTTTTTTTCTACCCATGGCGGCCATTTTGTGCTGGCACCCACAGCACTTTCATGAGTTCCAACGCCTCATCTTTTTGCCCCCCCCCCAAAAGCACTGTCCCTACCATCTGTGGCACTGTAATTTAACATTATTCTACAGATACATTACAAGACCTTGCAACACAAGGAGGACTTTAGGTTGTTCCATCAGCTCCACACTTGGTATATTTGATCTATGTACTAGCGGCTGTTTCAGAACTGACAGAAAATCACAATGGGACTCACATCTCGCATTCAGCGGAGGGCTATCGAGGCCCTTCTGCTAACCTTAGCTAGGTACTTCAGGCTCGCACACATTTTATTTTCTTTGGGTGAGCAAATTAAAATCATCCAAAAAAAAAAAAAGGATTTCACAGAGGGACTGAAATGTAGAGCTGATTAACACACATGTATTCACAGGCCTGGTGTCGTTACCTGCCATCATTAGGGCTCCTTGGTGCCAACCCCTTGCCAGACCCAAATGGTGGAGGGATATACTATTTCAAACGAAAGAGAGGGCAGGGCATCATATTTTAAATTCTCCTTCGTGTAAAAAACAAAACAAAACAAAACAAAACACCAAGCTGAACACATTCCCTGCATAAACTAGAGGAAGATGGAGCATACCCATTTTCAGTTTACTACTTGCAGGGAGCTTTTTTTTTAATGTGGAAGAGTGTTACAAGTACGGCACCCAACCCCCAAACTTTGCTTACCATGCATATTTCTGTGGCAACCAAGTAGCTGAGCCTGTTAAACCATTCTACATAGGCTTCCAGGTTTCGCGCCTTCTTCCGGTCACCATAGCAGCTCTGAGAAGACAAGAGCATCCGTTTGTTTCCCATGCCATGTTTCCAAGCGGGTAAAAATTCAACTTCTACAGCTTTATTATCGTCTTTACCTCGCCTTGGTTTAAATGAAGTTTTACGTATAATACCCAAGTGGCATTCCCCTTCCAGAGCTACAATTCCCAGAGTTCCCTGGGAGGAGGGATGGGTTGTTAAACCACTCTCAGAATAGCAGCCATCGGTGAGGGGAATAAGGGTCTCCTAACAAGTCTCAGCACCCTTAAAACTACAGCTCCCATGATTCTTTGGGGGGGAAGCCATGAATGTTTAAAGTAGTATCACAGTGCGTCAAGTGTATGATGTTAGAATTAGTCCCACAGATGCTGTAATCTGGTGACGGTTTTACCCTCCCAATGAACTTCCTGTTCAGCATCATGGACTGACATGATGGAACCCACATAGTCCTGGTCCCAACTTTGCAATCCTAGATTATCAATGGAGTTCACAGAATCACGCATAATCGCAGAATTATACAGTTGGAAGGGATCAAGAGGATCATTCTAGTCCAACCACGCAAGGCAGGAATCTTTTGCCCAACGTGGGGCTCGAACACACGACCCTGAGATCAAGACCTTCATGCTCTACTGACTGAGCTAGCCGAACTTGTCCTGTAGAGTGACTGAAACCTAGCACCCACGCAAATGTCCACACAGCCCCCTCATTCACCTTGTCGTTATCCAGCGGGTCCTTTTGTACAAATGCCTGGACAAACTCCTGTGGTCCAATGTAGTTGAGCCTCTCCTGCAGAAAAAGGAAAGGAAGGGAATGAGGACCGGTGGCAAAATTCGCACACAGCCGTCAAAGAAAGGCGAACGCAGAGCACTGGCAAGATAAGGAGGCAGCGGAGAGCAGGACAGCGTCAACTCACTAGCTCTATGTGAGTCAGCTGCTGTGCTAGCATGTAAGGGTCGCTGCAGACGGTGATGATATCCCTCTGAATGGCCTGGGGTTTGGTCTTCAGGACTGTCAGCCGGTCTGTCGAGCTCGCATTGATTTTTGCAAGCACCTCCTCGTACTGGCTAAGGGAGGCCAGCTTACGAATGAGATTCTGGATGATTTGCTGCACATTTTTCCGGTACATCTGCCAAAGGAAAAGAAAATAATTAATTCATCCATTTATATCTCACCTTTCCTTCAAGGAACAGACAGGGTGGCCTACAGGGTTAGATGACTGCAATGCATTAAATGCAGACGGTTCGGAAACTTCAGCTAGTGCAGAATTTGGTGGCCAGGTTGCTCACCGGGGCAAGGCAGTTTCAGCATATGACACCAATCCTGGCCCAAGCTCACTGGCTGCACATTAGCTTCTGGGCCCAATTCAAAGTGCTGGTTTTGACCAATAAAGCCTTAAACAGCTCAGGCCCACAATACCTCAAGGACAGCCTCTCTCCATATGAAACTACCCGGACCCTGAAATCATCCTCTGAGGCCTTACATTGTGTGCCTCCTCCACGTGAGGTCTGGAGGGTGGCAATATGAGAACGGGCCTTTTTTGTGGTGGCTCCCCGTTTGTGGAACTCTCCCCAGGGATGATTGCTTGGTGCCTTCATTATATAATTTTATGTTGTGAACCACCCCAAGATCTAAGGATGAAGGACGGTATGCACATTTTAACAACAAACAACAACAACAATTATTATTATTATAATACCTCCCCACCTTTTTAAGCCTCATAGCATTCCTGTGAGGCAAGTTAGAGTGATATACAGTGACTAGCCCAAGGTTATCCAGTGAGCTTCATGGCTGAGTCAGGATTTGGATCTGGTGAAATCTGGTCTCTCAGGTCCTAGCATTACACTCTAACCACTAACCCCACACACCCCACACAGGCTCTGTTATTGAGTTATGCTTCATACATATGTAATATCCTCAAGTATTCAAAGTGATTCATATTAGTACAGCCCTGTAAGGTATTGGTATCTCCATGGCTTTTTTGTGGGTGACAATATTCACCAATATAGCACCTCTCTTTTGGAAGCCCACGACAACATTTTGTGCTGGCACCATGACACTTTTAATAAGATATTAGTACAGGCTACTTAGAATCATAGAATCATAGAGTTGGAAGAGACCACAAGGGCCATCCAGTCCAACCCCCTGCCAAGCATTTTTTTTTAAAAAAACAACACCAAACCAAACTAAAATCACACTGATTATGAGCCAAGCCATGGTTTAGCTTAGTATTACACTCTACAGGTAATTTTAGTATTACACTCTAACCAGACAAACCACAATCTGTAGCCAAGGCTTGTTCTATAGCTTGTGTGTGTCTTCAGTCGTTCAGTCGTGTCCGACTCTTCGTGACCCCATGGACCAGAGCACGCCAGGCACCCCTATCCTTCACTGCCTCCCGCAGTTTGGCCAAACTCATGCCAGTCGCTTCGAGAACACTGTCCAACCATCTCATCCTCTGTCGTCCCCTTCTCCTTGTGCCCTCCATCTTTCCCAACATCAGGGTCTTTTCCAGGGAGTCTTCTCTTCTCATGAGGTGGCCAAAGTACTGGAGCCTCAACTTCAGGATCTGTCCTTCCAGTGAGCACTCAGGGCCGATTTCATTGAGAATGGATAGGTTTGATCTTCTTGCAGTCCATGGGACTCTCAAGAGTCTCCTCCAGCACCATAATTCAAAAGCTCTCTCTATAGCTTACTGCTCTTAGTTTGTGTGAGAGAAGATACCGTAAGCCCTGAGTCCAGGTTTGGGTGCAACGCTAAACTAAACCATGGATTGGCTCATGGCAGCAGCATGATTGGACGAGGAGCAAAGTTGCTGTGATCTCAACTCACAGGCAGCAGCATGATTGGACGAGGAGCAAAGTTGCTGTGATCTCAACTCACAGGGCGATCTGTTCACACTAAGCCATGGTTTGTCTTAACGTTCCATACAAACTGAGTCACCGACACTTTAACGAAGCAGCACATTGAAAGACTTATAAATTTGTTACAGCATAAACAGGATTTTGGATGGGAAAATCTCTGCCCACCCACACCCTGCTGCCGAAAGGCACTGAGTGATGGTGTGACAGCTTGGGAGACCGTAATGAGAGGTGGCTTTCAGTGATCACTGGGGAGATATCTCAGCCTAAAGACAAAAGAATATCCTTATCACCGATTGCCTGTTGGGTGAGCTATCCATACGATTGCCTGTCTGATGGTGAGCTATACATACTTATCTCACGATCTGATGTGACAGCTAAAAAAGGTCAATGCAAAGGCAGCGGGGATGTGAGAGAGTGGGGGAGAGAGAGAGATTGAGAGATATGACTCACATGTTTCAAGACACACACAAATAAACTCAAATTATCTGTCTCCAAGTAGGTGGATGTGATTTAAGCTGCAGACACAAAGGCCAAACTTACCAAACTCTCGCCAGTTGTCACAGACTGGCCGGGTGGGAGGTGGGAGGCACCAGCTGGGTAGCCCCCAGGGGAACAAGGCTCAGAGCCAGGGGATTGGTGGTGGGATGACAATGAGTGCTCAGAGGGAGAAGAGGGAGCAGACTGGGGAGGGAAGGTGTTGGAAGCTGGAGAGGCAACAGGCTTTAGTGAGCAGGAAGAGACTGTGGCAGAGAGCAGTCCAGAATCAGAGGCTGGAGAGGAGGGGGACCAGGAGACAGAGATGAGGCAGGTTGCTGAAGAAACCAGGGACTCTCTCCCTTCTGCTGTGTCCAGCTCTTCTCCCCTTAATCCCCTACAACCCAGAGAGGAATGAAGAGGGCAGAGCAATGAGACACAAGACGACAGAGCCTTGGGCTGTTGGGAAAGGAACTGGGGAGGAGCCTTAAAGAGTGTGGTGGGAAGGCAGGGGCCTACAGCGCTTGCAACTGCCTCCCTGGAGCAAGACCTACTGGGAAGAGTTGCTGGAATCACTAGGCCTGCACCGTTTTGGGTTTCTTTCAGTAAAGAATTAGCTCACTGACACTGGGTGTTTTATTTCTGACTGGCTTCTGACACCAGTCCTTAGTGGACGGCATCGGGACAGGCTCACTTTAAACCCAGCACTAGTTGCACATTTTGTCATACAGGATGAGGTTGAAAGCAGTTAAGCTTTGGGGAGTGGGGTGTGGGGTACAGCAAACAGCACTAACAGAGGGCGGATGATGGGCAAACCTATGTAGGAGGACTTCCTACAAACCCCTCAACTCTTGTAGCGATCTGCATTGCAGTGCAAAAGAAACAAGGTCACCCCCGCCTGCATTTACCCTTCCAAGAGAATTACTAGCCAATATAACTAATAATTTATGACATCCAGAGCTGTACTGCGACGCTGGCTTTCTCTCTCAGCCACCCCGCCTTTTCATAAGGGGGTGGGGGAAACAGAGTCTCTTTTGAGTTTCAGAAAGTCTCTGTTATTATTATTTTTACGTGAACATTTATTACCCTCACATAAATCTTTTTTTGGAACATTTTTATCTGAGGAACCCCTGCTAAGGGACCCGTGTTGCATGGGGACACTTTATGAAGGTGGCTCTTGGGCCACTAAACAAGGCCGGCAAGGGCTTTTCGTAGGCCTGAAGCAGAGTTGTCCATTTCATTCTGAAAGCGTCTCCATCCTTTTTTAAAAAAAACAACAACAACAGCCCAGAACCGATCCAAGTCCTTTAGTGAGAATTAAAGCACTGCAAGCTTCCATAAAATGCAATGTCCCACATTGGGCGTCATAGATAAAGTGGGCTATGCAGACCAAGTTAAGAAATGAATGGTGTGTGTACACACACACACAATTGCTATCCCACATGCTAGCTGACAGGCACCGGCTGGCAAACAGGTGGTTTATCAAAGGCGAAAGAAGCAGCTGGGATTAAGCGTGGGGGGGGGGACATAGTGGGGAGGGAGCGGCCCCAAGGGATTTCGGAAACAGAGTAAACGCGGAGCAGCTCGACAGGTTGGAGGTTGTGGGAAGAAAGCCGAACGGGGAAGGGAGGGAGAGTCACGCAGGAGAGCTGAAGTATGTGGTTTGGAGACCGCGAGCATATGGGCAGATAAAAGACTCGGAGGCTGGTCCATTCGTGCAAACTCAGCAGGGAGGATGGGGACAAAAGCAGGAGCTGGCGCTGTCTGTCGTTTGGCTCCGACTCTATACCTCCTGTCAGCCTACCTCCTGTCAGCCTCTCCGCCTTCTGCCCCACTAGATAAAAGCAGTCCTTTAAATGATTTCGAACCACAAATGCTTCCTGCTACCTGCAACAGGGAGGTCCCCAGCCCCACCCACCCCTTTTAAAATTGGTGCAATATAAAAATCATACTAAAGCTTTAAAGGTAGGTAGCCGTGTTGGTCTGCCATAGTCAAATAAAAAATTCCTTCCAGTAGCAACTTAGAGACCAACCAAGTTTGTTCTTGGTATGAGCTTTCGTGTGCATGCACAGGTATCTGAAGAAGTGTGCATGCACACGAAAGCTCATACCAAGAACAAACTTGGTTGGTCTCTAAGGTGCTACTGGAAGGAATTTATTTTATTTTTTATTTTGTTTTGACTAAACCTTTAAAGGCATTTTCCCACCTCCTCTCCCAGACTAATGGCACTCTGTTTATCAGATACGATGGAAATTTGTTACTATTGCCTCTCTCACTCCTTCCAGCGGCCTTTATACTACAGTGGTGCCTCGCAAGACGAAATTAATTCGTTCTGCGAGTGCTGTCTTATAGCGAAAATTTCGTCTTGCGAAGCACCAACGAGGGAAGAGCAGTTTTTTTTTTTAATCGGCAATTTTTTTCGTCTTGCGAGGCAAGCCCATAGGAAAATTTGTCTTGCGAGGCAGCCTTCCGCTAGCGAATGCCTTTTGTCTAGCGAGTTTTTCGTCTAGCGGGGCACCACTGTACATGGCATCTCAGGGCTCACTGATGGCACTGTGTTCCTGGGCAATGGCAATGCTCCGGGGTTCCTCCTCCTTGCCTGTCAGGTGTAATGCAGGGTTGTATTAAGGGAAGACCAGAGATTCCCAACTGCCTCACTCGGGATGATGTCGCTGCTACCACTTGCGATGTCCGGCAGAGAGCGGGAGATTTATACAGTGGACCCTCGGGTTACGTTACCTTCGGTACGTAACTTTCGGGTACCTTCGGGTAACGTAACTTTCGGGTTGTGAACACGGCAAACCCGGAAGTGTATACTTCTGGGTTTCTCTCTGTGCGCATGCACAGAAGTGCTCTGCGCAGAAGCAGCGCCTCATGTTGCGGACCTTTTCAGGGTATGTAAGGACCTCCCCGGAACGAATTAAGTTCATATCCGGAGGGTCCACTCTATTTGTTTGCAAGTGCATTCAACCCCACCCTTTAGCAAAGTTCTTACAAAATCAGAATGTCAAGCATTTAAGACACCCAGGGTGCAATTCAACGTTGCACTAAGGCGGCTGTTCTGTCATTGAAAGCATTTCTGCTTGCCGGATGTAACAAACTCGCCTCTCCTCCCCGTCCACCAGCCTGTGGGTTCCCCTGACCCTCCCTAGCAAATATGGGAGTGGGGACTGAGAGCGGAGGAAAAGCCCTGCTAATGCTAAGAGGACTCGCACTAGTGCAACGATTTAGTTGAATCCAGCTTGGACATCAGAGATGCCTTGGTGTTCAGATGAGCACAACGCGATAGTTGGTTCAACACAGGGGTTATTCCTTCATTGCTGGGGGTTGGACTAGATGACTCTAGTGGGTCCCTACAATTCCTCTGATTCCATCTCCTGCTCTTTCCTTGCCCTACACCAAGACAGTGTTTTTTAATCACTCAAAGCCACCACCCACCAGATAAAACTTTGTCTGCATACATGATTGGGTTTTTTTTGCAATTCCTGCATATGTCATTTGACAGTAAAGCCTACCATGGCTAAAAGAAGAAGAAGAAGAAGAGGAGGAGAGGAGGAGGAGGAGGAGGAGGAGGAGGTTTGGAGGAGGAGGAGTTTGGATTTGATCCCGCCGCTTTATCACTACCCTAAGGAGTCTCAAAGCGGCTAACAATCTCCTTTCCCTTCCTCCCCACAACAAACACTCTGTGAGGTGAGTGAGGCTGAGAGACTTCAGAGAAGTGTGACTAGCCCAAGGTCACCCAGCAGCTGCATGTGGAGGAGCAGGGAATCGAACCCGGTTCACCAGATTACGAGTCTACTGCTGTTAACCACTACACCACACTGGCAGAGGTGTGATCTTTCAGGTGCAACTAGACTATAATCCCCCCTGGGCACCACAGGACACTTCAGTGCAGAATGTGAGAAAATACTCTGCAATAATTAGGAACATCTTGAAACACCAGCAAGCTCATGCTCCACGCAAGTGACTCACCTCATCCCCACTGGCAATTTGATGGGCCAGTTCCTTCAAATTCCTCATCATCCGCTCATCTCGAAAATCATAAGGAAATGTCTCTGTCCACTCTGTTAGCAACTGCAGAATTTTGGGGGCAATTTTCCGTAACCAGTTCTGGAGAGAGAGAAAGGACATAGGTCTGGTCCCTCGGAATATTCATGAGTTAGGGTTAGGAAACAGCAGCTGCATGTGGAGGAGCAGGGAATCGAACCCGGTTCACCAGATTACGAGTCTACTGCTGTTAACCACTACACCACACTGGCAGAGGTGTGATCTTTCAGGTGCAACTAGACTATAATCCCCCCTGGGCACCACAGGACACTTCAGTGCAAATGTGAGAAAATACTCTGCAATAATTAGGAACATCTTGAAACACCAGCAAGCTCATGCTCCACGCAAGTGACTCACCTCATCCCCACTGGCAATTTGATGGGCCAGTTCCTTCAAATTCCTCATCATCCGCTCATCTCGAAAATCATAAGGAAATGTCTCTGTCCACTCTGTTAGCAACTGCAGAATTTTGGGGGCAATTTTCCGTAACCAGTTCTGGAGAGAGAGAAAGGACATAGGTCTGGTCCCTCGGAATATTCATGAGTTAGGGTTAGGTGGGCACAAGACTACGTACTGAGTATTGCTGTTCACCTAAACAGACTTTCCATTTGGGGTGCTTGAAATTTCTGTCCAGTCTGCATTTTAAAGTATGTTTGATCCCAATTCACAGTTTCTAGATTGGAACAGTTATTTTGCTTTTCTCCAATGAGTTACAAAAATGCATATTTTGGTGTAAAAAAAAAAGTACAAAGATAATGCAGTTTTTTGTGCAGTTTGGAAGAGAAAAAAACAAGACCCTAGTGGTTCAAGAATGGGACAGAATGAACTTATGGATGAACAAATGCAAAAGCTGACACGGACCGGGAAATATTGATCCATTCCCACCCTTCGGTGTCCACTTCTATTCTCACTAAGGATGGAAACAGACAACCATGTGCTGGAAGCCATTAAAAAGTGTATTTTAAGGCAGGAGGACCATGCAGCTGCTTTGAGCTCTTTGGAGGAAAGGTGGGGTAGAAGTTGTAGCCAACAAATCGTAGCGGTGGAAGGTACCCAAGGGTCATCTAGTCCAACCCCCCACAATGCAGGAATCTTGGCTAAAGAACCCATGAAAAATGGGCATCCAACCTCTGCTGGAAAACCTCCGAAAAAGGAGAGTCCACCACCTCTCAATGGGAGTCTGTATATAAATATAAATAAATGCATCTCGCCTCGATGTGTTGGCTAAGATGACCTTCTGTCCCAGTCATTAAGCAGGGTGCAACCCTAAATCACATTGGTTAGGCAGGCCACTTACTTTATCGGCTGTGGGCTCATCCAGTCTCTGCTGCTCAATGCACAAATGGCAAACTTTTGCCATTAACTCGTAAGGGTGGACGAAGAGCCGAGAGCTGAGCAGGAAGGTAAAGATGTATGTTCTCTGCAGATTAAGAGAGACACTGGCTAAGAAGTTGCATAACTTCACAGGGGGCATTTAGAACAAAACATGCATGCTCATGTTTTAGCAGGCAGAGGCTAGCTTGTTGCGTTACCGTGGGAGAGCACCCAAGACTGCCAAGGTACCATAAGCATTTGAAACCTCATTGCGCCAAACACCATTGTCTTCAGAACCTGTGCTGGTTACATCACCACACCCTGGCGATGCAAGGCTGGCAGCAGACAGGGCAAGGAACATCACAGCTGAGCCGACAATCCTTGCGTAATAAACACGCAATCAATAACAGAGTTGCTGGGTATGCAATTTCAGAAGTCATCCTCTTGCCAAACACGCAATATTGCCTAGTGGTTTAGGGACTCTCACCTCTACCTTGAACTCAGTGGGTGGTGAGAGGCAAACACCTCAGCATCAGCCTCCCAATCACATGGGCCTACTCTAGAGCATTGATGCAAGCAGTATTGAGGTTATACTATAAAGTGCTACAGAGGGGGAGAGATAATCCCCTTTACCAGTGTGGTTGGTGCCACCTCCATTTATGATGATGATGATGAAAATATTAATATACTGCTGCATCATAAAGATATAGCACAGTGGTTTACAATATAAAAAGATGAAACCAAACAATAAAATAATAAAAAGTTCAAAGTGAGTTCAATGCAAAAATAAATTTGACACAAACATCAATAGACCATTGTGTGGGGTGCACTTTTAATTGCCGGGCAAAACAGAAAGGTTTTCAGGAGGTGTTTAAAGGTTGGCACAGAAGGTGCCCACTGAAACTCTAGTGGCAGAGCATTCCACAGGACTGGGGTGGTGACACTAAAGGCTCGATTTTTCGTTGTTGTCAAATGAGCCCCAGCAACTCGGGGAACAACCGAATTTGCTCTGGCAGATGGGAGAGGCAGTCACACCAGTAAGTGCTGTGTACTGTAGTAAAACCAGAAAGCTTGCATTCTTGGTAGATCCACTATGTGTTGAAACTCACTGCTCAGAATCATGGGATAAGCCTTATCACTGTAACTGACCAGCCCTAGTTTGGTATTCCAAGACTGCTGCAAATTCCAGCAATGAATATATATTTATTATCTGTGAAACCGATTCAGCTGCAGTTATTTTACTCTCTGTGCAGCCAGCTCCTAAGTGATCTTCATAGTATATCTTCATAGCTGAGGCTTCCCTGCTGCATAAGCTCTCTGCTACACTGCGCCAGCCCATAAGCAATAATCTTAATAGCTCAGCCATAGGTTCCTGCACCCCATAAATAGAGCCCAGTAGTCTATGTACGTTACGCCAAATTTCATATTCTTAATGGCTCTAAGTTTCTATTCCATATCACTTTTGCAAGCAGGAGAATACAACTGAGGAACAGACAGTGTACATCTTTCCAGTGTGGAATCCTGTTCTGTTGCCATCACCCAGTCAATCATAGGACGGAAAATTCCATGCAGCTTCAAGAGTTAGCAATCCTCATGTGTGTTTTCAACAAGGGTATCATTGAGTTCAATCCGAAGCTTCCATGCATGGACATGAATAAGCAAGGAGTGTTTTAAGCAACCTTGGTTGGTTTTTTTTTTTTGAGTAATTGCCATATTTACTCGAATCTAACGCTCACCTTTTTGGGCCATATTACGTTGTGAAAGTCGAGGCGCGCATTAGATTCGACGGCACATTTACATCCGCCAGCAAATGCTTCTTTTTGTTTCAAGGTTCGGAAAACTGAGGTGCACATTAGATCTGATGGCGCATTAGACTCGAGTAAATGCTGTAATATTGAAGGAGTGCTAGTGAAGGGGAAATATTCACACATTAAGAAATCTGTCGCAATCGATTGCTCAGCACATTTGTGAAGATCAAATGGAAAGCTGAACATTTGATGTCCATGTGCGTATTCAGACACAGAGCAGAGGATAGAAACAAACTCATCATACGGCGCGGGGGGGGGGGCCACCAATTCACTTATGGCTGTTTTCTACATGGATGGTAATGCCCAAACACAAAAATTGCATATAGACTTGGGTGTGGTGCTTATCTTGCTATGTGTATACGTGGCAAAGAGCAGCGTTTTCCTAGCCTGTAGTCTGCTGGGCAGGCATCTAGAAACCCACTTAAAGGTAAAGGTAAAGGTACCCCTGACCGTTAGGTCCAGTCACGGACGACTCTGGGTTGTGGCACTCATCTCGCTCTGTAAGCCGAGGCAGCTGGCGTTTGTCCACAGACAGCTTCCAGGTCATGTGTGGCCAGCATGAGTAAGCAGCTTCTGACGAACCAGAGCAGCGCACGGAAATGCCATTTACCTTCCCGCTGAAGCAGTACCTATTTATCTACTTGCACTTTGACATGCTTTCGAACTGCTAGGTTGGCAGGAGCAGGGACCGAGCAACGGGAGCTCACCCCATCGTGGGGATTCGAACCGCCAACCTTCTGATCGGCAAGCCCTAGGCTCTGTAGTTTAGACCACAGGGACAATTAGTGCTTGCTCTATGGCAGAGGGGCGAAAATGGATCCAGCACTCCATGGGTCGTTTTGACAGAGGGTCAAGATATCAACCATCTCAATGTGTGTCCAAATCCCTAGGAACATAGGAAGGTGCCTCATGCAGAGTCAGACCAGTCAGTCCATCTAGCTCAGTGTTGACTACTCTGACTGGCAGCTGCTGTCTCCAAAGTCTCTCCCAGCCCTACCTAGAGATGCTGGAAACAACTGGGACCTTTTGCACACCCTCTGAGAGAATAGGGAAAAGAGAGAGGGGGTGTGTGTGTGGATGAGACCCCAATTCACAGACAAACAACTTTAATAGCCTGCAATATTGCTGAATGCCTTGTGGGGCTTAAGCAAATGGGGGGAAATACTGTAAACAGCACTCAGTGGACGGCGGCCCAATGTGTTTGAGAGATGTTGCACTCCGTTTGGACAAGAAAAACAGCTTAAGGCTGTGAGTGGCAGACCCTTCACAGAACAAGTCATTCCCCATACTGCCCGCAACACACCTGAGCCAACCCCACCCCCTACTACCCCACCCCTTTTCTAATGAACAGTAGGTCGGGCCAATTTAATTTGCAAAAGGAGGAGACTTACATCAGGGTAGTAATCAACAGTGGGCACTAAGTGCTGGATGAGGGCTTCCAAGGATCCTGACAACAAGTTGTTTTCATGGTAATAGAGTCCTCCACAGCTGTCCTCTTTGGCCTGATACAGGTTTCGGTTGTAACCGCTGCTGTCAAACATCGCTGCAAAGGGAGGAGTCTGCGGCATGTTTTCCTAAGCAAATACAGAGGAAGGAGAAAAGTTTGTACACAATATTCAGGCGAGGCAATTCATTTATAATTCTTGCCTTTCTTAATCCCCATGAAAATCCTTTGCGGTAACTCATAAATCCCATTTTATACTCGAGAAGGTGTGGTTAGACCACACCAGCCTTTCCGAACCTTGAGTCTCCAGATGTTGCTGAACTACAACTCCCATCAGCCCCAGCAAAGCCCAACAGTCAGAGTTGATGGGAATTGTAGTCCAATGACACCTGAGGATCCAAGTTTGGGGAGGGCTGGACTGGACAACAGAGACTTGCTCCAAACCATCCAGTATGGTCGTGTCCAAAGGCTGTAATTGGAACCCAAGTCCGTAGATTCGTCTACTGGGGAAAGTGTGTACCACAACAAACCTGGGGGTCCTTAAGGTAGCACATGACTCAAAGAAGCCAACTGGCGAGGGGGAACCTTCTGCCCTCCAGACATTTTTGAACTGCATCTCCCACCTTCTTCCCTGGCCATTTCCCATGCTCACTGAGGCTGTTGAGAGTTGAAGTTCACCTGGAGGGTCAAAGGTCCTCCTTCCACACACCTGCAACCGAACTTCTGCATGGAATCCTGACGAGTGTCCACACTTCAGAAATTCCTCATTGTCAGTTTCCTCCAGGGAAGCTACTTGGAGCTGTAATCCTGAATCGGTCAGGACTGTAACTACAACTCTTTGCCCACCGACTCAGCTCCATTACTGATATTGTGAACAGACACGGATTTCGAGTTCTGCCTCCCTTGGCACATCACATCTTCCACAGTCCCTCTACCCTCTCTTCCCCTTGGGATCCTTCTCAGGCATCCTAAATTGGTGGACTTTCCACAAGAAAGAGCAAGAGGTATGTCGACACACCCTGTCCTGGGCAACGGGGATTATCTTCAGCGGCTGTTTTGTTTTGGCTAGCACAGTCCGGACCAGACAGCATCCTGGATGGCTGCTGTGGTCAAGGGTTTATGCACCAGGGTTCTGTCACACAGAGGATGCTTCAATCTCAACCAGTGGCTCCAAGTGCTACTTAATCATTGCTCTTTTGTCGGAAATGCAACAGACTTTCTATGTCCTTGAGGCACTGCACTTTCCCCCTATGGGTACAACACAACAATTTCCAGTCACACAGGCTACTACATCCTTGATGCAGCCACTTGTTCGGGGGAAAGGAATGATCACATCAATGATGTCTGAAAAGTCATCTCCCCACCCTTCTGGGTTACGAGTTAAATTGCCAGGTATGTACATATGCTCCAGTTTCATGCAAGAGGCTGGCATGTCTCCATGCGCAAGGGCTACAGGCATGCAAACAATAAAATGGACAACAAGGAGGATTCAAACAGGAAAGGGAAGAATCTGCTGTGAAAGAACGCCCCACGTGTCATTCATCCTGAACGGTGCTGCCACACCCTTGATTGAGCAAGACTCCCAACAGTTTTAATCTCAAGATCAAATGAAGGAAATGGCTTTAGTTCGGTGGCAGAGCACATGCTTTCCATACAGTTCAATCCCCAGCATCTCCAGTTAGGGCTTGGGAGAGACTCTTCTCTGAAGCCCTAGAGACTGCTGCCAGTCAGTGCAGACTGTACGGAGCTAAATGGACCGATGGTTTGACTTGGTATAGTGTTCCTGTGGGGCCAGTGACTCCTTCCTGAAACCCTGGAGAGCTGGTTGCCGGTTGTAATAGAGAACTCGGCGGACCGATGACCTAAGGCAGTTTATCTTCTTCTCTCCCCCATAAGAAGATCCAGCCCGTGGCCCAGCTAGTCCAGCCTCCTGTTCTCACAGTGGCCAACCAGATGCCTGCGGGAAACCCTCAAGGAGAACTGGAACACATGAGCACTTTCTGTTCCTGTGGTTTCCAGCAACAGGCATTCAGAAGCACCGCTGCCTGCAACCCAGGAGGCAGAGCATAGCCATAGTCGCTAGCAGACACTGATAGCCTTATTCCCCATGAATTGTGCTCTCCACCCCATCCCCAACACAGCTGAGACTCTGCAAAAAAAAAAAAAAAGAGTGCCAGCACACTGCACACACACACACGTGTGCCTGGGAAGTGCTTGATTCCCCCTTTCCCGCCAAGATACCGTATTTTTCGCTCCATAAGACGCACTTTTTTCCTCCTAAAAATTAAGGGGAAATATCTGTGCGTCTTATGGAGCGAATGGTGGTCCCTGGAGCCGAATTGCCCAGGGGCCAAAAGCAGATAGTGCTTTTTATTTTACAAAGAGAAAAGGGGTGTTGAAAGGACCCCGCTCAGCAGCTGATCAGCAAGAGATCGGGAGAGAGATAAGAGTCCCGGCTCCCTTTCAGCCCCGCCCTCCATTGTTGAATGTGCTGCAGAGGGAGGTTGTTTGTTTCCCCAGCGACATGTGACTGGCTGATTAGATTATCTGTCTGGAAACTGTAGAAATGGCTCCCTTTCCTTCAGAAGCTGCAGAAATGTGAGTTGAACCCCAAAAAATGGGGCTTTTCCTTTTGCTTTTCCCTTTGCAAAAAAGCTGCAAAACTTTTAGCTGATCCTCAAAAAAACAGGGCTTTTCCCTTTGCAAAAAAAGCTGCAAAACTTTTAGCTGATCCTCAAAAAAACAGGGCTTTTAGAGGAGGAAAACCAGAAAAATATTTTTTTTTCTTGTTTCCTCCTCTAAAAACGAGGTGCGCCCTATGGTCTGGTGTGCCCTATGGAGCGAAAAATACGGTAGCATTGTAATTGCAGATGCCAGGGGTCAGCAAACTTTTTCAGCAGGGAGCTGATCCACTGTCCCTCAGACGTTATGGGGGGCCGGACTATATTTTTTGGGGGGGGATGAACGAATTCCTATACCCCACAAATAACCCAGAGATGCATCTTAAATAAAAGCACACATTCTACTCATGTAAAAAAAACACGCTGATTCCCAGACCGTCCGCAGGCTGGATTTAGAAGGCAATTGGGCCAGATCTGGCCCTCGGGCCTTAGTTTGCCTACCCATGTTCTATTGTGTGCCCAATCCTCCGGAGATTGGGGTTTGTTGTTGTTTTGATGGGGGGGGAAGACTCTTTTAAATAGTAAATAAATGCAGGAACTGGTGTGTGCCACTGCCAGTCCAGGAAAGGAACCGATTTTGGAAAACAAGTGGTAACAGAACAGCCTGTCAATATGTAGCTTCTCCCCGCCCCCGCCCCCCTTCTCCATCTGTGTGCTCCAAAACTCCTAACAAAGCACTCTTCCGAGGGGAGGCGAGGAGAAGCTATTAAGTTATTAGCTGGATTCCTGGGGACAAAAAAAAAAATGAAAGAAAGAAAACGCACCATGCGGCACAGAGAGCCAAAGTGGCTGTCTTGCTTCTGGCAACAGGTCAAGACAATGAAGGCATTCAAACTCTGCACGAGACTTGGAGGATTGAGAAAGAAAACAATAAGATGGAAAACTAAAACACAGTCGCTTGGGGAAGGTGGAAGGCACACACCAAGCTGGAGAGATTCCCCTGGCCTGCCTAACCCTCCCCCCTCCCTTCGCTAATCCCTCTTTTCAAGATGCCAAAGGAGATTTGCATCAAAATAAGGGACGGCAGCAGGGCTCAGCATCTGAAAAGTCACATTCATCACTCTGAGCAGCTGTTCGACCAGGGATTGGATTCCTCCCAGCACCAATAAGTCAGGAGGGGGGGCGGGCGGTGGGAGATGTGCATGTTGTGCATGAAGGGAAAGACTAAATAAAACAGACCCACGTGCCTTCGCAGAAGGGGACAGAAGCGCAGCAGGTGAAATTTTAGGCGGTGTGAGAATGCCACATGCTATTTTGGAAGGAGAAGGCAGTTGGGGAAAGGAGATGCGGGTAGGAAGTCCCTTTGTCTTCAGAGGGGATCACCAACAGCAGAAAAAGAATTGACAAATGCGACTTGGCCACTTCATGACCGCAGATGAGCTCCTTTCCCCCATCACTTCCTTCCATCTGCTATTTTGCAAAACCCAAAACAGAAACATGCACCAATTTCCCCCAAATATGCTTCCCATCAACATCTCTTTGTCATACTCTAGAGGCAATAGAGCACCCATACTCTTCCTTACATCACTAAATATATATATATATATATATTGGGATATGAGATAATGGGAGGGATCCAGAGACCAACTTTAGACATCTAAAGGCAAAAGCGTCCTTTGTTTGTTTGTTTTTTTAAAAAGCCAAAAAAAAGCCAGGACCAGCAGATTCCAATACATCCTTGAATGTAAACATTCCAATATACATTCACATAAGACACTGATAAATATGTTGGATTCAGAGCAGGAAAATGTTTCCCAAGCTTTTCATTGATGGGAAATTCAGCTGAGTGAGCACACGTTAGGAATTAGTACACGCGCAAATGTATAGGAATCCCATTGCCGTCACCCAAAAGGACTCAGGATGCAAGATTCAGAATAAAGACAACAACTCCTGTCCAAATCCAAACAATTTCTCCTCTGCATATCAGAGAACTGCAGAGTTGGAAGGGACCACAAGGGTCATCTATAGTCCAAGCCCCTGCGGTGCAGGAATCTTTTGTCCAACGTGGGGCTTGAACCCACGACCCTGAGATGAAGAGCATCATGCTCTACTGACTGAGCCACTGTGTTCCATTGGTGCCAAGGGGAACATCACCATGCAAGGGGAAGGAACACAGCTCAGTGGCAGAGCATCTGCTCTGCATGCAGAAGGTCGTGGGTTCAGTCCCCGGCAACTCCGGGTAGGGCTGGGAGACACTCCCTGCCTGAAACCCTGCAGAGACATAACCTGTCAATATTGAACTAGTTGGAATGATAGCCTGAGGGCTTAGAGCTCCTCTAGACTTCCCCTAAAGAAGAGAGCCAGTGTGGTGTAGTGGTTAAGAGCAGTAGACTCGTAATCTGGTGAACCGGGTTCGTGTCTCCGCTCCTCCACATGCAGCTGCTGGGTGACCTTGGGCTAGTCACACTTCTCTGAAGTCTCTCAGCCCCACTCACCTCACAGAGTGTTTGTTGTGGGGGAGGAAGGGAAAGGAGAATGTTAGCCGCTTTGAGACTCCTTCGGGTAGTGAAAAGCGGGATATCAAATCCTTCTTCTTCTAAAAGGGACGCGGGTGGCACTGTGGGTTAAACCACAGCCTAGGGCTTGTCGATCAGAAGGTTGCCAGTTCGAATCCCTGCGATGGGGTGAGCTCCCGTTGTTCACTCCCAGCTCCTGCCAACCTAGCAGTTCGAAAGCACGTCAAAGTGCAAGTAGATAAATAGGTACCGCTCTGGCGGGAAGGTAAACGGCGTTTCCGTGTGCTGCTCTGGTTTGCCAGAAGCGGCTTAGTCATGCTGGCCACATGACCCAGAAGCTGTACGCTGGCTCCCTCGGCCAGTAAAGCGAGATGAGCGCCACAACCCCAGAGTCGTCCGTGACTGGACCTAATGGTCAGGTGTCCCTTCACCCTTTAGACTTCCCCTTCCCCTACTGCTTTCCCCTGGAGAAATGCAGTCTTTACCACTGAATCGGAGCAAATGTCAACTGGTTTTTCTCCGGACTGACGTTTGCACCAGTTTATCGCTAAAGTGCATGCAGGCTTGCGCTCAGATCTGTGTTTCTAGGCACAGGGAAAAGCGCAAGTCTGCAAGAGCCCTCCGTATAAGGTGGCTTCCTAGGTTCTTAAGTGGGCATCAAGATATGCTCATCAACATATGCAAGTTGGCTTCCTGTGTAGCCCAATTGTTCTTTGCTGGATCGGGATGCCTGGATGTTTACTTCTGCAGGAGCCTGAGTCAGGTTCATTTTCCCACTGGCAGCCAGTTACTGCAGTGGCATTGACACGGCTTGGCCTGGCCCACCAATTTAATCCAACAAGGCGTCGCTTCTGTGTCTGCCTGTACATTGGAGTGGAAGGCGAGGGATGCTGGTCACTCATTCGGAATGCACCACTCACTCGGACCCAGTTATTGAATGAGATGTACGATGCATTGTCCAATTGTCAGAGCCGATATGAAAGTGTGAAGAGGATAAATATAGGCCACCTGTCGATGGCCTCATCTAATGCAAACAGTACTGGGGGAGGGGGAGAATGGGCTCCATGGGATTTCAACAGGCATCCATGCAGAGAACAAGGTTTCTCATAGATTTAAATCATCAAAGAATTTGGCGTTTGTTGGCAAATTCTTGACAAAACGAAACACACTGGGCAATCTCCAGCTGTGCCCATCCATGAGAGAAAAGGCATTTGCTCGTAGAATCACAGAGCTGGAAGGGACCCTAAGGACCATCCAGTCCACACACCACCGCCCCCGCAATGCAGGAATATACAGCTGTGTAATGGGACTTCTCCTTGCTCCCCTTTGTGGCTCCCTTAGGCTCTGCCCCAGTCTGCTCTGAGGTGTTGAGGGACCCTCGGGAGCAGACCAGGGGGCAGTGTTAGAAACTCAATATATATGAGCTAGGTCCTTAAACCAGGGCTCTTTTAACCAGGGTTACAGTCGCCAAAAAGGAATGCCCCATTTTGGGGCCAGGCGACTTGAGAGTTGTATTTTCCAATACAGTACAACCTTTCGGTTCCTGAAATTCATTCTGATCGTGCAGATAAAATATAGTGGGTAGAATTCTACAGGATGCGTTGCTAGTGTGTGAAAACAGTCAAGATCCAAGGATCCCCAGGCATGCACCTCCAGATGGTGGGACGTCTGACGCCATCTTGGCACCCAGGCATCTTCACTTTGGTTTCAAAGGGCCAATAGCCAGGTGCATTTTGCACCTGTCAAATTTTGAATGCTGTGGGGGGGGGGTCCCTCGGTGAGGAAGAGGTGCTACAGTATGACTACAACATTGTCCTTAAGTGGTACCAGCCTTTTAAAGACCAGTTTCTCTTTAATATTTTTCTGACGGCTTCATGGTTTCAAAGGGCCAATAGCCAGGTGCATTTTGCACCTGTCAAATTTTGAATGCTGTGGGGGGGGGGTCCCTCGGTGAGGAAGAGGTGCTACAGTATGACTACAACATTGTCCTTAAGTGGTACCAGCCTTTTAAAGACCAGTTTCTCTTTAATATTTTTCTGACGGCTTCATTTTCTTCCTTCTCTCTGCATGTTTTCTTCAAAGCTGGGCTTAAACCAGCCGAGCTTCCTCTAAATGCACCCCCTACCTCTCTTTTTAACAAAACAAAAGGCAAAGATTATGCGTTTCAGAACCCCAAGATCCAACCAGCTTGCTTAGCACGAATTAGAAGGGCAACAATGGCAGAGGTGCAAATATGACAATTCCACCAACGACCCTGGGAGAATTCCGCTTCTGGCCCATTCGGTTGCAGAGAGATTTACGAAGTGAATTAATCTGAAAGGGGTGCACAATGAACTTAGGCCACAGCCAAAGCCTGCAATAAAACTTCCCCCCATGCAGCAGGAGATCTTCTGAGGCAAAAAGCTGCTTTTCTATGTCATTATTTACAACCAAGCAGCTGGAGGACGGGTAGGAGGGGCTGTTGGGCAACGGTCTAGTTTTCAGCCTCACAGATCAAATTAATCCAGGGGCTGATGCTTCCTTAGCCTTGGGTGTGTGAACCCAAACGGTGAACAAGTGCCAGAGCAGCTTTCCCCAACTTGGTGCCCTCCAGATGTTTTGAACTGCGGCTCACATCAGCCCCAGTCAGGACAGCTGTCTGGAGGGCACCATGTTGGGAATGGCTGCACTTGAGAACCTGCAGAGGGAGCGGACTGGGCTCAGTGATAGACCACAAGTTCTGCCAAGTTTCAGGCTCCCACATTCCTCGTTTCAAGGATCTCGGATAGCAAGGCTCAGAAAGAGGCCTGAGGCCTCTGGTGCTGTTCCAAATAAGATTGTGCTGGGCTAGATGAACCAATGGGTAGATTTATGTGTCAGGTATATCTTTTTAAAAAAATAATAATAAGAGGGGGAGTGGGTTGAAGTATTAAATGTATAATCCAAATGGTCTGTCATGGTATCCGAGATCGGAGTGTGAAGTCTGTCAATTATAAGTTTATTTTAAATAAGCAAGGAGATATTGAATCTTAAGTCAAATGCAGCATGATAAAGGATAGAAGAAATAAGTTTAGTTATAAGAATATTTGGTTATGATTTAGGTTATAATAGAAAGAGCAAGATAATTGTGTTATTTTTAAGTAAAGTTAATTTTTTTATAGAGAAAAGTTGTTAAGGAAATAGTATATTGATTTAAAACCGAAGGTGAGAAGGCGGGGGAAGTCAAACGTCAAGATTCAGAAGTAGAAATTTTTTTTTTTGTAAGGTATACAAATAAGAAGAAGAATCCTGACATTATGTGTATTTGTATTTGGTTTTGTATTTGTAGGTGTGGGGTTGGGTTTGTGTTATATTATGAAAATGCTAATAAATTCTGTTTAAAAAAATAAAATAAAATAAAAAAATAATAATAATACTCAGATGTGTAGATATTATATGCTACGGACTACAAGGATCTGAAGGTCCATTCCTTTTTAATAAATGTGGTTTATACAGGATTGAAGCTGGCCTGGTAACGTTTTCAGAAGTGCTCATTGTTGATACCTTGGCTTAAATTAGGGGAAGGGGAACAATTTTCTCTTGAAGGCCCCTTTCGAAAGAAGTCCAAACTGAGTGGGCAGAGTCAACAGTGGGCAAGGAAACTTCTCTCTTCCTTGCCACTTGCCTCAGATAAGCTCCCAAAATTTGCATCTCTTGGTTCTGCTGATGGAGTGCAGAAGCTGAGGGGAAATGTGACACTGATCCAAGTTGGTCATTTAAAACACATTTATTGAGGATCCATCACCAGTTCTGGCTCCCTCCTAACTAAATGCATATATCCGCATTTGCAAATAGTCGTACCTCGCTCGGCTCCCAAACAAACACCTTGGGAGTCAAACGTTCTGGTTTTCGATTGCACGGGAGCCGGAAGTGTGTGTTGCGGTTTTCAAATGTTCTTTCGGAAGCCGAACATCCGACGATCTCCCTGCAGCCAATCAGAAGCCGCGTTTTGGAAGTCGAACCGACTTCTGGAATGGATTCTGTTCGACTTCCAAGGTATGACTGTATATGGAAGTTCAACCCTCCTCGCTGCGTACTTGCTGTTCACAAGCTTACAATCTTTAGAGGTGTACAGCTAAGATGCTTGACACAGACATGTGAAAATACACCAATTAGCTACAAAATGGGTTTTGACCAAAAAAAAAAAAAAGCACAGAGTTCAGGATTTGAAGAAATGCATGCAGCCTCAGGACTTCCTTGTCTGGTGAAATCTAATCCAATTGCAGCGATGCTAATTTCCTCCAGTGTAAGACTTGGTCAAAAGCAGACGAAAGAAGAATTGGTTTCAGGACAGCCACCCTTCAGCAGCTGGGTTATTTCATCAGCCAGCAATTCTCCATTTGAGCAGAAGGTGGAACCTGACTCCAAACCCTTGGATCAAAATCTCAGCCTTTCAAATCATCACACCTACAAAGTCAACAGATTAAGTGGGATCTTCCAAGTACACATTAAGAAGCAGGCACAGTAGATGGAAAAGAAAGGGGGACTCTTTATCTCCATGTACAGCTTACAAGAAAATGTTACAGAGGGGAATGCTTTGGGGATGATTAAGAGACTTTAACTTTTAACCTCTTGTTCAGGCAGACTTAAGGCATGCACACCCACACGCTTTATGGGGCACTCGGAAAAAATCTCAGCCTTTCAAATCATCACACCTACAAAGTCAACAGATTAAGTGGGATCTTCCAAGTACACATTAAGAAGCAGGCACAGTAGATGGAAAAGAAAGGGGGACTCTTTATCTCCATGTACAGCTTACAAGAAAATGTTACAGAGGGGAATGCTTTGGGGATGATTAAGAGACTTTAACTTTTAACCTCTTGTTCAGGCAGACTTAAGGCATGCACACCCACACGCTTTATGGGGCACTCGGAAAACAAAACTCTTCAGAGCGAGGAAAGCAGCTCTGAGTCACTCTGTTATCTTACAATATGTCTCAGGAACTTGGCTTCACTCTGACTATTTTTACATTAGGCTAGACACACACACACACACACACAGGCTTCCAAGTACACTAATAGCAGACTTTGTCAACCTGGCGCCCTCCAGATGTTTCAGACTAGAACTCCCATCATCTAGTCCAAAACAGCAGGAGGGCACCAGGGCACTGGCGTAGGAAGGATGGGGCATAGGGTGCGGGGCGCCCCAGGCAGTGGGATCCCGATAGGGTTCCATCTCGGCGTGCCACGCCCCCAGAACACGCACCAGCCCCGCCCCCGCCTGCTTTCCGCCACTGCGCCAGGGTGGCAAAGGCTGATATAGGACAAGACATTTTTTGCTTGTATGAGGTTTCATTTCACAAAACACATCAATACAATAATGACTTGTGGTTGTTCCTATCCTCATCTGTATCATTGCATTACCTGGTAGTGGCCTTTTTTTGGCCAAATCCAAATCAGAAATAGTACAGTAACTCTTAATGTAAATTAACAGAATCAGGGAAAAGTAACCGGGGAGAACATTCCATCTCTCTATACAGTAGAACCCAGGGACATCCAGTGGATGCCTTTGAGAGGATAAGGCTCTCAAAGGCATCAAATCATGACGGATGCCACCAAATCAGTTGTCCGGGATCAAAAGCATTTGCTGCCTGTCATGAATGTTTCCAGCAATATTGTTTTCTGCAAAGTTTTTCTCTGCACTGGCGGAGGAGAGGCAGGAACGGTGGACACCTGCCTTGGCTAGCAGAGTCCCCCCAGGCCTTGGACGGCACCAGAAAGGTGATTGCAACAGGTATTACTGGAAGAACTTCCCTGACTGGGTGGTTTTCTGGTGTGCCTCATCAGTTAACAGGTCCTAGTGCTCCCACACAGACAACACAAACAGTTCCAGAGAAAATAATCTGAAGACCGCAGCCCAAGAGAAAGCATGAAACCATCTACCTATTAGAAACACATTTGGCAGATGAGTTTCTGTTCTTCATAATGGAACAGAGATGGGGAATCACCAGCCAGGGGCCTGAATGTGGCCCTTCCCACATTCCCAAGTCACATGGCTCAACAGTCCTCCTTTGTACTCTTCTTGAAGGTTTTTGTCTGGCTGGAACATACTGTAACTCTACCCATGTGCTCCTTGCTTGACCTGGGTCTGAACCTCCTTTCTTGTAACTTAAATCCATTGATTTGGGTCCTAGCCTCCAGAGCAGGAGAAAGCAAGCTTGCTCCATCCCTCATGTGGCTGTACAATAGAGTACTCTATACTGCAACATTTTGTTGCAGGTCCACTTGCCACCTCCCATCTCTAAACAAGGTCAGATGTTAACAAGACCTTCCCAGCTATGCTCTGTTCAGCATTAACCAGGTGTAAAGATTCAAACTCACGGCTTATTTTTCCCACCCCCTTCCAGGAGCTAGTTTCTATGAGGGAGGCAGATACTATTCCTGTGTTAAGCCATCTTTGGAAAGATTGCTTGCAACCTTCCCCACAGAATAATAACTGCAATGACAGGTTTGCCCAACACTGATATAGAAAAAACAACACTTGGGAAGTTTCTCCTCCCAACAGCAATATATAATAACAGAAGTCCGTCTTCCACACTTTTAGTATTACCCTAACCACGCTGATGAGAAATCTAAGAGCATGCAATAGCTGCTTCGATTGTTGTTGTTGCTGTTCAGTTGTACAGTCGTGTCCGACTCTTCGTGACCCCATGGACCAGACTACGCCAGGCACGCCTATCTTTCACTGCCTCCCGCAGTTTGGCCAAACTCATGCCAGTCGCTTCGAGAACACTGTCCAACCATCTCATCCTCTGTCGTCCTTCTCCTTGCCTCTTTCATCACACAGTCGTGTCCGACTCTTCGTGACCCCATGGACCAGAGCACGCCAGGCACGCCTATCTTTCACTGCCTCCCGCAGTTTGGCCAAACTCATGCTAGTCACTTCGAGAACACTGTCCAACCATCTCATCCCTTCTCCTTGTGCCCTCCATCTTTCCCAACATCAGGGTCTTTTCCAGGAGTCTTCTCTTCTCATGAGGTGGCCAAAGTACTGGAGCCTCAACTTCAGGATCTGTCCTTCCAGTGAGCACTCAGGGCTGATTTCTTTAAGGATGGATAAGTTTGATCTTTTTGCAGTCCATGGGACTCTCAAGAGTCTCCTCCAGCACCATAATTCAAAAGCATCAATTCTTCGGTGATCAGTCTTCTTTATGGTCCAGCTCTCACTTCCATACATTACTACTGGGAAAACCATAGCTTTAACTATACGGAGCTGCTTCGATATGTAGCATCAAAGGTTATACTCAGCATAACCTTCTGCCCTAAAGTTTCTCCCTCTTTAAATCATTCATCTTCTCCCCTTGTGCCAACCAACAACCATATCACACAGCCATAAATCGGGGGTGGGGAACCTTTTCCAGACTGAGGGCCGCATTCCCTTCTGGACCACTTTCCAAGGGCCACATACAAGTGAGCCAGAGTGGGTGGAACCACAAACAGAAATTTAGAATCACAGAATCATAGAGTTGGAAGAGACCACAAGGGCCATCCAGTCCAACCCCCTGCCAAGCAGGAAACACCATATAGAATCATAGAATCATAGAGATGGAAGAGATTTACAGTAGTCTAGTTTTGACACGCACACCCCATGCTCCACCCAGGCAACGAAGAGGCATTATCAGGGTTTCCATCCCTAGCATATAGAAATCATTCCGCGCTATGTTTGGGGAGGAAGGAACGAGTCACCGGTTGACACCCAAGTCTTACTTGCCAGATCTTATGATCAAAACAAGGCTGCCGCCCAACCAAACTCCAGATCTTCTCCTTGCCTTCCCTTTCTCTGTTCCGCATCTCGCCCGGTCCTAAATTTAGAGGGCTTAGCAACACTCAGCCACACTGTGGGAGGATGTTTCCGCGTCTCCAGGCTTGGCAAGGCGAGCCAAAACAAACCCGTTAGCGCAGAAATGAGAGGGGAAGAGAACGGGCACAGATTCTCCCAACGGAGGAGGAAGTACACCAGCCAGACGAGACATTTTTAAAGGCCTGCCGCCCCTGTAAGCTTCAGCTCTGAATGATAAGGTTTCAGTTCTCCTCGATTCGCCCTGTTCTTTGCTTGGGCCACACACCAGCTTCCATGAAAGCAGTTGGGAGCTCTTGGGGACAAGGAACCCGTGGTCCTCTATATGTTGTTAGACTACAGGTTGTATCACCCCAGCCTGCTGCTCCTGTTGGCTGTGGCTAATGGATTCAAACAGCACCTGCCGAGCCACAGGCTCCCCACCCTCGACAAGGAGGATTCTCACTCTGGTATGGCTGATCTACATAACCACATGGCTTCAGTTCTAGGATAGGAGAACAGAGACTTCATTGGCTATTGTCCCAAAGTGCCCTCTGCCTAGTTAAGGTATGACAGGTAGCTATGATTGAAAGGGCATCTTCCACAGTTGACATATCATATCCACTTCTGGGCAACCACCATTTAAGAAGGATGTTGACAAGCTGGAACGTGGGCAGAAGAGGGCAACCAAGATGACCAAGGGTGTGGAAGCCCTATGAGGAATGGTTGAGGGAGCTGAGGATGTTTAGCCTGGGAAAGAGGAGACTGGGAGGAGACAGGATAGCCATCTTCAAATATCTGAAGGGCTGTCACATGGAAGATGGAGCAAGCCTGTTTTCTCCCGCTCTGGAGGGTAGGACTCGAACCAATGGCTTCAAGTTACAAGAAAGAAGTTTCCAAGTAAACATCAGGAATAACTCTCTGATGGCAAGCACTGTTCCACCGTAGAACAGACTCCCTTGGGAGGTGGTGGACATAAGCAGAGGCTAGATGGCCATCTGTCACATGGGGGTTGGGCTAGATGACCCTCAGGGTCCCTTTTCCAACTCTACAATTCTATGGTTCTTGTCCGCCATGAAGTCCTCCAATTCTGATTTCAAGCTTTTTAAACAAAGATGAGCAAACGTTAACAGCAGAGGAGCTGGTTAGAAGGGCTGAGGTTGCATTTTCTTAAATCAGTAAAACTTACTTCCTAGTGAATACAGTATGTTTTGTGATCAGGTTGCCACAGTGACATAGTGAAGCAGGGACTCACTAGTCATATCAGAGCAGAAACAACGGCATCGTCTCCATGGGGCTCTATTTACCAATTCTCAGAATGCCAAATAAGTAAGATTTTCGCAGAGAGAAACCTACGTAATAAGATCTGCAGAGGAAGAGGGGTTAGGTTACATTAGCACGCACAGCTAAAGGGTTAACCTGTCGTTTTTATCCTGAAAATTCCAAGGTCCCTGGTATTATAACCAAAATGCCACAAAGCACCGAGCAATCTTCTGAGTCCAGCAGAACTCTTCATCAAGCTAGATATTAAGCAAAAGCAGAGGGGGGCAGAGTTCAGCAAGAAACATGACTTAGTAGTGTTACAGTTGCGGAGGGGACAGACTCCCCTAAATTCCTGGAACCATTAAGGGGTCAGAATTTAATCAAGCCCCCTGAATTTTCAGAGCGCTTGAATTGCTGTAAGAACCAGGCTTGCCTGATAATGAGTACAAGTTGTTAACAAAGGCAAGGTGATGAGCCATTAAGAAAGTGGGGATTCAGTGCCCAAGTGGGCAGAGACCAAAAGAATGGCGTTTTTTAGGATTTCAGTTTGCTGTGGCGCGATTTGGGGGGGGGGGGTTCAGTTTGTAAGTGGCAAGCTGCAGCGGAGGTCAGAGCCATGGCTGAGGTCTTTTCAGATCCCTGGCTACAGCTTGGGAGAAGCAAGAACCTTTGGGAGTGCAAACGCCTCCATCGTAGGTTCAGGTTGTGTAAAAATGGACCATATATCATAAAGACAACACAGTCTCTGCTGTGCCTTAACAGGAACCCTGGGAAAGTGCCTAGACCCCCCCAGACTTTCACACAACTCGGAGATTGGAGTGGCGTGAAACAGTATTAAAGCCAGAATGCCTGCATTGATTAAGAAAAATCATTTTTACTGTACTCTCTTTAAAGGGGCTTACCTGTGGGGAGGGGTCTCATAAAAGAGCACCCGTGCTTCAGAATTCACCGTTACATCACTGTAAACAAGTCTACGCCAGTCTCATTTTTCACTGACTGACAAGCAAACATCTTAAAGTACACAGTTGATGCATTTCAGTGTAGCTCAGTATCAGTTTACCGTACTGTTTACACAACCCTTTGAATAGAGGAGCTAGCTGAAATCACCCATCCTCTCACCTTCTGACATCAACTCCAATTACTGAACACACTTTAAAACACATTTGAAGCCTGTGACTTCTCCTAAAAGAAGTCCTGGGAACTGCAGTCTGTTAAGGATGCTGGGAATGGTAGCTCTGGCAGGGGGGGAAACTACAGTTCCCACGTTTCCCCACGAGGGAGTCCTTGTGCGTTTTAAATGTGCATGGCATGGATCTGCCCTATAAAACCCCATCAATCCATCTGTCGAGTTATTCAGTTCCGTTCAAAGGAGCTGCCCTCTTGAAAGGTATACCCTGACCCCTCACAGCAAGTCGTCTCCATGCATCCTCTACATTACCGAGGAATTTTGGAAACAAGCAGGAATTCCTCTCTTTTTTACCAAAAAAAAAAAGCCCTAGGAAGTCAGCCTATATAAGGGAAGAAATGCATTCCTAGTCTTTTTACGCAGAATGGAAATTAACAAAAGGTGAATCCTGATTTCAAGTGACAAAAGAAAATACTGGTGACCCCCTTAATTTTTTTTTTACAAAAAAGAAACGTAAACAATGCAACGTAGCGATCCATGTGTCACTTAAGCAAGAGTACTGCGCTTAAAATTATAATGTGCGCGCATCCTTAAGTTATCCAGGGCTTCCCCTGAATCAAACTAGTTTCAAGAGCGACTAAATTGGTTTATGTGACCCGGGAACGTGGCCATGTAGGTTGAAAACCACGCTCCCGATTTCCCACCTTCTCTTTCCAATCTCCTTGGCTCAGTAGCGCAAAGCACTTCGCTGCAAGTTACACTGATTTCCAAAGAAGGCCCCCCCCCTTCCACTAAAATAGGCTACCAATAGCACAGGTTGGGTCTACTCCCGAGGAAACGCTTTATAGCATGCAGGATCTGGTCCTCCGCACAAATCCGCGAAATGTAAAGACAATAAGCTGTTGGAAGCAAGGGAGGTAAATTTCATGGGTGGCCGCAATGCTGGGAAAAGGAAACCCGGCTGAAATCGGTGGAACTTCACGAGTCAAGCGTACAACACGGTCCACATCGCTGGTGCGCTCAGACGACGCTACATCAACCCGAAGGCATTCACAGACACGGAAACGCTCGTTCCCACGCACGCGCGTCTTTTTACCTGGCTCAAAGGATCTCCGGATACAAGCTACAACTTTTCTCCAATTTTTGTCGCCTCTGTGCAAATCTTCCCCAAGTCTCTTCTGGGCGCCAAAGCGCGGGTTTCCACTGCAGAGATGAACTCCGAAGCTCAGAGAGGAAAACTTCACCTCGACTCTCCCGAGCGCAGCCCTCCACAAAATCCAACCTCTGCGCGAGATCCTTCGCCGAGGTCCAAGCAGCCCCGCGCACCGGAGCAGCTCTGCGCGACCTCCTAACAACCCCCTCCTGTCTAAATTATGGAGCTAAAATAAATATGAACCTAAATCTATCAATCAAGCAGCGCAGATAAAAATAATAATAATAACACCCGGCGCGTCTTTCTGCAGCTGCAAAACTGATCGCTCTGTCGGCCGCGGGTGTACTAGTAGCGCACACGCCCCCTTCTCCCGGGTCCTTTGGCTCCGCCCTCCCAGAATTCCTCCACCAATCCTAGCTCGGAATCTCACTACCTACGGGTGGGGGAGGCGGGGGAGGAAGGAGAGAGCAACGCTGAGAAGCAGAGATCAGAGCAAAAGGGAGGTTTGTTGTTTTCGTCTGTGTTTCACCGTCCCCCCCCCCCCAAAAAAAGCAAGACCGAGAAGGATTTCCATAGAATTGTAGAGTTGGAAGGTATCCCAAGGGTCATCTAGTCCAACCCCCTGCAATGCTGGAATTCTGCACACAGCCGTCCCCGGGTGGGCTCGAACCACCAAAAGCAAAACACACTGACGGATTTTTGATCAAGGAAATGGTTTGTTTGTTTGTTTGTTTTTTTTGGCAGGGTTAACCACAAGACTGTGATCGGATCTCTAGTTTCTCTTAATTTCTTTGGAGATTGGGTGTGCGTTACATTTGCCTGTGCCTATAGAGGCAGCAGAATGAGGTGGAGACTGTCTATACCACTTCAGACAGAGGGGATCATATTTTAATAATGCTTTTTTTTAAAAAAAGTTAATCTTATTGTTTCACGGTAGGGGTTAACTGTTTCGCTTGTGCAATCAGCATAAATCTCAGACCTGAGGATGACTCAAGCATCTTCCTGGTGTGTTTTTTTGCAACATTGCCCTAGGCACGGTTCCTCAAAAGTTAAAAATTCTACTGAGTTTGGTGGAACGCTGGATAGTGACGTGGATAGTGGGAGAGAGGACTCAATGGAGTATCCTGCACAGTGGAGGCGACCGCCTCAGGGGGCAGGATTCACCAGGACAGCAGATCCCAATGTCGACCTTTCTTCCCTCCTTGTTCCTGAAGCAGATCTTCCGTCACCCTCACCCCTGCTTCCCTGGTGGTGAGGGCACCTCAGGTGCCAAATTGCCCTTGGCTGGCCCTGATCCTGAACTGGACGATCATTTCCCACGCTGCAGTGCAATGCTATTTTGCAGCCTCCAACCTCTGGTGATTATTCCCATTTTAAAGATGCCCAAATCGAGGCTGAAAGGAGGGCTAGTGACTTCCTCAAGGCCACAGAAGTCAGGGTGAGTGGGGAGGGCAACCCAGATTTAAAGCACATGGCCTCCCCTAGAGAATCCTAGGCAGCTTCCCCCTCACACATTTCCCAGCACCCGCAACAAAATACAATGAAATTCTGGCAAACATGAATCTTTAAAATGGGAATAATAATGGTTGTTATTATTTATTTATATGCCACGCATCTACCTGGGTTGCTCCAACCACTGTGGGTGGCTCCCAGCTAAAAACAGTAGAAACGCAATACAGAATCAAACACTAAAAGCTGCCTTTTAAAAACCACCTAGCTGTTTATCTCCTTGACATCTGATGGGAGGGCATTCCACAGGGCGGGTGCCACTACTGAGAAGGCCCTCTGCCTGGTTCCTTGTAACCTCACCTCTCGCAGTGTGGGAACTGCCAGAAGGCCCTCGGAGATGGACCTCAATGGGCAGAATGATGGGGGTGGAGATGCTCCTTCAGGTATACTGGGCTGAGGCCATTTAGGGCTTAAAAGGTCAGCACCAACACCTTGAATTGTGCTTGGAAATGTACTGGGAGAGAGCCAGTGTAGATCCTTTAAGGCTGGTGATATATGGTCCTGGAGGCTGCTCCCAGTCTGGCAGCCGCATTCTGGATTAGTTGTAGTTTCCGAGTCACCTTCAAAGGTAGCCCTGTGTAAAGCGCATTGGAAGATAAACCAGAGCATGTACCACTCTGGTGAGACAATAATAACCACCAGGGCCGTCTTAGGGAGATCGGCCGCCGTGGCACGGCGATCCCTCCGGCGCCCCCGCCGTGCCGCCTCTCTGCCACCTCCTGCGCTTGCCGCCCCTCGGGAGAGGGGGTGGGCGAGCAGGGGATGAGGGGCATGGCGCTGGAGCGGCGCGGGGCTCTGTGCACCCTTCCAGTGCTCCCTGAACGGGAGGTGAGGGCGGCCAGCTCGCAGCCCGCCCGGGAGCGGCATGGGTGGCAGCGGCTGCGCTGCCGGTGCGAGAGTGCCCGGCCGCCAGCCTGCCTGTGGGGGCGGGCGGGTTGGGGAGGGGGCGCCCGGTATGCCGGTGGGCTCGCGGGGGCACCCCTGGGGGGGCCGGGGCCCTGGTGCGCCGCGCCACTAGCCCCTATGGATGAGACAGCCCTGATAACCACATCTTGTTCCAATGGAAGAAAAAAATTAGCAGTGATAACAAGATAAATCAAGAGATGCCTGCAGTTTTAGAAGGCAGCCTGCAGGAGAAGCTTGACTAGATTAGGTTCCCTCCTGACTGCTATGAAGTTAATGTACAAAGCAGGCTTCATTTCTCCCCTGGCTGACAAATACCACTATCGTGAAAGTAAGGAGGAGACTGGAGATAAAGTGTTACCTATACAGCAGGAGTTGGGGCTCTGTGGAATATCTTACAGTATTCGATTGCAGTGAAATAATAGGCAACCAACTGCTTTTATTTCTTTACAGTAGTTTATATAGGATGTCCAATTACGGTAAAAATTATATTCGGGGTTTTTAATGAAATACTTTCCATAAGTAACAAAAGTACATTCTGTTTTTAAATCGTAGCATCCTGCATACCATTTGATTGCCGTCCCTTAGAGACATTTTTTGCTGTAGTCCATATGGGGTTGAGAGGGGAAACAGAGGGTGGGAGAGAAATTTAGGGGAAATGTGGAAGGGGCGGAGAGGAGGGAGGCGTTAAACTTTCATTCTTTATATAATATATGAGCGGAGCTTTTAATCAAATTGTAGAGTTGGAAGGGACCCTAAGGATCATCTAGTCCAACCCCCTGCAAATATGCAGCTGTCGCGTTTTGTATTCTTATCAATACAAAATTGGGCGTGGCATGGAATTTGGTGTTTTTTTTTCTTCTGATAGTGTGGCCCAGAGGAAAAAAAGTTCGAGAACCAGTGCCCTGTCAGAGGTATAAAGCAGAGGGGCAGTTCAGCTGCCCCTCAACGCAACAGGCAAGGAAAGGAGATGCAGAAAAGGACTGTGGGGAAATTGGTAGGAGAATTTGCCCCTGCCAACATTCTGAAAAGCATCTGATCCGGGAAATCCATTATTGGATCACCCATTAGGCAATGCAGACATTTGCCTCAGGCTCAAGTCTTGGTCACATTGCAGAGTTCCCAAGTATTTTTCAGTCACAGTGGCAGCAGGAGTCCTCCTGCTACTGTCAGGTTTATCTCCGAATGGTGATTCAGAGGTAGTTCTCCTTGGGTGCTTGCTTGCTCATGTGTCCGGAGGCTCTTGCGGGTGAGATCATTTGAGTGAGCTCGGTGGAGCTAGTGTTTTTTCACAGCCAAAAATGCACAAGGACAAGGCTAACTGGGGGGGGGGGCGTAATGGAGGGGGGGAAGCTGCTACGTCACTGCCTGAGGGGGGAGAGCGAGTCGTGTCACTCACTTCCCCTGAGCTCTGATCCTCACCAAAAAGGAGGTGGTGGAAGCGGAAGAGGGCAACGGAGTCAAGATATATGAGCTACTGAGAAAACAGAAGCAGAACACCCATGTTTCCCATTATTTTTCATAAGGGAGCTGTTCCTGAAGGAAGAACTGTGAGGGGAGAGACTCCATCAGGCAAGGCCTCCTTCCACCTGCCTTGCTCCACCCTCTAGTCTTTGCTTCTCAATTTGTATTGTATTATTTTATGTACTGTGGCTTGCCGTTGTTTTATTGATTAGTTTAGAAATTGTTTATTGTAAATGTTGAGTGGATTTCTGTTTAACTTTTATATGTTGATATTATTTTATATTACTCTAATAATTGTTGAATGTTACTTTTTGATGTAGGTTGCTTATTTTAAAGTTTTGTTTTATTATCACATTTTTGTATTGCATTAGATTGTTATAAGATGTACATTTTTTGTTTCTTCTGCTTGTAAACCGCCTTGAGTACTGTAAGATAGAAAGACAGTATACAAATAAAAAATATTATTATTATTTACAGTATTTCTGTTCTCTATTATGACTAATCTACATTCCTCAGGTGCCTCATATTTAAAATGTGTCAAGGCAATGCACATTCTAGAAATGTAGAGTTCGAAGGGACCCCAAGGATGCTCTGGTCCAACCCCCTGAAATTTAGGAATATTTTGCCCAATGTGGGGCTCAAATCCAGGACAGGGGTTCCCAAATTGTGGTGTGTGGGCCATCAAGAGTTGTCAGGCCAAGCAATGGAGACAGCGCATTGCCCTTTTAGGGTTATGGGGCTGTGCCTTATCCTGCCCCCATTCCCCCCCCCCCACTGGCCCTATTCCCTTGCTCTTCTCCCCTGCCTTCTCTGGGACAGAATAAATAGAAGAAGAAGAAGAAGAAGAAGAAGAAGAAGAAGAAGAAGAAGAAGAAGAAGAAGAAGAAGGACATTGCACCTATTTCTTGGATGAAAGCGTGTAGTCTGACGGAAGGAAACAAAGGCTGCCCTATAGGTCAGCTATAATAATATAATAATTTATTATTTGTACCCCACACATCTGGCTGGGTCTCCCCGGCCACCCTGGGTGGCTTCCAACAAATATTAAAATACATTAAAATATCACAGATTAAAAACTTCCCTAAACAGGGCTGCCTTCAGGTATTTTCTGAATGTCAGGTAGTTGTTTATCTCTTTGACTCTGATGGGAGGGTGTTCCACAGGGCGGGCGCCACTACCGAGAAGGCCCTCTGCCTGGTTCCCTGTAGCTTTGCTTCTCGCAGTGAGGGAACCGCCAGAAGGTCCTCGGTGCTGGATCTTTTGTATTTTCAAAATGATTGGTGGGTGGGTGGGTGGTGCTAAGAAGAGAAAGTGTATGAGTATTTATTTAATCTATCTATCATCTATCAGCCACTCAATATACATTTTTGAAAAATAAGTGGTTTACAATGTAAGATAAAATAAAATTGCAAAGCAAAGATACAAATAAAATATATATGTTGTCAATATCACCAATAAAAATCCAGAATCTAGTATGTACTGAGCAATGTGGTCTAAATATTTATAGTCAAGAAATGCCTCCCCCCTCCCCCCTAGTTTCTGTTCCTTAGTCCCCACAGCAGACAGTCCCCACTGGGCTGCTTTTGGAGTTCCCCCCTCCTTCAGGGTTCCCCCCCTTCTTAAAATGGTTTTCGCTTTTTCTATTTCTGCAAACCTTGGGCTTCCCCAAACCCTGTAGCTTCCTTTCTCTTAGGAATCGGTGCTTTCTATTTTGACCACTAAAGTGCCAATCCCCTCTCCTGAAAATGGAAAACAGAACAGAAAATGAAGATGATGTTAGAGGGATACCAGTCAATCATGGATGTCAGCAAGAATGTCGCAGCACAATCTTTCTCTCAAAGGATTCTGGGCATTGTAGTTTACCCCTCAGAGAGTTACAATCCCCAGCAACCCTTAACAGACTACAGTGCCCAGAATTCTTTGAGGGGGGAATTGTGCTTTAAGTTTGCTTTAAAGGTACAGTCAAACCTTGGTTGTCAAATGTAATCCATTCCAGAAGACCGCTCGAATTCCAAAATGTTTGACAACCAAGGTTCTTGCACTCAAGCGGAAGCCGCGTGGGACGTTCGAGTTCTGAGGAACGTTCGAAAACAGTAGAATTTACTTCCGGGTTTTCGGCATTCTGGAGCCAAAACATTCGAAAACAGAGCCGTTCGAGAACTGAGTTTTGACTGTATAGTGTGTACATGTTCTGTGCATTTTATCTCATTTCTCAGGCTTTGCAAAAGCTCTAAACTCTAAAAAATAAAATAAAACAAATCATAGGAATATGGGGGTACTGCCCCCTCCCCAGTGGAAGCTCAAGGTATCCAGTTTGACCAAGTCTCTGGAAAACTGAATCTGATTAGTCAGTTTCTGTACAGGGATTCTTGCCTTGGCAGATTTTCTAGGGAATTTTTAAAACCAGTTTCAGCAGAAAGGAAGAGACAAATAAAACCGAAAAAAGATTAATTTACAGGAAGTCCCAGAAACTGACACCCTTGGAAAGAACCCAAAAACAATACATTAGGAACCACCATGTCAGAAGCCTCTTTTCAAGAAGTGTGATGAAATTTCTTTTCATTTTATTAAGCAAAAACACAATAAGGGAGAAGAACTTACTGACCCTGTCTCCTCCCCACCTCCAGCTGACAAAAGGACCAGATTCCATCTCTGCAGCTTGTGAGTTTCGCTGTCCGAAAGGGGAAGGAGTTTGGTTCCAGTCACATTTGTTGCATTTCAGCTCTAAACTGGGGCTTCCTGGTTGTGCTGAAAATAGCTGGCAAATTATCTAGAAGCCACGACCAGCTGTAAGTACTAACTGTTGCCTTAAGAATGGACAGTGAGAGAAAGAGATGGAGTAATATCTCTCCGTCACACACCTCCAGGAAGGCAACTTCAGTGCCTGTTAAGAAAAGTGGAGGTTTCAAATATAGCTTGATCAAAATCCCACATAAAAGGAGGGGGGGGACACTTTATGGGGTTGGCCAATCCAGCAAAGACAGAAGAACTAAAATGATTCAGCCAGGCAGTACAACGCAAACCTGTTGTTGTACAGGTCTCAACCAGTTGCTTCCTTGTCCCACTCAAATAAATTAGCAATAGTTGCTGGTAACAGTGACAGGCAACTCTATCTAGTCTTTGCATCCGGTGTGGTAAATCCGAGATTCACTTGGCTGCTGTAGTTGTAGGGTTTTTGCTACTGGGTTTTTAATAAGGCACAGTTCTGTACATATACCGGTACATTCTCTGCCAACCTCTCTGACTCTGAATCTGCCTCCTCCTTAAAGGTAAAGGTAAAGGGACCCCTGACCATTAGGTCCAGTCACAGATGACTGGGGATGCAGCGCGCATCTCGCTTTACTGGCCGAGGGAGCCGGCGTACAGCTTCCGAGTAATGTGGCCAGCATGACTAAGCCGCTTCTGGCGAACCAGAGCAGTGTGCACGGAAACGCCGTTTACCTTCCTGCCACAGCAGTACCTATTTATCTACTTGCACTATGACGTGCTTTCGAACTGCTAGGTTGGCAGGAGCAGAGACCGAGCAACGGGAGCTCACCCCATTCCGGGGATTCAAACCGCCGACCTTCTGATCGGCAAGCGCTAGGCTCTGTGATTTAACCCACAGCACCACCTGCCTGTATTGCCATTAATTTTTCGTTGACCATATAACGTTGTCCTCCAAATCTCTGCCTGCCCATGCTTTCCCCTCCCTTAATCTGAAGTTTCTCATACTAGGGATACACCAACAAGGAGAGGGGGTGAGAAAATCTGGATTGAAGGGTCACAGTATCAGGGGTGCCAACTTGCCCCCCACACTGAGGGGGCCCAGTGGCACTTGACCTCATATTGACGTCATGCATAATCGGGGGGGGGGCACGAACCAGGCACCCCCGCAGAGATCCCCTTTGCACCCTGCTGGTGGTGGGGCTGTGGAGCACAGAGGGTGAAAATCACCTTCTGTGCCTCCTGGCCCCCTCAATACTGGGGGATTCGGCCCCCTTGCCAACAAATATTGAGGGGCCCAAAGCCCCTTCTGCCCCCTTTAGTTGGTGCTCCTGGACAGTATGAACAACCCCTAAGAAGGACTTCTAATCCTGGTTGGTATCTGTATCAGAACAGAAATTGATTTAATAGATGTAATTGTTGTACATCTACAATAATTGTTTATATATGCATATCTATCCATCTGCAATTGTTTTAGTTTTTTCGGTATGTACAATTGCTCCTCTGTGTTTTTGTACTGTGAATCGCTTTGAGGTGCCTCACTGAAAGCAATTCAAATTAATAATAATAATAATAATGTACACCTACTAACCTGTGATGTGTAAAGCTGGCTGCAAAGCTTCAGGCTAACAGTGTGCTAGGAAGCTCGTCTATTAAAAAGAGACTCTTAATAGAAATAGAAACTTGATCCCAGACAGGTGGAGAATTTGCACTGCAGTTCTCTCTCTGCTTCTGTGGATTCTGCAGATGGCCCTAGATCATTTCAACACCATATGCCTGCCACTTTCTTTGTTTCTTTTTTTTTAAAAGGGCAGCAAAACAAAACTTAGAAGGATCCTTGACTCTCTGTTAGCTTCATCCCCTCCAACATTTGTCCAATGGAAATAGGGACATCCTAAGGAAAAGTGGGACATTCCAGGATCAAATCAGAAACAGGGATGGCTTCTCTAAATCAGGGACGTCCCTGGAAAATAGGGACACTTGGAGGTTCTGTAGCTTTTGTTTTATTGTGGACATAGCAGGAGGCAATTCCTTCCACCACCCCTTCTGTTGTAAACCCTGAAATTCCTTCTCTCTCCCTGCACCCCAACCAGCATCAAACTCCCCCCCCCATTTCAGCCTGCCGACCAAGCTCAAATGCTACCTGACAGACTGCAGCCATCAGTTTATGAATGGTAAGTAATTTCCTCACTGACAGCCTCCCATTTACTCTGACATCTGCCAGCACTCCCTGACACTTGAATAAGCATTAAGACATTAACAGTCTGGCACAGGTTTAAGAGCTGGAATAATAATGGTCGGTGGACTGGGAAAGAGGGAGGAGGAAAGGGGGGGGGACTGCCCACTTCCTCCAAGAACAAGGGGCTCACGTGTTTTTGCCATGCTTTTTTTTTTTTTTTTTTTTTTTTTTGCTTTGGAAGGCCTAAACAACGGAAAGGGCAGTTCCCAGCATGACATATTTGTGGGAGTGAGAGAGTTTGGCTCTTGAGTGGCCTTCCCCAAATGAGCACCCTGCAGTTCCCATCAGCCCCAGGAAATGCATCAATCAAAAATCGCAGAATTGTAGAGTTGCAAGAGACTCTAAAGGTAAAGGTAAAGGGACCCCTGACTGTTAGGTCCAGTCGCAGACGACTCTGGGGTTGCGGCGCTCATCTCACTTTATTGGCCGAGGGAGCTGGCGTACAGCTTCCGGGTCATGTGGCCAGCATGACTAAGCCGCTTCTGGCAAACCAGAGCAGCGCACGGAAACGCCGTTTACCTTCCCGCTGGAGCGGTACCTATTTATCTACTTGCACTTAGACGTGCTTTCGAACTGCCCATGCAGGAATGTGCAGCTGCCCCCGCCGGGGATCGAACCTGCAACCTTGGAGTTATCAGCACCGTGTTCTAACCAGCTGAGCTATTTGGGTGTGTAGTTCTCAAGAATTTCTCAAGAAGCTACAGGATACCTGCGGATTGTGACTAACGCCATGCGTACTTGCAGCTTCCTATGTGAGCAGGCTGAGGTGGGTGGGGTGCCATTCGCCCTAACAGACAAGGCTCTGCTTAGAAGAGTGTTCAGATACATTCCAGAGTAGAGAAGGACCAGTTGGGGGGCGTAACATGGGGAGAGGAGGGGCAGCCTGGGGTGCAAAATGTGAAGGTTGCCAACCCACGTGGTCTACACCAATGGGCACCGACTCTCCAGGTTTTCAAGTGGAGGTCATTCCTAGCCTTCCCTGGAGTCGCTTGGGATTGAACCCATGACTTTTCATTCCCCTTGTGCTCCAGATTTTCCCAGCTCCTTTGAGATGGTGGCTGAGGAATGCGCCTTACTTTACCATCAAGGTGTTCCTTATTTTATGGAACTCATGCTTACACAAAATGTTTCTGATCCCTCCCCTTGCCTGTTGTGCAAGGATGAGGAAGACTTAAACACATTGCAGAGTCCCCCCCCCCAAAATAGCCAGAGGCGATTTCATCCAGCAGAGCTTTACTCGCTACTGAAGGCAAATGAGCATAATGGTCACAAATCCAAATCTGTACATTCAGGACTGGCACTGTCCACAAGAAATCCGGTTGCAGCAGACTTAATTTAAACTTACAATAACTTATAATAAGACTAAGCATTAAAACTATATACAGAACAGAACACTGCAGCCAGAACAAAGAGATAGAAAGAGAAAGTGAGTGAAACCCAGACTCCTTCTGACCTTACTATTATAGACAGCATGACCTTGACAGAAAGGATAACAGAACCAGTTTAAACCAGGTGTACTCAGCTTCCCAGAAGGTATAACCCAAACATCAGAAACCTTCTGCCAGCTTCTTACACATAGAAGGAAACCTTCTAGAAGCCTCTTGAACTAAGCAGAATAGGAAAGATCTCTACACATCAGATCAATGCTTTCTGTACTAAGAAATGCGAACTGACATTGCCCCCTTTCCCCACCCTCACCCCAATGAAACATGCCTGCTTTCTGCCCCATTAGGGTTAGCACGCAGCAGCAAGCTACCGTTCCCACAGCTTTCCTCATCGCCAGCCCATACGCAGCGTATCTGTACTTGGAAGTTATGGTTCGTCTAGCCTTTGAACACTTACGCGCTCTTTGAGGCTAGAAGCGTATGAAGTGCGTCCAGGGGGCTTTGGGAAGGCATGAATGTGTTTATTAAACATCTGGGAGGAATATTCGATTTCCTGGAATTAATGTCAACCAGAATTCACCAGCTTCATTTGGCCTTTTGAAATCCAGCTGCAAATGTTTCCACTTCCAGGTCAGCCTAATGGACTTCTAAAGGGGGGTGGTCTCTGAAATCCAGCCAAGCCCCCCCCCCCCGCTCCCCAGCAGCTTGTGTCTGGCTGACATGGGTCACAACCTCATAAGAAAGCGGAATGGAAATTAATCATTGGCGTCTCCCAAAGTCAGCCCAAATCATTTTGTGTCGCTTTGCTGGTGGCCCAAATTGTCCCTGGGTTGCCGGTTCCTGCATTTTTACCGGCTGAAAATGCAGCTGGCCTGTTCCTTTTTCTCCATTTGAATCCAAGCCGGTTTGGAGAAAAATGCATTGAAATGCAGCAATTCGCAAATAAAGACGTCATCTTACACACCACCAGACTTTGCTGAGCACCCGCAGAAGACTTACAGTGGGGCCTTCTCACTTGGCATCATGCTCTGCAAAATCTGTAAGGGTCAACCAGGGTGTAGGACAAGGGGAAGGTTCAGGTGGGCCACAAGTCACGATGAGCATGTTTCGGAGTTCTGAAGTTGCTCCAGCAGGGAACAAACTGCAACTGAGCCCTTTTATAGCAGAAGCACCTGGGGCCAGAGGTGGAACTAGCTGCTCCGGCACCTGGAGCGGCACACATGCTGTGCACCCAGGGGCGAGGCTAGCTGCCTGCGGTGAGTGTCCAGGGGTGTGTGCTGCCCACAGCGAACAGAAAGCATCCAGGGGGTGCTGCCTGCAGTGAGCGTCCTGGGTGGATGGCAATTTCACCCCCCTGAGGGATGACACCCGGGGCAGACCGCACCCCCTTCCTCCGCCAGTGCGTGGGGCGGATGTCAGGGAGGCACCAACTGGGGAACCCCCAAGGGAAGAACGCTCAGAGCTTGGGAAGCGGTGGTGGGACAATGAGTAGTCAGAGGGAGAAGACTGGGAAGAGGAAGTGTTGGATGCTGAAGAGGTATCAAGTGAGCTTTAGTGAGCTGGGAGTTGTCTGTGGAAGAGAGAAGCCCAAAATCAGAGACTTGAATCCTTTCCACAAAATACTGATAGCCCAGAGGCATCCCTATTGCATTAAGAGAAAGGACTGATCAGCAGGCAATTGCCACATTAGGGTTCAGGTTTTCTTTAGTATGGCTCCCGATTCTACTATCCTTCTCTTGGTTGTTGAAATGGGGCTCCTTCTTCCCGCACTGTGTCTTGCAAGGTTCAGAGAGGTTATCTTGTGCACAGACCTGTATGGCCTGACTATCCAGACCAGCATTTGGGGCCATTTTTAGCATATGCGCCGCCAGGGTGCAAAGATCTGCCCAGTGCCCCAAATTTAGTTTAAAGGCAAAGGGTAAAGAACCATTAGGTCCAGTCGCGGACGACTCTGGGGTTACGGCACTCATGTTGCATTACTGGCCCAGGGAGCCGGTGTACAGCTTCTGGATCATGTGGCCAGCATGACAAAGCCGTTTCTGATGAACCAGAGCAGTGCAGGGAAATGCCATTTACCTTCCCGCTGGAGCAGTCCCTATTTATCTACTTGCACTTTGATGTGCTTTCGAACTGCTAGGATGGCAGGAGCTGGGACCGAGCAACGGGAGCTCACCCCGTCGCAGGGATTCAAACCGCCAACCTTCTCGTCAGGAATATTTGACGCTACAGAGTAACAGAGCAATGGAGGGGGGGGCGAGGACTTTCACTCCATTGCTTTTCACTACCACCGATTGAGAGAGACTAGTATACATTTGCTGTTGCCCAGAATTCAGCGCCCGGGTGTCCCACACCCCCAGGGTAAAGATGGCGCTGCTTGCATTCTGGAAGCAATTCCTTAAATAAATTTTAAAAATCAATGCAACGGTGGGCATATTTGAATAAGGCAGACGCTGCCTTGGCACTGTTCTTGCTTGGCTGCCGGCAGGTAATTAAGAGGTGTTTCAAAGCCTAGAGGGAAATTCACAGGCCATTACGGGCAGTTTTCACTCATCCACTTTTATTGCACTTTAAGCTCCGTGCATCTGTGCTGCAATCAAGCAAGAAGGATGCTGAGAGAGCAGCAGTGCACAAACCAGGGGATCCTCAAGTCCGACAGAAATCTTGCGCTTGCTGCGTCTAGGTTGCTTTATTAAAGATTTTTTAAAATGGCTTTCGATGCAAAAGGAGGCAAGGTGAGTCTGAGGTCTTTCCCACATCTCCAGCCCTCAATCCGCCTCTTCAAAGTTGGACATCATGGCTTGCCAATCGGCATTTTTGAATAGTGGTTTGCCATTGCCGGGAAATTACAAGTGGCAATGTTACATTTGGGAGGAAAAAGAAAGGCGGAAATGTTCTTGGCATGTGCTCATCCCCACCACACACACCCCGCACCCTACCCCACCCCGTATTGGAAAATCTTATACAGGCTCCTCTCCTCAAGAGTAGTGAGGGTAAGCTAACCCACCAAACACACACACAGCTCCACCACAACACCTTGAAGCTGGTCAGGCAAACCTCTTGGTCTACACTGGTCCTATACTCAGCCACATGAATTGGCAATGGAAACAATACAAACTAAAAGTACTGGAGCTTGTAAACTGTGGGGATCAGGCATGGCCTGATTACAACCCCTGGACCAGTGGTCAGCTAGGTTGGGCACTGGCTGAGAGCCCCAGGGCTTGAAAGAGCCACTCACCATTCTAACCTGCCTTGTGGAGAAGTGTGCTTTCTCCTTCCTGTATGCTCCCTCTCTGGGTTCTGCGAAAGGGCCATAGGAACTGTCCTTCTCAGAAGAGGCCTGCGCTTAAAAACAACAAGCCCTAAGTTTAAAAATACGTGTTTTGCTGTCACCGTGAACTATGTGCATTGATAGCATTCTCCCGATCACCCCACCCCGAATGCCTGGCTTTGAAGAAGGTCCCATCTTTGGTCCTTTATTCGAGTGCAGACATGATAGAGAAGCCACCAGCGCTGTTGCTGCTCTCGCAGCAGCAAATATTTCTTTGTAACAAAAAAAAAGGTAGAAGGAAAAGAGGACACAGTTGCAGTGTGTTCCAGAGGCAAGGGTGCTTCTGGTGTTGGGATTGGGTTGGCAGTCTTTTACACAGGAGGAAGAAATGGGAGCGTTAAGGGAAAGTGCCTGGGCTGGAGAGGGTGGGGGGGGGACCTACCATTTCCTCTCTGACTTCAGCTGCTTAGGAAGTGGGAGCAGGGATGGTTCTCCCACCACCACCCCTATCTTCCTATACTGGAGAGCTTCACTGGAGGCTGGAGAGAGCCTTGCTCAACTGAGCAGGGTGGGTGGAGCAGGCAGCAGTCTGAACAGGAGGGTGAAGCCTTGTTTTCTAGAACCAGGCATGATCTTCGCAGATGGGGGCAGACCTACCCACCCTGATAGAGCGCATCATTCCCACAAGGCAAGTCTTGTGAAGAAGCATTCTATGCTTCAACTTAAAGAGCTCGTTGGGTCATCTCCATTTCTTCCATCCAGTTCTGAACTCCTTGCCCTGCTCCTTAACTCCTGAACTATGACTCCGGAGCCTTGTATCTGCTCCTGAGCCTCTGAATAAGTATCTCTTTCTTATTTACACGTAAGTGCCTCTGTCTTTGTGTTTTGGGATGGGAGTAGACCAGGGTCAGCAACATTTTTCAGCCATGGGCCGGTCCACTGTCCCTCAGACCATGTGGTGGGCCGGATTATATTTAAAAAATAATACAGTAATAATGAACGGATTCCTATGCCCCACAAACAACCCAGAGATGCATTTTAAATAAACACACACATTCTACTCATGTAAAAACACCAGACAGGCCCTACAAATAACCCAGAGATGCATTTTAAATAAAAGGACACAATCTACTCATGTATAAACACGCTGATTCCCAGCCCAGACTGTCCGCGGGCCGGATTGAGAAGACGATTGGGCTGCATCCAGCCCACGGGCCTCAGGTTGCCTACCCCTATAGTAGACGGTGCTGTGGCCCTCCCTGAAGTGTAGTGCTAGCTCTGGCCCCTCAAACTTCAGCAGACGCAGCTTGTGGGTTGAGGAATTTATCGTGAATCCTGCTTGCAATGCTTACCGTGCAATACTTCCTCAGAAGTAAGCTGCACCAGATTCAGTGGTGCTGACACCCTAGCAGACTTTTCACATTGCAACCTTAGAAAAGATTCACAAAGCTGCTTATAATAAAAATGCAAATGAGGCCTTTCCAGTTTGAAATGACACTTTGGGTCTCTTCAGCTGGTGCATTAAGTATCCTCCCAGGTGACAGAATTTCTTCTTTGTGTGGAGGCTGCTGCCAGCTTCTTTAACTTTTCTCTGCGTGAGTCTCCAGAGATTCAGACTCAAGACAGACAGTATTTCTTAAATGGTTTGCTATTATTAATATTTAAAGTGGTTGAAACTTGTAATAATTATTTAATACAGCTCCCCTCCTCCCTGACCCTTGGCCAAGCTGGCTGGCGCTGAGGGGAGCTGGAGTCCAATAACATCTGGAGGGCAGCTGATTTTGGATGGACAGGCAGAGTCACTTTATAAGCCTCACAGGAACTATGTATGGAAGATCATCTCATATGTGCTCACGCTGCCTTTGAATTTAAGCCAGAAGGCCCTTGTCAATATCTACACCCTCCAAATTTCTTATTTTGCTGGCTTAATAAGGATTAGAGCAGGGTAGGTTCTGTAACAGCTCAGTTGGTTAGGGTACAGAATTATAGAATTGTAGAGAAGAAGAAGAAGAAGAAGAAGAAGAAGAAGAAGAAGAAGAAGAAGAAGAAGAAGAAGAAGAGGAGGAGGAGGAGGAGGAGGAGTTTGGATTTGATATCCCGCTTTATCACTACCCGAAGGAGTCTCAAAGCGGCTAACATTCTCCTTTCCCTTCCTCCCCCACAACAAACACTCTGTGAGGTGAGTGGGGCTGAGAGACTTCAGAGAAGTGTGACTAGCCCAAGGTCACCCAGCAGCTGCATGTGGAGGAGTGGAGACGCGAACCCGGTTCCCCAGATTACGAGTCTACCGCTCTTAACCACTACACCACACTGGCTCCCAAAAGATTAACTTTCCTCCATGTAATTATGGTCAGCATTATAAGTACCCCTAGAATCATAGAATTGTAGAGTTGGATCATTCCTGTAACGCAGGAATTCAGGAACTTAGTATGGTGCTGATAACACCAAGTCATGGGTTTGATCAGCATACAGGCCAGCTGCATATTCCTACATTCCAGAAGCTTGGACTAGATGATTCTCGGGGTCCCTTCCAACTCTACAATTCTATGATTCTAGGGGTACTTATCATGCCAACCATAATTACAAGGAGGAAAGTTAATCTTTTGGGGGGTTTTTTAAAAAAAAGTTTTGCATCTCCTCTTCTTCTGCCATGCAGCTCTAAGGTAATGCACACCACATTCCAAGATAGCCTCCCACCCAGGTATTTGATGGATCATATGAGGGGTTGGCAAGGTTTACCTCGCCTGGGCCGGTTCACTCTAGTGGAGATCCCTCTGTGGGCTGGATTGTGCGTGAGAGCGCAATTTCCGGCGTCTGCGCAGACATGATTTCTGGCGCCGCGGAAGCGAGTCCTCGCTCCACGCTGCGCCGGTTTAGCACAGCGCGCGGGGACTCGCCGAGCGGGTGGCTCGGTTCGGGGGCAGCTCGTGGGCTGGTTAAACGACCCCCATGGGGCGCTTGTGGCCTTAGGTTGTCTACCCCTGGATCAAATGATCAGGTTTAGCCAATTGCTTATTGGCTTGCAGGGTGGGGAAACAGTCTCTCTTTCCAGCTCCCTTCCCTTCCCTGCTTATGCTTGCAGAGATGCAAGGATATATACATATGCATACACATATACACACATCTCCAAACTATATAGGAATAAATAAAAACCTGGGAAAGTATGGTTTCCCACCCAACCTCCAATGTAGCTGGCTGCTACTGTGAAAGCAGGTTAGTGGGTGTTGCCCCCAGCACTGCAAAAATTGCCAAAGCAATTCCATAATTATGTGCATGGAAGGTTTGATGCTCTGTTAAAATATAAAAAAAAACCCACCCACCTCCACCAGTTTCTGAAGGTTAGGAGAACATTTATTCCTACTTTCCCAGTGCCAGCTCCTTGCCAGTTTTATAGCACAGAAGCTCGGTGCAGGCAGGAAGCTGTGCAATTGATTGGCATTTATTTTACTGGCTTCAGGTTCCCTTAAGAATGTAAAACAACAACCAGCAGCAGCGGGTATGGCAGAAAGGAGCTTGCTTCAGCACTGCAGTTTTGCTCACTGGTGCTGTAACTGGCCAATGCGCTGTCATGGTCAAGTTCAAAAAGAGCGGATGTCTACAATAATTGATGGGGGTTGGTGGGGATGGGAGGGCCCGGGAGGAAGGAGATTGACAGTCCCCTTCAATAGACAATAAGGAGCTGGATGTACCGATGTCAAGGAGCTGTCAAGGAGCCAGGTCATCCACAGGACAGGTACACACAGAGAAGGCTATTATTATTGTTTTATTAGAAGAAAACAACAACAACAACAACAACAACAACAACAACAACACAGCAATGTTCCTGGCTCGTCTTAACTCATCGAAGGCATTGCTGAAACTAAGCCCTAGGCATGTCCTTCCCCTCTAGCCTCGCACTCTAGATCCCTCCCAACAGACAAAGGCTGAGAGCCAGTGTGGTGTAGTGGTTAAGAGCGGTAGACTCGTAATCTGGTGAACTGGGTTCGCTTCCCCGCTCCTCCACATGCAGCTGCTGGGTGACCTTGGGCTAGTCACGCTTCTTTGAAGTCTCTCAGCCCCACTCACCTCACAGAGTGTTTGTTGTGGTGGAGAAGGGGAAAGGAGAAGGTTAGCTGCTTTGAGACTCCTTAGGGTAGTGATAAACTGGAATATCAAATCCACACTCTTCATCATCATCATCATCATCATCATCATCATCGAGGGGGTGGGCTCCTCCCCAGGGCCTGTCTGGTGCAATGCTCAGCAACATGCAGGACCTTCTTCAAGCAGCGAGTGTGTGCTGGCCCCAAGGTGTTGTCCGTGAAGCGAGGTCCAAGTCCAGTCCTGTCCTGGGTCTAGGGGTCCAAAGGAGGTCAGTCCGGCGGGGAGCGAGGCAGGGAGCAGGTCGAGGTCCAAGGCACAAGGTTGCAGGTTGAGCACACGCTTGCAACTAAGTTGCTCACGCAACTTGGGCTGGGTCTGGCTGGCTTTTATCTGGCCCTATGCTTAGGGCGGCCCCGATCCTCCGGAGACTCGCCTCTCCTCCGGGCCTGGAGGCGAGCACTCCTCCTGTAGGCACTTAGCTCCCTTCGCCTCTCTGTCCTGAGCCTCTGCAGCTCAGGAGAGGCTGGTGGGTTACTGGACCCAGGGGCTGCCTCAGCTTCCTCTGAAGAGGCTGGGAGTGGAGCACCTGCAGGCAATGGGTCCTCCCTCCCATCAGGAGCCAGAGCAGACTCTGCTGATGCCTGCACCTGGGGATCCAGCACAGGTGGGGATCCTTCAGGCTCAAGCCCTGGCCCTGGCTCAGCTGGTTCTGGAGGCAGGGAATCCTGTGCAGGCTGGGATCCCTCAGGTTCAGCATCTGAGTCTGACTCCCAGGCCATCACAGAGTGAGAGGAGAGGAGAGGCAGGACTGGGACTGTCTGTGTGCATGATTCTAATCCTGTCCTGGAGGGCTCTCCTTCTGACCCCCTTAGGTTGCTCAGGTCTCCCTTCTGCTGACTGCTCCTCATCTTTGGAGCCCTCCCTGGGAGGCTCTTGGGAGGCCAGCTCCCACCGCTCTTCCTCATGCAGCCTGTCCCTGACAACCAATGGTCTAATGTGGCATAAGGCCACTTGGTATGTCCTTATGGGACCATAAGGTCCAAATCGGCCTAGCCCTGATGACCTCCTACTCACTCGCTTTCACCAACTAAGCCCTGTTTTTTTGCATATAATGGAACCATCCAATGCACTCCTCAAATGTAGTGAATCTGCGCAAGTTCTTAGCACAACACCCCTGCAATGCAAAAGAATAGGCCATCTCAGGTCATATAATATGGAAAAGCACATGTGTAGCGGGGGCCCCCACTTACAAACCCTGGATTTGTCAAGTGTATGACTTGGTAGGTGTGGGTGATATTCCCAGTCTTTGCAATTTGGTATTCCCACATAATCCGGAAGAGGCATGTTCAGCTTTTCTGGAGAGCTACTAACTGTTGTGCTCATATTATTACTCATTGTGAATAATGCCGCAGTGACTAAGATCACTACGGCAGCAATTCAATTTGCTGTTTTTATGCCTTGATTGATTGCATTACAAATCTAGACGGTGTTAGGCACCTCAATTTGCTTCTCGGAGGCTGGCCCGGTACGTGGTCTCTGCTCTTGTGTGGTTTGGCACAGAGGAGGCCTCCTCCTCCACCCTTTCCCCCGCTGTCAAGATGCCTTTTAGGAACAATGCAGGGAAGGGCTGTAGCTCAGTGGAAGAGCATCTGCCCTGGGTTCAATCCCCAGTACCTCCAGGTAGGGCTCGGAAGGACTACTAGCAGGGGGAAACCCGGAGAGCTGATGCGAGTCAGTGTAAACTAATGGTTCTCAAAGGGTGGTGGGTGCCACCCTGGTGTGGCAGGAGAGGATGGCAACAGTGGCGGGAAGATTCAAGGACAATCAAGTAAACATTTAAACATTTCGGTGTCGTGTAATATAGTATGTTCAATTTATACATCCTAGGAAAGCTCCTTTATACAGAGTCAGACCAGTGTTCCATCTTGCTTGTTACCGTCTACACTGATAGTCAGCAGGGTTTCAGCCAGTAGACTCTCAAGCCTAGCTGGAGATGCTGGGGGATTAAATCTGGGACCCCTTCCACTGAGCTACAGCTCCTTTCTGCTTAACAAAAAAAAAGTCCAGAAGTGATTTACAAGTAAAAAACCCCACAACCATAAAACTCCAAAAACATTATTAAGAACAGATTTAACAATGTAAGATCATATTACTAGTATTGTCCCAAATGCTTGGGACAACAAAAACGTAGTTGCCTGCTGCTGAAATGATGACAAGGTTGGTGCCTAAATATATGTAACAAAGGCACCAGGTGAGCTTCCTCCACAAGCAGAATTCAGAACCATGAGGACTGGAGTCTTACTTTTCCTTTAAAGGAAGGGACCCCAGTTCAGTGACAGAAAACATGGGACAAAAGGATGAGGTATGTTCCTTGAATGCCTGATACCCTGGAGAGCTAATGCCTGCCAGTGTAGCAGGGGTGGACCTTGGTGATACAACGCTGTGTGCAAGGCAAAAAATTGACACTCTCTCCGGCCCTCGCTCCACCTTCCCAAAGCTGGGTAAGAAGCATAGCTGTCAAGTTTTGGATTTGAAAATAAGGGATCAGCAGCTTCACCTATCCCGGGGAAAGTCACATGGCAATGGTGGGCGGAGCCAGAAGCAAAAGTGGGCGGCACTGGTGTGAACGTGCGCAGTAGGCTTACTGTATTTTGGAAACGCTGCCTGTGGGCTACGATGCCTTGGCTGCTCAGCGAGCTCCGGATAAAAAGTTACAAAGCGCGTGCCGCTCCGTCGTATTGTAACGTTTCAAAGCACCAGCTGCCCGTTTTCAAAGGCAGCCAGGCCCCCCCCCCAGCTAACCCTATTGTCTAGCTGAGGGGCTCGGCGGCAGCTGATAGGGGCTGATGCAGGGGGCCAAATACGCCCCCCTGTAAGCGCGGGAAATGGCTCCCGCTTGCTTTGAGGCTGCAAGGAGGCGAGGTCTTCCCAGTCCCTGGCCAGCAGGGGGAGGGAGAGGAGCTGCTTCCTTTGAAAAAACGGGAAATTAAAGGGATATAAAAAATAAGGGATAGCAGCGGGAAACTGCTTGAAATAAGGGAGATTCCCGGGGAAAACGGGATACTTGACAGCACTGTTAAGAAGTACTGTGGAGGAGATGTGAGGGCTCTAGCAGGGTCTTAGAGACCTCCTTCCTCCTACCCAAAGTTGAGTAAGTGCTTGCCCAGCTTTGGGAAGGAGGAAAGAGGTCTCTAGGACCCTATCAGATTATGGTGATAGTAATGATCTACCTGAATCAATGGTCTGGCTTGGTTTAAGCCAGACCATTCCTATGTTCCTGAACTGATTGGCAAAGAGAAACTTTTGCTAAAGAGATTATTATTTTTGGGCCGCTAAGAACATATGCTTCTGGCCAAGAAGCGAGTATAACAAATTTCAGACTATTTGCCCACAACTCCTCTGGGCTCTCTTCATTAATTTCTTCTAGTGCCGTTCCCCAATGCTTTATTAATAGATGAGATTGGAACCCACGGAGAGCAATTCACTCCCCTTTATGCAGACATTAAAATTCAAAGAGACAGGCACCATCAGAAGAAGAAGAGGGGGGGGGATAAAGGCTAGCTATAATTATGAGATTCCTGTCCCTCACTTCACTTTCTGGCATTGCTATAACAATGCTTATTATTCCCAAGGCTGAGCTACTGAGCAATTATTGTGGAAATTTCCCATTTTGAAAAGTGCTTTCGGTTGCCGTAATGTACCCATTTAGCAAAATGCTGGTGCAGTGTGGAAAAATAACAAGGTACATGGGGGAGGGAAGGAGGAGCAGGAGAAAAGATGTGCTATTAGGGAGCCCAATTTTCTTCTTATTTGTAGTGACAGTTTGGTTTCAAATTCATCGACCAAATATTAACTGGCTACCACTCTGTCCTCACCCCCACCCCCACTTATTTAGAGTAAGAAGGTTTGATTTGTACAGCATGGAAATAATGGCAACGGGTTTGATTTCTTCTTCTTCTTCTTCTTCTTCTTCTTCTTCTTCTTCTTCTTCTTCTTCTTCTCACCAGTGAAATCAGAAATGCTCCATTTTCATGGCTACTTTTCTTAAGCCAGCGATGGGAAAACTGTGGCCCTCCAATTGCTTCTGGAATTTAGGGGAGTCGGAGATTAGCATCATATTCTGCGGCTCAGAGGTTCCCCATTCCTGCCTTAAAGGTGGCTAACCTTTCTTGGCCCAAAGACCACGTTGACTCTTGGCCCAAAGACCACGTTGACTCATTCGGCGCCGTGGTACAAAGCTCCCTCCAGCGCCTCCCCCCATTTCCCAGAGGTTTTTTTTAGGGAGGACGGCACTGCCGGCAGGGCTGGAGCAGGCAGGCAGCGGCTGGAGGGCGGCTCCTCCGGTGGGGAAGAGGCGGAGGCTGGGCGTGGCGTCTCCCAGCTCAGCTGGCCGCTTCATGCCGTGGTGGCCATGGAAGACGGAGGCTCTGGGTGTAGTGCTGCTTTGGTGCGGCATGGCGGAGGTGGGCGAGGGCGGCGAGCTGATGCCGGGAGGCGCCGCGTCCAGCCTCCGCCTCTTCCCTGGCGCCCTCCAGAACTTGGCGCCCTGGGGCCCTGCACCACTAGACTCTATGGGTAAGACACCCCTGTGTTGACCAATGGCCAATGCTCCACAGGTCACATGTTAAAGTGGGTGGCTGAATGGGAAAAGCAGGTATGGCTGAAGCAGAACCTATTTATTACGTTACAGGTAGGTAGCCGTCAAACCAAGAACAAACTTAGCTGGTCTCTAAGGTGCTACTGGAAGGATTTTTTTTTAATTTTTATTTTGTTTTGACTATTTATTACATGTGAAATATAGCATACATAGAATGATCAGAATACAATAGTGTGCAATGCATTCTTTTCATGCTGGATACATAGAACACAAGAATGAGACAACTGCATATTCTTGCATTGCAGGGGATTGAACTAGGTGAACCTCAGGGTCCCTTCCAATTCTGCCATTCTATGATTTCCATGAGTACTTTCTTGCATTGTACTGTGGTTGTTTTTCTTTGGCCAGTTTCTCAATATTTTCTGGCACTGAGGATGCGGCTACTCTCCAGTTGCTCAAAGTTCACATTTTCAGCTTTTGGCTACTATGATTACATCAAAGCATTGGGGAAGCTCTGCTTCTTAAGAACCAAATCTGTGAGGTCTTTAAACCTGAAAGTATTATTAATACTAAAACTTACTGACTAAGAGAAAAGAAAAACAAGATTTGGAAGTGCTACTGCTGAGAGATTAGAGCTAGTCTGGAGTTTGAGCCCATATGCCTCTGTCACACATGGCTGCAATCTGAGTCCTCTGAAACCCTTCACTTCCTCTGACTTGAGGTTTACCACCAAATTACAAGGCTTCTTTTGATAAATCTTCTTCCTTTTCCACCACGGACAGTATACAGCTGAACTATGCCTAAATTCTGCATGCAGACCTCCAATGCCTGAATATTCCTGGACAGGAATGTCCAAAAAAAAAAAAAAGTCCATCCGCCAATCCCTGCGTCACAAACCTATAACCGGACAACCCTGGAATTTCAGTTGTTGTATGATAAAAAGTCCATCAGCACACTCCACACTGAAGGGTGTCCTGTTGCTTCTGCAAAGATCTACTTGCTCAATAGCAAATTGAATTTAAGAACATCAGAAGATTAAGAAGAGCTCTACTGGATCGAACCAAAGGTCTATCTGGTCCAGGATCTGCTCTTACAGTTGCCACCCATAACTGACTTGGGGAAGCACAGAAGTAGGACATGAGCAGAACAGCACTCCTCACTTGTAATTCCCAGAAACTGAGGCTCACAGGCATACTTCCTCTGACATCATGGTTAGAAGCAATTGCTAGCCTTTTCCTTTAGTAACTGTCTAAATGCTCTTTTACACAGCATTTAAAAGGCTTTAAAAGGCAAACAAATTTCTGGGCTCTTTAGGTCCGCACCAAACCCAAGTAGCCATCTACTGTAGCTCACGTTATGCAATCCTCTGTGTCAGCTAGAGCAATAGGTACACTGTAGTATGTTTCATGAATAGGAGGTACTGACCCTCCTCTCTCTTTCTTTTAAATTATTTTTTTTAACAAAAAAGGAGTCTTTTGGCTCCTTAAAGGTAAAGGTAAAGGGACCCCTGACCATCAGGTCCAGTCGTGTCCGACTCTGGGGTTGCGGCGCTCATCTCGCTCTATAGGCCGAGGGAGCCGGCGTTTGTCCGCAGACAGCTTCCGGGTCATGTGGCCAGCATGACAAAGCCGCTTCTGGCGAACCAGAGCAGCACACGGAAACGCTGTTTACCTTCCCACTGGAGTGGTCCCTATTTATCTACTTGCACGTGCTTTCGAACTGCTAGGTGGGCAGGAGCTGGGACCGAGCAACGGGAGCTCACCCCATGGCAGGGATTCGAACTGCCGACCTTCTGATTGGCAAGCCCTAGACTCTGTGGTTTAACCCACAGTGCCACCTGGGTCCCTGCCTTTTGGCTCCTTAAAGACCACCAAATTTATTATGGTATAAGGTTTTTGTGAACTCAAGGTCACAGAAACATGAATTGAAATATTCATTGGCAGGTATATGAAAGCGAATATTTCAAGGTGGGAGCTGAACAACACTGAGGTGAGGCAAGTGCAGCCAGCGCTAATTAAGGCTTAAATGTTTGTTGTATTGGCAAACTTTTAACCTTTTACAGTAGCAGATTTGATTTTTCACAGCATAGCTCCCCTCTGAAAGTTGGCCTTCATTTTTCTCTGCACATACAAAATTGCATATATGAATTTTATACAGATTTGTGTCATGGTGGGCCTGTGAGCTTGGGTCTTTGGAGGCTCTAAATTGCACATGGAAAATCTCCCAGTAACTCACTGTTGGCTAATTCAAGGTAGGAGGCAAACAAGTCTGAACACTTTTCAACCCCATTGGTTTTAGCATGCCTTTAACTTTCCCATTGACATCACATGAATAAAGTTCTTAACTTTGCCTGGATCCTGCCCTAAATGTTGAGCAGTACTACTGTAGTAACTGTCTTAGCAATAGATACTAGAAGAGTAGTTATCCATAGTAGCAGAAACAACAAGGAGTTCTATGACATCTTTAAGACTAACAAATTTGTTATAGATTTAGGAATGGTTCGCAAGGAGGGGCTCTGTGGTGTGTCTCACCTGGTCTCCTGGCACCAGTGTCACTGTAGATGACCTGGAGGGAGAGCCCTCCTTCTCTGCAGTAATACTGGTGCCAGGAGGTTAGGTACCGCCAACATAATCAGCAAGTGTCCCTGAAAAAAGGGACATCCCAATTTTTTTATTGCAAGAGAACGGGGGCTATTTGGGTCACCATGATCTCATGCGATTTCACACCACAAATTCTCCTGGGAGAAAATGCTTTTGGGGACTGTGATGTTACACGGCACCCCAAAATGTGTATGTTTGTGTGCTGTACCCAGAAAAGCATTCGGGGGGGGAATTGTGGTGCAAAATCGTGCAATATCACAGCAGCCATTTTGCAATAAATAATGGGAAGTTGGCATCCGGGAAGATTGTTTCCTAGATTTTGCCATCCCTGTTTTGGATGGTATGCACCAGCCCCCTCCACAGATACAAATTCCAAATACCTCAAAAGGGCTACAGTGAAAGAGCGCAATTCTATTTAACAAACTAAAACTAGCTGTTTGATGAAGCCACTGAGGACAAGTGAGGGCAACGTAAATTAATAAGCAAACGTTTGGAAAACTACTGCACAGGGGACACACTTTGGGTTTCGCTTTTTGGACGCTGTCGGAAAATGTTTTCAAAATTCACTACTATCTTTGGCCTGTTTCAGAGCACCGACACACTGGCTCAGTTATATTCTGCACCCTACCAGTCTTCCCCCACACAACCTGAGGAGACTGAACACCTCACTTTGGAAAACCCAACAAATGTCAACCTTTGCTGCTATCCCTCTGGGAGCCATTAGCATTTTTAAAAAGGAACCTGGTCTCAATTCCGCTTTGTCCCTTCCCAGAAAGCAGGAGTTTGTTTTTCCTTGTCTCTGAGTCAGGCCACTATATTACTCCGAGAGCAAGTCTGAGCCCTTAAGTACAGTACATAATGCAAAGTTTATTAGAAAGGCAAGGGAAAACCAAATTAAGTCAAAAGCAAACAGGCCTACAGATAGCCTCATTCCTACTGTGCACAGTCACTTAATTTAAGCCTCGCTTCTCCCCGCCTCTGTATATGGAACTTGGTTTCCCCCCCCCCTCAGTCAGCCTTTATTTAAAGGATTGGTTCTAAGGAACATTTTTTTACATGGAAAGTGCGAGGGAATGGGGGCGAGAGTCCATTCAGGGCACATAGTTGCTGACGCATACAGCGTTGCATATTAGCCTTGGTAAGTACTGAAACTCATGAGGCAAAAGCTAACAAGGATGATTTCCCACATCAGCTCACAGCAAATTTTCAAGAATGTGGCAGGAGGGCATCTCTCTCTCTCTTGTGCCCTCCCTGACCTACACAATAGTCTTACATCAGTTTTAACTGCTGTGGAACCTTAGGAACTGCAAGACAGAGCTGTTCCACCTGGCCTTTGGGTTGGTTTCAGTTTAACCCTGATGTTTCATTCTTTTGGTGTGATTGGTGGGGGTGGAGCGTCTCCACCCCCATCATTCAGCCCGGACACTGAGATCCAGCGCCGAGGGCCTTCTGGCGGTTCCCTCACTGCGAGAAGCAAAGCTACAGGGAACCAGGCAGAGGGCCTTCTCGGTAGTGGCGCCCGCCCTGTGGAACTCCCTCCCTTCAGATGTCAAAGAGATAGACAACTACCAGACATTTAGAGGACATCTGAAGGCAGCCCTGTTTAGGGAAGCTTTTAATGTGTGATATTTTAATGTATTTGATTTTTGTTGGAAGCCGCCCAGAGTGGCTGGGGAAATCCAGCCAGATGGGTGGGGTACTAAATAATAATAATAATAATAATAATAATAATAATATTAAAAATGAGGCTGCAGTCTAAATTAAATTTTAAATTGTATTTTAATCTGTATTTTAATGAATTGTTTTATGTTTTTGTTGTGATTTTATTGGTGTTAGCCGCCCTGAGCCCGGTTTGGCGGGGAAGGGCGGGGTATAAATAAAATTTTATTATTATTATTATTATTATTATTATTATTATTATTATTATTATTATTCACAAGATGGGCTGTTGAGAGACAATTCTTATAGACGGCCTGAGTAGCTTCATAGAATGACCACTCCCAAAGTTGAGTTCCTTGAAGCCATAGTTCTCTAACAGTGGGTCTAGGGCCAATTTCAGGTGGGCCTCAGTGCCACAACTTGCCCAATGCCTTCTCATTTTTCTGCCCCAAGCCCTAGCCATGCCATAGTTGGATGGACCACAGCTTTGGTTGGATCAGTGCCAGTGACAACAGGTCACTGCACACTGAATAAAGGTGGATGGCATGGGAGACAGGGAAATTTTGGGTTGGGGGATAGGGAGGATGGAGGAAGATCTTCCTCCTCTGAAGGGGAAAGAGCTAGATGGGGAGTTTAAGGAAGGAGATAAAAGGTTAATGTTTACTTCTATTATGATTAGAATAGAATAGAATAGAATAATGTGAGAAGAAAGCAATGGGTGATGAAATTACTGACGATGAGTAAAAATACTTTGCGAGGCATTTGGGAAGGGAAAAAGTATAAAAGAAAACCTTTCTCAATTTAGAGCCTCTGGATCAGTGAATTCTGACTTAAATGGGGGCAGAGAATTGCAAATGTTTATATTTCATTCAATGAGGGTTGAGCTATGGAACTCCTTCCCACGAGGAAAACACGGTGACAAAAAAATTAGCAATTTCAAAAAACGGATTAGACATCAGTAGGAAATGGTGTCCACATTTGATAGCTGCTTATGCCGAACTCTGCTTCTAACTGTCTATCATTTGGTGACAGGCTCTGCGCCTGCAGCGCTATTTTGTGGGTGGTAGGCCTCGGTCGCTTTCACATGGGCCCCAAGGGCAGAAAGTTGCCATAGAGTATGTAAACAAAGCTTTATAGTGAAAAAAAGCAGGATCAATATGCTTCTCTGACTTTGTTCTCTGCACTATTAGAGTGGTTTCTATCTTTTGAGGGATGCCAAGGCTGCTTTGAATATCTCCACATGGCAGCCACATGCTACACCACTTCACATGGAGAAGCTCACATGAAATGGATTGTGAAATTTCCTCAATGCCACCAGCAATTTCCCCTTCCGTGTTTAAGATGTCTTTTGGAATTATTTTGAATGAGTGTGTGATTTTTTATGTATTTTTTAAAAACCCGATTTTGTCGTAAACCGTTATGTGTGGCGTGTGTAAAGAGTGGTATATAAATAACCTAAATGCATGAAGGGCACAACTGTTTTTTAAAAAAGACTTCCTTGCTGCCTCTGCTTTCTGCTTTAGTTTCCCCCTCATTATTGTAAGTCTTAATCTTCACAGTTTCTCTCTATACAAACATCCTTCATGTTACAGGGGTGTGTGTTTTCACCCAGAAACAGTTGTGCTGTGATAAATTTTTGAAGTGCAAAAGCTCGTTGTAGCAGCCCTTATTACAGCCATTTCATCAAGAAGCGTCCAAAAAATACAGGCACCTGTGTTGATCCACATCCCCAGAAAGATCAGCCAGCCATAAACAGCACAACACCCAATTTATTAAGGTTAAGTGACAGTCATAGACTAGAGAACTGACAAAGGAGGGTATATTAGTTAGCATGTTGAAATGGGGTCAAGGTGTGCATGGGTCGCCTTGCATCTGAGTCTGCACGTTTTCCAAAATTCTAATTTATTTCTGAATCATCTCTACTCTCTCTTCACTTCAATCTGTGTTTTGGGTTTCAAGCCACTCTGCATAAAACGAAGCTCTGTCTTCCCCCGTAATGTGGAATATAACAATCTGATTTTTTTCCCCCCATCTGTGGGCCAAAGTGAATGAAATTTGCAGGCACAAGAGTCCCTCCAGAATGAAATGAAGCCTGCCAAACCCAGGGGATTTTTAAGGGTAGTAAAAGGGCTAATTCTCACCCATAATCCCTTAAGGGGTGTGTGTATTTTTGCATATATCTATATATCCATAACAATAGGTAAAGGTACCCCTGTCACGGACGACTCTGGGGTTGTGCGCTCATCTCGCTCTATAGGCAGTGCTGTCAAGTATCCCGTTTCCCCCGGGATTCTCCCTTATTTCAAGCAGTTTCCTGCTGCTCTCCCTTATTTTTTATTTCCCTTAAATTTCCCGTTTTTAATGGAAGCAGCTCCTCCCCTGCTGGCCAGGGACTGGGTGGGAAGACCTCGCCTACTTGGAGAGAAAAGCCTCAGCCCTCAAAGCAAGTGGGAGCCGTTTCCCGTGCTTACAGGGGGGTGTATTCCTCCCCCTGCATCAGCCCCTATCCGTTGCCGCCGAGCCCCTCAGCCGGCCAATAGGGTTAGCTGGCGGGCGGAGCCTGGCTGCCTTTGAGCAGCTGCTGCTTCCTGTCCTGTTTTGATGGGATCAGACAAGAAGACGATGGGGCTCCATTGCGCGGAGCACATGGCTGCCCTCCTCTTTGCTGGCTGCCCTCCTCTTTGCTCCGCTCCGAGCCCGAGCCCGCTTGGAGTTTACATTGCTGCTCCGCCCACTTTTGCTTCTGGCTCCGCCCACCACTGACATGTGACTGTCCCCGGGATAGGTGAGACTGCTGATCCCTTATTTTCAAATCCGAAACTTGACAGCTATGTCTATAGGCCGAGGGAGCCGGTGTTTGTCCACAGACAGCTTCTGGGTCATGTGGCCAACATGACTAAGCTGCTTCTGGCAAACCAGAGCAGCGCACGGAAATGCTATTTATCTTCCCGCCGGAGCAGTACCTATTTATTTTTTTGCACTTTTTCATGCTTTTGAACTGCTAGGTGGGCAGGAGCTGGAACTGCGCAACCCCATTGTGGGGATTCAAACTGCCGACCTTCTGATCGGCAAGCCCTAGGCTCAGTGGTTTAGACCACAGAGCCAACTATGTCCCATCCATAACAATATCTATGTCTATATTTATCATCTATCTATCTATCTATCTATCTATCTATCTATCTATCATCATCATCATCTATCTAATCTATATCTATCTATCTATATATATCCATCTATCTATCTATCCATCCATCCATCCATCCATCCATCCATCTATATAAACTGCAGCTCTCCAGCACCTCTTCCTGTCTGGTGTTTGCATCCTCTGATAGGTCTTACATTGTGAGGCTGTCCAAAATGTTGTCTGTGGAGTTCTAAAGAGTTCTTGCTTTTTGTTAAAGCAAAGTAGGGTTTTAAATAAATAAATAGATCTTAGTTTAAGTTTTAAACTCTTTTTTAACCCTTCTGTTACTGTGCTTTAACAACAACAGTCTAGAGCTCTTCACAGAGTTTTGCATGCTATGTTTTGGACAGCCTCACTTATTGCAAAGACCATGTTCCAAATATTGAGTTATTCTGCACTACAGAAACAATCAAGCAACAGAGCAAAGCAAGGTTTTGTAGGAAACCTGATATGACTTTGGGAAAGGCAGGTGTTATTGCTTCAGATCGGGAGGGGGAAAGACCACCCCCAAAGTCACCTCAACTCACCTTGTTCTTCAATCCCCACACAGAGCTTAAGTGCACTGCTAGAATGGGGAGACTTAGACTCACATTCTGGATCAGTCATGTGGCATAAAGGCAATCCTATGCATAGTTATCTGGGAGTAAGCTCCATTAAACCTGGTAGGTTTAACTTGAAAATCACACTGAGCGTTAACGATATATCTTCAGCCAGCTGGAACGTAGCCTTTCGCTTTTAATTAGAAAAGCAAAAAACTTCACAAAGAAGTCTTCCCATTTAAGATGTTAGCATCAAGTAGGAATCCCATCAAAGGAAATAACTACTCAGCTTCTGCTTAATTCTTTTCCTCATTGACTTCCTCTATCCTAATCTGCAACATATAACAGTAAAAACTTGAAAGCTCAATATCACCTCATCCACTTGCCGGAGCAAAGGAAGTCCATCAGTTACCTGGTGTTCTGATAGATGATGTCATTGGTCCTGCTCTGAAAAAAAATGTTGCATACATGCCCTTACCGTTCCTGCCTCACCAATATCACTGCACAGCTAAATACAGCTAAATACAGCTAAACAGATGCATTACACAACAAGCTCCCAATGGTTTTAGTATGGCGACCCAAAAGTCCAAATTTACCTGGCATGGTGTCTCATTGATTCATTGTACCATGAATTTAGGACCTTAGCTCTTCGGCAGCCATTGGTTTCATGCGCTTCAACTGCACATTTGCCAATTTTATATCCATGACTTGAGACATCCGAGCAATAATTTACTAGACACCTGTGAGCACCTTGCGGTGAACCATTTCCAGATCTCCTGCCAGCCAGCACAGAGCTTTTTCCAAGCATTAGAACAGAAGACTTGAGCCTTTCCAATGTTAGGTTCCAAGTGTCGAACATGGCATTACAATATGCCAACAAAACAAAAGTTGTAAGAGGCATTCATTATATCATTTAAAAAGTAATAATTAGTTGGATTCGCTGATAAAGCCAAGATCTATTTGCACAGGCTGCTTGACCCAAAGGTTGAGAAATGTTGCAGTACACCACTAGACTTATATAGGAAAATAGACATATGTAATGCTGTACTTCTGTACTTTGGTCACCTCATGAGAAGAGAAGACTCCCTGGAAAAGACCCTGATGTTGGGAAAGATGGAGGGCACAAGGAGAAGGGGACAACAGAGGATGAGATGGTTGGACAGTGTTCTCGAAGCGACTAGCATGAGTTTGGCCAAACTGCGGGAGGCAGTGGAGGATAGGCGTGCCTGGCGTGCTCTGGTCCATGGAGTCATGAAGAGTCGGACATGACTGAACGACTGAAGAACAACAACAACAATGCTGTGCATGCTCACAGCTCAATTCAGCCTCCATGCTCAGAGGCTATGAATACCAGATGCTGGGAAGAAAACAATTGGGAAAGGGCTGTTTTAATGTTCTTCTGCAGGCTTCCCAGCACCATCTGCCTGCCATTCTTACCAACAGGATGCATGGCCTTTAGTTTGATCTAGCAGAGCTATTTCTATGATCTTCCACACAATATCCTACATGGACACCCATGTAAGAAATTTGACTTCATTGAAGCAGCCCTGAAAGGATGCCATTTGAGTCAAGATAAAAAGTCGTGCAAGAAGAAACGGCATTTCCTTCAAGATCATCAAAACAATGCAGCTACTTTGTTTCTTCTATAGATAATAGTTGAAAACCTAATAAAGGAGACATTGTTGTTTTTACCACAGAGCTTTCGAGCACTTTCCCCTAACCGCAATCAAGAACAGATTAATCTTATTAGTCTTTATGATCTTCATAAAATGATATTAGGCTTTCATTAAAGGCATCAAATGGGTTTTGATAACATCTATTGGCTGCCGTCCTTGTAAAGATTGCTGCTTCATCAAAGAGCTTTGAGGTTCTTCCTGAGAACGGCACACAAAAGGCTAGATTTTTTACTATTATTGTTCTAAATACAGCCTCGTTCTCTGCCTTGCATCTTTCCCACAGACCAAAACCAAAGGAATGATACCAGATCTCTGTGACTGTGGACTTGGGGCCAAACTAGGCACAATGTGGGGAGGCTGTCATCAAACTCCCAACATATTTTGCTTTGATGGTAAGCATTTGGATTGGAGGCATGGGGGGCTGGGAGGGGGGAAGATTCCTCTGCACCATTCTCTGACTTAAATTGTCCCTTGAAATGATCTAGCTGCCTTTCCCCAACTCCAATGCTCGTAGCAGTTGGGGGCGCTGCAATTTAAGATTAGAAAATGACTATTATGATTGTAGCTAATAGGTAAGATATCTGGCCCTCCTCAAAATCCCATTGAAATGTTTTGCGGAGGGATGAGCCACACCTCGTTGCCGCCACCATACCCTGCAAGTGTCCCCGAAAAACCAGGACATCACTTTTTTCTCTCCAGTGCAAGCACAGTGGCAATTTTGGGCACCATGATCTCATGCAATTCCATGCCAATATCTCCGCCTGAAAAAGTACTTTTGGGGGGCCAAAATCTCATGCAGCACCCCAAAACCACACATTTTTGGGTGCCATGAAAACACGGGCCCCAGAAGAGTGCATCTTTTGGACTCCATGATCTCTCCCTGGCCAGGCAATTTGCCTGGGAGCATGGATGGGAAGATGTATGCCCTGATATTGGGAATCAACATGTTGGAGGATACGATACTGCTATTGGGTGAAGTTTGCATATGACATAAATTGCATCCAAGCTGACTGTGTGGGTTGGATTGATCCAGAGGCAGAATTGTTCCATAAACACACATTGTTTCTGTTCAGCAGCAGAAGCAGGCCTCTGGTCTCAGCTAAGGACTCATTATCATGCAAGACATTGGGAAGAATAATTGCGAAAGTGAAGTGGGTTGGGGCTGGCACCAAGAAGTCAGGGAATGTAAAGCACAATGCTGGGAATTGCAGTGAGGAAAAATGTCACGAGACAGAAACACCTGTCAAGCTGTCAGCTCTTTCCCCCTGCCTTTTGTGTGAAGAAATGTGACAGTTATGCTCCCATTCGCAAAGAGAGGTGTTAAGAGGAAAAAGGAAACCAGGCTTGTCAGAAATCCACTGTTTTCCAAGTACAACAAGTATCATCATGTGCTCCTTTGTAGATTGCCTGGACCTTGAGTGGCAAGCAATGCTCCGAAAGGGCTCAAGCAGAGAAAGGAGACAAATCGTACTTTACATGAGGAATTCTCTAAAGGGGACTGATAGTATTATCCATTGACTTCCCCTACTCCTCATCCCATGCCTAATAATTCAGGCCAGCTCTAAACATTCGGATTCCTGAACTGGTTCAGTCTAAAGTCCCACCCCGGGACATGCTTTGGCATTTTCACCTCCCAACCATATTTCCCCTTCACCCAAGATCCAGCCTTCTCTTTTGCTTTCCCTCATCCTCTTATGAAATCATAGACTTGTAGAGTTGGAAGGGACTGCAAAGGTCATCTAGTCCAACGCAATTTAGGAATCTCAATTAAAGCATCCATGACAGGTGGCCATCCAACCTCTGCTTAGAAACCTCTAAGGAAGGAGAGACCACCACCTTCTGAGGAAGTCCATTCCACTGTCAAATAACCCCTATTGTTAATTAAATTTGTATACTGCCCTATACCCACAAGTCTCAGGTTGGGTCTCATCTTCCAAGGTATAGTCCTTGAGATATTTAGAGATGGCTATCACATCTCCTCTCAGTCTCCTCTTTTCCAGGCTAAACATACCCAGTTCCTTCAACCATTCCTCATAAGGCTTGGTTTCCAGACCCTTGGTCGCCTTGGTCACCCTCGCTGCTATCTATCCTCACTGCTCCATCCACAGCCCGACTCTCCCTTGAACTGGGAAAATAATTGCTATATTCGGTCTAAAGCACTATTGACATGGGCATCTTTATGACTGGGAAGCCACAGTGTCTGTGTCTGGACATTCCCTGCTAGACTAGCATCCTAGAGCAATGGCCAAATCTGGTAGATAGAGTGCACTTCCTAGGTGGGTGCCATAGTGTCCTGGGATGTGCATCCACACAAGCCCTGAAAGCATGCCCCATCACTTTCATTTCTGAACTCTTCCAAGCCTTTCATTGTGCTACATCCACTCTCAAGTCAATGGCAGGGACTGGGAATCCTCTTTATACAAAAGCTGTTGTTCTGTGTGTCAAGTTAATCATCTGATGGTGGGCAGGGCCAAAGCAAGAAGTGGAAAGAGCCATCCTCCTCCCCCCCCCCCCGCCACCTCTTTCCCTCTTTGCCTCTCAGCGATGGAGAGAGGGCAGAGGCATGGATCAGAGTCTGATCTGAACAAGGATTTTTAGGATGGGGTGGAATTTTTCATTCCACCTTTAGTTACAGACTGTCTGTTTACATTCTGGCACTGTTTGCTGGCGCAAGCAGAACTTCCGTTGTGTTGTTGTTGCTTTTGCTTCTGACTCTCTCTCTCGGAAGAGATGGCAAGGAGAGAGACGACACGTTTCTTTGTTTCTGATTTATGATAATAAATCCGTAGTTTTCTAGTATGCCTTTACAAGCCTCAAGCCTGTTTTTGTTGCGCAGTTTGCTCTGCTAAGTAAAGTGTGCCCATGTCAGCAGACTTGGGTCACTGATTTATGTCGCACGAGAGGTCGAGGGATCTTCGCAGCGTGACGGCTGGAAGGAGACGATCCAGCTGGGGGCTAGCCATCTGGCTGTTTGACTTCCGGATGCCGACAGAAATGGCATATCTCTTTCTGACCATTACCAGAGCTTCCTGCTCATGCTCATGCTAGGAATCAGGATGACGGTTGGACAGATTATGGCATCTAAACCTTCCTAAATAGGACAACCTCTGCTCCAAGGATTCCACCACCTTACCCCCTCCAGTTCTCTTTAATCCCAACCTTCTCCTTGTCCCAGACCCTCCAAGTGTTCCTATTTTCCAGGGACGCCCCTGATTTAGAGAAACCATCCCGGTTTCTGATTTGATCCCGGAAGGTCCCACTTTTCCTTAAGACGTCTCTATTTCCATTGGAGAAATGTTGGAGGGTATGGAGTTATCCAACCCCCGAGCTGTCTGAAGTCAGTCCTGTATAGGGTAGGTTTTTTATGTTTAATGTTTTTTTATGTTTTTATATATGTTGGAAAGTGCCCAGAGTGGCTGGGGCAACCCAGTGAGATATGTTCCAGTTACAGGTGGGTAGCCGTGTTGGTCTGCCATAGTCAAAACAAAATAAAAATTTCTTTCCAGTAGCACCTTAGAGACCAACTAAGTTTGTTCTTGGTATGAGCTTTCGTGTGCATGCACACTGTGTATCTGAAGAAGTGTGCATGCACACGAAAGCTCATACCAAGAACAAACCCAGTGAGATATGTGGGGTATAAATAGTAAAATTATCATTATGGAATGGGACATCCCTATTTTCATTTTCATCAGATAAATGTTGGTGGGTATGTTGTCCTCCCCCTGGAAACTCTAGATTCAGTTCCGATCGACTCTTCGTGATCATGTCCAAGGCTCTAAACGCGATCCTGAGAAAAAAGAACAGGCCCCGTGTGCCCAGAGAGGCCACAGCAGGCTCTGTGGATTCCAGCAATGTATGAGTAAAATTGCCACTATCTTATTTGTAACGTTTCGGGAGAAAGCCATGAGGGGAGGGGAGTTTGTGGCTTCTCAGCAGTGACGTCATGGGCATCGTGCAGCTGGTGCTTGTGACACTGGAGTTGTCGTGCACAGCATGTACCAACAACATTCTCAGAAGTAAAATATGCAGTTTAGGAAAGGGATATTTTTAGGAAAGGGATTTGGAAAGACTGAGTAACAAACCTTCCAGACTTGCCACTCGAGCAGCCTCACCATACACCAGCCACTTTCCAGTGAAGATTGGCATCTAAGGAGTTCACCAGGTCACTTCAAAGGAAAACCGCCTATGAGGAATGATTGCCAACAAAAACTTTAACGGAGCTCAGTCTGAGAATAAAACCTGGTGGGAACTTAGGATCCTTTTCATCAAACCTGCACAGTTTGAGATCCACCTAATCAGATGCAGCATACTAGCCAGGTACGAAAACCTATCAAGGCCTCAATAAAACTCTCATTTTTTGCTGCCAAGCCATAGGCAGGTCACAAAATGTGTGAGTTGTGATGGAAGTGCAACCGCAGGTGTCATTTGGCAGCTAACCAAGAGGGCGGTGGCAGTGTTGCTTAGTAGCAACGAGGTACAGTGGCATGTTTGTTAGTGAGGTAGTACTGTGGTACCTCTGGTTAAGAACTTAATTCGTTCCGGAGGTCCGTTCTTAACCTGAAACTGTTCTTAACCTGAAGCACCACTTTAGCTAATGGGGCCTCCCGCTGCTGCTGCAGCTGCACTGCCGCTGCGCGATTCCTGTTCTCATCCTTAAATTCCAGGTTAGCGGAGTCTGTAATCTGAAGCGTTCGTAACCCAAAGCGTTTGTAACCTGAGGTACCACTGTACATGCTCTGATTAGTTATGAAGTTTTTCTTCTGTGTGCTTGATTGAATGTCTCCCTGCCCTGTACAAGGCCTGAGCCCCAAAGACAAACTTCTCTTTCCTTTCACCTCAGATTACGCTCTGCTTTTGTTCACTTTGCTCAGTGACATGTTATCAGGATTCTCCTCTTTGGACTCCGTCAGAGTTATTTAAGTGACTTTACTAACAACTTGTGGGATGAGCTCAATTTGGTGCATGCCTATTATCCTTGGATCAATCCGGGAAAATCTTCAGACAATATTTTCCTACGCTCTTGCACTTGCAGTGTCAATTTGAAAGGCAGATTAGCGCGAGTGCAAGTATCAGGTCCAGATTGACTTGCAACCCCATGCGGAAGGTTGGGGGGGGTGCTTTATCTTATGTATTTGTAAAGCTGTAGGAACCAAGCCAAAAGGCAAGCAGGAAAATTGCCCTTCCTGTGTTCAAGGTCATATTATCTACAATGGGGTTTTTTTGTTGTTGTTTTTTTTGCTTCCCTGTTGCAGAAAGCATCTGCTTGTGAGCTTTCCCATAACCTCAGCCCTCCACCAAATTATCTTTCAGAATGCAAATTGTGTGCTCTAATAGCCAGTTCTAATCAGAGACCCTCAATAGCCCCCCCGCCCCTGCATATACCGCAGCAGGTGGGAGAGAGAAGCAGAATGAATATAGAATGATACAATGAAAAAATCTGTTATGCACTGATGCCAGTGATTACAGGTCTTTGGAGTGAACAGCTGGTGCTGCCTCTGGCCTTTGAAGGGGAAAAACTAGCCAAATAATTATTTGCTATATTTTATTGGCTCAGTTGCTTTGGCTCCAAAATAGGGAAGTTTTTGCGTTACTCCGAACTCTGTAACATTCCAGGAGAGCTGTGTCACCCAGTGACTTGCATAGTTCCTTGTCCCTGGTAGCCAGTCCAGCAGAAGATCTCATTCCACCTATTTTGGATCTCCCTGGTAGGCGACCAAACAAAGGACTCATCCACACTTTGGTTTGGCCACAGCTATTCAGGCCTGTAGTCTAGCTTTGTGGCAGGCTGAAGCTAGGGTCTGATCCTGGCAAGATAGACAAGGCTCAATGAGCCAGAGGCAGTTGGGCAGGCTGAAGTTCAGGCACTGGGTAAAGCAAACAAAGACCAGAGGCAGAGACGTAGTCAGGGTAGTGGTCAGGTTTTGGGTTACAGAGGCAAGAACCAAAGGGCTAGAGGCAAAAACACAATCAAAATAAAGCTGGAGGTCAGAAGCAAGGCAAGGTGTTCTCTCTGAGAAATGCAGCTTGGAGCAGGCGTTATACAAAGCCAGCCAGGCTCTGCTGTCATGAGTCCTGAGGAAGTGTCATGCTGGGGATGTTCAGGTCCCCAGGAAGAACTGGAGGAGCTTAGGAAATTGGAGGCAGAAGATCCAGGCAAGGATCCTAGTGGGATGGGGTGGGGGAGCAAATTCAGGACCCTAGGGCTAATGTGTGGGTTGAAAGATAGAGAATTACCCTTTGGATTTTGCACTTCTTCTGATTTTGCAAAAAGCAGAAAAAGCAGAAAATATGTTCTAGTTGCAGGTAGGTAGCCGTGTTGGCAGGGCCGTCTTAAGTGTATCAGGTGCCCTGGCGTGGCCGGCCATCTCGCGCTTCCGTGCTCCGCCGGAGGGTGCGCGTGGCCGGCCAGCTCGCGCTCCGGACACCCGGAGGGCGCGGCGCAAGCCGGCCAGCTTGTGTTCCCGTGCTCCGCTGGGCAGCCAGAGGGCGCTGCCGGCGGGGCTGGAGGGTGGAGGCGCCCTCCACGGCGGGGCGGGCGAGGCTGAGGCGCCCTCCAGGCCGTGGCACCCTGACACCTTGCGCCAGTCGGCTCTATGGCTGAAACAGGCCTGCGTGTTGGTCTGCCATAGTCAAAACAAAAATTAAAAAATCCTTCCAGTACACCTTAGAGACCAACTAAGTTTGTTATTGGTATGAGCTTTTGTGTGCATGCATCTGAAGAAGTGTGCATGCACACGAAAGCTCATACCAATAACAAACTTAGTTGGTCTCTAAGGTGCTACTGGAAGGATTTTTTTTTATTTTGCATCAAAATGTGTAAACCATAAAATCATGGAACTGTGGAGTTGAAGGTAGAGTTTGAATGGGACACAGGTGGCGCTGTGGTCTAAACCACTGAGCCTCTCGGGCTTGCTGATCGGATTCATTGGAAGGTTGGCGGTTCGAATCCCCGCGATGGGGTGAGCTCCCATTGCTCGGTCCCAGCTTCTGCCAACCTAGCAGTTCGAAAGAACACCAGTGCAAGTAGATAAATAGGTACCGCTGTGGCAGGAAGGTAAATGATGTTTCTGCGTGCTCTGGCTACTGCTACGTTGTTCCGTTGCAACAAACGTGGTTTAGTCATGCTGGCCAAATGACCTGGAAAGCTGTCTATGGACAAATGCCGGCGCCCTCGGCCTGGACTTAACCATCCAGGGGTCCTTTACCTTTTTTAAATTTACCTAGAGTTGGAATGGGTCCCAAGGGTCATCTAGTCCAACCATCTGCAGGAATCTCAGCTAATGCTAAAACATCCATGACAGACAAGACATGACAAATGAAGGCGGCTACTATAGGAATAAATTTAGAAATGTATATAGCAAGAAGATCAAACCTATCTATTCTGAAGGAAATCAGCCCTGAGTGCTCACTGGAAGGACAGATCCTGAAGCTGAGGCTCCAATACTTTGGCCACCTCATGAGAAGAGAAGACTCCCTGGAAAAGACCCTGATGTTGGGAAAGATGGAGGGCACAAGGAGAAGGGGACAGACAGAGAGAGATGGTTGGACAGTGTTCTCGAAGCTACCAACATGAGTCTGACCAAACTGCAGGAGGCAGTGGAAGACAGGAGTGCCTGGCGTGCTCTGGTCCATGGGGTCACGAAGAGACGGACACGACTGAATGACTGAACAACACCAAATGATTTGAATGAATCAAAATGACATGTACTGAAAACAGACTGATCCACCTCTCCCTACTCTCCAGTAATCCAAGTTACTGAATGGGCTCTGCAGGAATGGAGGAAATGCTTGGGAATCATCATGCCAAACTCTGGAGTCACCTATTTCTCACAAATGATCTGCTTTTAATAGTGACATTGTTTGCATAATGTCTCTTATTGTCGCAAGACTTTTGTTACAGTGGAAAAGTAGGGGAATGTTTAAAATCTTGCCAGGATCTTGCCATGATAATCACTGGTTTTGAATGTCACAGAATCACCACAATTAGCCAATTTATTGTTATGTAAAAACGCTCCTAACAGTATACAAGGAAGCTGCCTAATTGCAAGGGCAAAACAAAACAAAATCTCTAAGGACATCTCTGTGGACACCTGCTATCTCCTACATAATTTGTCAGCAGTGAACACTGTTGTGATCTTTGTTTTTCAGCCTTACAAAGGAATGCGTGCTTTTTAAAAACATTAAATTCCCAGAATCAGATGCCAATGTGCATGACTTCAAAGCAGAGAACAAAGGGCAAAATAAAGTCAACAGTGAGTGACAGGTAAGTTTCTAATTAATGCTTAATGATTTATTTATTTTTTTGGGGGGGAGAAATACAGATATATTTTTACTACTGAATATATAAAAAGGTAAAGGGACCCCTGACCAGTTGTGTCTGACTCTGGAGTTGCGGCGCTCATCTCGTGTTACTGGCTGAGGGAGCCGGCGTACAGCTTCTGGGTCATGTGGCCAGCATGACTAAGCCGCTTCTGGTGAACCAGAGCAGTGCATGGAAACGCCGTTTACCTTCCTGCTGGAGTGGTACCTATTTATCTACTTGCACTTTGACGTGCTTTCGAACTGCTAGGTGGGCAGGAGCTGGGACCAAGCAATGGGAGCTCATCCTGTCGTGGGGATTTGAACCACCAACCTTCTGATCAGTAAGCCCTAGGCTGAGATAGATATCTCTCTTCCCCCCCCAAAAAAAATTAGAGATATATATTTACTACTGAATATATATTCACTCGGGACGTGGGTGGTGCTGTGGTCTAAACCACAGAGCCTAGGGCTTGCCGATCAGAAGGTTGGCGGTTTGAATCCCTGCGACGGGGTGAGCTCCCAATTTCTTGGTCCCAGCTCCTGCCCACCAAGCAGTTCAAAAGTACATCAAAGTGCAAGTAGATAAATAGGTACCACTCTGGCGGGAAGGTAAACGGCGTTTCTGTGCACTGCTCTGGTTCACCAGAAGCGGCTTAGTCGTGCTGGCCACATGACCCCGAAGCTGTCTGTGGACAAACACCGGCTCCCTTGGCTCATAGAGATGAGCGCCACAACCCCTAAGTTGTCTGCAACTGGACTTAATGGTCAGGAGTCCCTTTACCTTTATATACAGTGGTACCTCTGGTTACGAACGGGATCTGTTCCAGAGCCCCGTTCATAACCTGAAAGGTCCGCATCCTGAAGCACCGAATCTGCGCATGCTCACCACGCGATTCGGCACTTCTGCGCATGCGCATGATGCCATTTTGCATATCTGCGCATGAGCGAACTGCCAAACCCGGAAGTAACCCATTCCGGTACTTCCGGGTTCGACGGGTTCGTAACCCGTGACAAATGCAACCACTCAGTGTTCGTAACACGAGGTGCGACTGTATTCACTCCTCTCTTCTTCTTTATAGTTGACCAAATCCCAGCTGTATTTCAGGCAGTGTGCATTTATCGGAAATGTAATCCCAAAACAATCTTGTTTCAAAAGGCTTTGAGAGTATAACAACGGGTGGGGGTGGGTGAGGCCTCTAATATCAGCTGGCAATCAGCAGGAGGAGGCTCCCTCACTTCCTTACATGTGATGAGCGAATGCTTTCGGCAATGCAAATCATATGACTCCCGTAAACAATTTCCACCTCACATAGTCAAGAGAAGTATGGCTCTGATTTTGCTCCATGTGAACAGAGAGTGACGCCACTGCATTCTTTTGTTTCAGAAGCGTAAGTATGACCAGAGGCAAGTTTGTATCTTGATCAACGTGCCACAGAGCATAATGAATGGGCAACCTGCAGCCCTGAGTCACCTCCTGTTGTCATTTCCTGGGAGGAGCTGACCACCCTTAAACAAAACCCTGCTCTTCCTCAAACCCTCATTCTGCTGCCTCAACCTGCAAGTGACTTTCAAATTTCCTCCTGCAAGCTATCAGTTCAAGCAACTGGCAAGAGTGATTTGTCCATTCCCAGCAGCCTACTGAATGGAAAGGGAGGGAAGAGGGTGGTAGAAAGTGTAGGAGAAAAAAAATGGTTTTTGCCCACTTCTGGGGCTGTCCACCACAGGCTTTAGCTCTGCCCACAGCCAGGATGGGACCTCCAACACACTACCTTCAAGAGAATATGACCCTCCAAGGACACATGATTCTCCACCCTGCATTGCAGGGGGGTGACTAGATGACCCTTGGGTTTCTTCCAACTTTATGATTCTATGATTCCACCCCACAACCCCTGCCACTCCAATTTAGATGACACTAGAAAGTGGGTTTGATTCCCTGTTTTTTAACTAACCAAAGTGAGAGCAAATCACAGTTCCCCAATTTTGGAAATGAAGAGGAACTGTGGAGTGGTCAAAAGTAAACTAAAAGATGTCAGCCTCCCCTTCGCATGCATGAAGGAAGAGAGGGGGATAGTGGGTTTGTAGGAGACCCTAAGCTTAGGTGGACTATCGCTTGGAGAAAAGACAAATTAGAAGACAGGGGGTTGGACTGGATGGCCCTTGTGGTCTCTTCCAACTCTATGATTCCATGATTCTAAGAATCAAATAAGTACATAGTTCTGAGAGGCCAAACACTGGCTTTCTGCTCCTTCCCGATGCCACTGGGCACTATAATTTTCTTTGGCACTGCATGAGTTCTTTTCTGTTTTGCTCAGAGTGACCAGCAGTAACCTTTGGCAAACAAAAGCAAGCTGTCGACGAAGTATGCAAAAGTTTACCGATGAGTCCGTGGGACAACAGAGATGGAAAAACACTGCCAAATATAAGCCGCTCTTGAGATTCCCTCTTCCAAGTTACCCAGCTCCTTCAAGACACCTACTTTTAGAAGAAACACAGAACAGCTACAAGAGAGAGCCCGGCTCCTGCATCTTTTCCAGGTTTATTTTAAAGGGAAGATTTTATACTTCTGGTTTCCAAGTCACATTTACAGAAAAAGCTTTCAGGTCTATGGGCGACAGGCGCCTCAAGTCACTCTAAATGTGATTACCAAAATCTAATAGAAAGCGCTTTCTGACACACAGTGATTTTTTTCGAAGCACTTAGGAAACCCTCAAGCTCATTTTGTCTGTGTCGTTTATACATCAGCCGTTAAGGAGTTAGCAAAATGCAGACAGGCTCATTTGCCTTTGGGGTCCTTACAGTGGTTTATCTGCAGCCAGTCATCCTGCAGCTCCTGGAGATGGAACCAGGAGCACCCCCAAACGATGAACCCCAGAGTTTGCTCTGAAGGCACATGAGACTCTCACTTTGCTGATGCTAAGCAGGTCTAGGTTTGGCCAGTACTTGGATGAGTGACCGTTTTGGGAGCCACATTTATACTCCCTTGGGTTCCAGTGTGGTGTAGTGGTTAAGAGCGGTAGACTCGTAATCTGGGGAACTGGGTTCGCATCTCCACTCCTCCACATGCAGCTGCTGGGTGACCTTGGGCTAGTCACACTTCTCTGAAGTCTCTCAGCCTCACTCACCTCACAGAGTGTTTGTTGTGGGGGAGGAAGGGAAAGGAGAATGTTAGTCGCTTTGAGACTCCTTCGGGTAGTGATAAAGTGGGATATCAAATCCAAATCCATGACAGAAAATAGGTGGTATATAATTAAAAATATAAAAATGCCATATCGCAATCTGCTCTTTTATGTAGTTTCAACAGTAGTGTGTTGTGAGATGGAGGTTTGTGGTCAGAGCCGTCTTAAGCTCTTAAATTATATTAAGCGTATCCGGCGCCATGGTGCAAAGATCCCTCCAGCGCCCCACCCCCTGTTTCCCAGAGTTGTCAACCTTTTCCTAAGTCTCTGTGGGGATCGCTCTTCTCCCGTGGAGGCTTGGGAGGCAAGCTGCAGGGTGCAGCTGGGGGGCGGGCAGGAGGGAAAGGGGAGGCCACCGGCAAAGCCACGCAGCTCCCCCACTCGCTGGGGCACCCCTGGCACAATGCACCAGTAACCCAATGGGAAAGACAGCTCTGTTTGTGGTCATGGTATGCTCCATGTTCTGTTGCTCATCCAGAACTAGGTAAAAGGTAAAGGTAAAGGACCCCTGGATGCTTAAGTCCAGTCAAAGGCAACGATGAGGGAGCTGGCGTTTGTCTGCAGACAGCTTTCTGGGTCATGTGGCCAGCATGACTAAACTGCTTCTGGTGCAACAGGATACTGTGACAGAAACCAGAGTGCACGGAAACGCCGTTTACCTTCCCACCGCAGCGGTACCTATTTATCTACTTGCACTGGCATGCTTTTGAACTGCTAGGTTGGCAGGAGCTGGGTGCAGAGCAACGGGAGTGCCTGCATCTTTTCCAGGTTTATTTAAAAGGCAAGAGTTTATACTTCTGGTTTCCAAGTCCCATTTACAGAAAAAGCTTTCAGGTCTGTGGGCGAGAGCACCTCAAGTCACTCTAAATTTGGGTACCAAAATCTAACAGGAAAACAGAGCAACGGGAGCTCTCCTCATTGCGGGTATTCGAACTGCCGACCATCTGATCTGCAAGCCCAAGAGGCTCAGTGGTTTAGAGCACATCGTCACCAGGAGCGGCTAACAGGGTGTTCCCCAGATATTGTTAGAATCTAACTCCCATCAGCCCTAGCTAGCATAGCCAATGGTGGAGAATGATGGGACTTGGAGTCCAACAACATCTGCAAGGCAGCACAATGACTGCTCCCTGGGTTATACCATTCTTTGTATCCTGTTAAATGCACTGCACAAAATCAACATTGTACAACTCAGGCCCTAAAATGAGGAAACCACTGACCATGCCTTATGTTTTATGGTATGTGGGAGCCAAGTATGCGGTTTGACGTCTGGCCTTCCTTTGTTGCAATCTCTGGTGGCTCAGAGGAATAATAAGCTTTCCTCATACCCCTATTGTGTTGTATGCAAACCATGTATGGCATTCACTGGTGGGCTTGAGGAAGAGAATGAGGCTGGATTAAAAGGGTCATCGTGTCAACCGTTCCCCGCATGGGTTTGCCAGTGTACACAAAGTACAAGATGTCATATTTGGGGAAAGAGATAAGGGGAAATTCCCTCATGATCCACGCTGAAGAAGAAGAAACCTAACCTGTGTTTTTTAAGTCATTACCAGCTGGCTTTACGTTTGCGAAAGGGTTTGTGGCACGCTCAGTTCTTGGTGGTTACTTCCTGGTGATGACACTAAGGAGAATGAATGCCAGGCAAGCAATTGTGCTTTTGACTGACAATCAGGGCCGTCTTAAGAGCATCTCGTGCTGTGGCGCGAAGATCCCTCCGGTGCCCCTCACGCTCCGCCGGGCATGGCGGGCGGGGGTGTGGCGGGCGTGGCATGGCAAGGCAGGTGGGGCACGGCAGCCACAACTGGGGCGCCCTCCAGGCCGTGGCGCCCTGGTGCCTTGCGCCAGTAGCCTCTATGGCTGAGACGGGCCTGCTGACAATGAGACTTACTTTGCTTTATAAGAGTAGGGTTTGTACAGATTGGAAAGGTAATGGGGAAAGGAATCATAACTGATGTTTTGGAGAAAACATTTCAGAAAGGAGAGGGGGCTCATTGTCAGTCAAAAGCAGAACTGCTTGCCTGGTGTTTTTCTCTGCTGCCTGGTACGGACAATACTAAACTAAATGGACCCATATAGTCCATCTGACTCAGCATAAGAATGCTTCCTATGTCCTTGAAGTCAAGAAGTCAACAAAACATATAAGGAAATACTTTTTTTCAGAACCTACTGCTAATCACTTTCATTGGGTGGTGTCAAGTGTGTGTGTGGGGGGGGGGGAGTGCCTGCATTTCTCTATTCCCCTAATTTCCCTCTAGTCATTTCTTTTTTAAAAAAAACAAAAAGTGAAATGATATGCTTTCTTACATAGATCCCATCTGCTAAATTACGGTGCTGTCTGAAAATCTGAATTGGCTCACTGCATTTATTGTATGCTGCCTCCTGTTGATTTTATCTTTTTATTGTTACTGTTTTTATTGTTGCTATTGTCTGTTTGGTTTTATTGTTTTAACCTTTATTGTGTGCCAATAAGTGGCTGAGTTGAAAAGTAGCTTATAAACTGTAATAACAAAGCAGAACAAAGAAGAATTAGACAAATTCATAGTGGACCACTATGCTAGCAAAACCATGGTCAATAGATATCTGCATACATATTCTGGTTCAGATTATGAAGGGCATTGGTTGCTGTTAGGCTCCCAATCCCCAAACAGTGACTCTTACTTGTAAATAAGAGTCCTTTATTCAGACACATAACAGTGCAGGTTGAACAACAAGCACAGGGTGCAGAAGTCAAGATTCCCAAGGTCCAAGAGCAATGTAAGAGGTTCATAACTGAATTGAAGCTACAAAGATGTCCCAACAGCTTACATGCCCCTCCTACCAAGCTTTTAAAGATGTGGCAGGGCAAGCTCACTCATGGGACTAGTGCCAGAAATCTGCTGCACATGCTCTTGATCCCACCTATGACAACTGTGCCTAGTTTTTGGTGGTAAGACTGTGTTTTCTCTCTCTGCCTCCAGCTCTGTCACCTCCTTCTGGCTGGTTGGGGCAGGAGAGGGAGCCAGAAGATCTGCTTCTCGCTCTCTGACATCTGAAGTCTCAAAGGGAGACCCTCTCACCTCCAACTTTAGTTTCCAGCCTTTCAACCTCCCACCTGCTCCTTCTTCCTTCCCCTCCTCCTGGTCTACCTGGGGCTGCCAAACCACACCACTTTCGTTAGAACAAGCCATAGTTTCTTGACTTCACACGCAACACAGAACTGTGGTTGTTTTAAAGTGAAACTGGAAACTTTCACTCTCCTCCTCTTGTGAGCAAAGGAGAGAGAGGAGGAATGTGTGAACACAAGGCTCACCATGGCTCATTCCCAATTTGAACTGGGCCACACACAAAAAGGAGCACATTGTCTGGGACTAGGGTATAATACAAGCAGAAAATAAAAATGCTTTGGCAATGGAAAAAGTCGAGATTGATGGGCCAGTGAAAGTAATTCAGCAGGCTCAATTCATTTTGCAGGATACTTATTGCAGTCATGGGACTAGGCTTTGGGTCAGGCTGTTGCTTAAGCCTTCAGTGCAAAAGCTCATTGCTTCTTGTCCTTTCATCAATGAGTAAGTTAACAACTATGGCTCAATTTGCACATGGCAGAATTACACATGAAAATACCTGACAGGTTCAGAAGAAGAGGAAAACCTTATCTTCCTCCAGATGGTTTATATTTCATTATAGGTTCATCATATAAAAATATCCAGACACTCATCTTCTACTTGGACTTATCTAGAGAGTTACTATATTGTGAAGAATCCATTTCCGCAGTCTCTTTCCTGGTCCGACTTCAATCCAACACAGCACAGAGTCACCAGCTTGTTACCTTGATATTTCTCGCTTAGCGCATGTGGCCGATTAGACTGATGGCTCTCTCACTTTCTGGGCCAGCTCGTTCAGAAGGAAAGAGGCATTGCCATTACAAATCTGTTAACACCCTGGCGGATGAGATATGGCTTGTCAGGCAGAAAGAAATCAATCTCATTTCATTTCCGTCTCAATTTCCCTCCTTGGTGCCTACAGCCTTTGTGGAGATGCAAATCTATCATTAGCCTCGTCTGCATGACACCCCACATTCTCTTGTGTCTCGTTCTTTCCAAAATAGCCTAAAAAGGATCTCTGTTACACCATACAATGCTAAGTAATGACTGGCACAATCTGTTGGCAAGGTCAGTGTGTGTTTGCACCTGGTTTACTGGAATGAATGGGGATTGTTATGAGGTTTTCCCAGTAGTACTTTATGGAAGTGAGAGCTGGACCATAAAGAAGACTGATCACCGAAGAATTGATGCTTTTGAATTATGGTGCTGGAGGAGACTCTTGAGAGTCCCATGGACTGCAAAAAGATCAAACTTATCCATCCTTAAAGAAATCAGCCCTGAGTGCTCACTGGAAGGACAGATCCTGAAGTTGAGGCTCCAGTACTTTGGCCACCTCATGAGAAGAGAAGACTCCCTAGAAAAGACCCTGATGTTGGGAAAGATGGAGGGCACAAGGAGAAGGGGACGAGAGGATGAGATGGTTGGACAGTGTTCTCGAAGCGACTAGCATGAGTTTGGCCAAACTGCGGGAGGCAGTGAAAGATAGGCGTGCCTGGCGTGCTCTGGTCCATGGGGTCATGAAGGGTCGGACACGACTGAACAACAAACAACAACTGTTATGTAGCTGTATAGGAGATGCTCTTGGTGGATTATGCCTGGAGAATGTGACATGCAAAGCGGAACAAACTCTACAATTGCCAAGTTGAGATATCAGGTTCCTCTAATGTTGAATGTTCCAATGGAATTCCATCCTGTCTCTGCAAGCACTTTTCTTCAGGCTCAAGACAGAGCAGCCAAAGAGAAACCCAAATTTCATTACTCTGGTTCAGGCTAGAAGGATGGCGCAGCCACCAGGAATGCAGAAATGTATACATTTGTAAATATTACTAAGACAACCATCTGAGCCACTCAGAATAACCATAGAGCAGGGCCTTCTCAGTAATGGCACCTTGAATGTAGAATTTCCTCCCCTTGGTGATACAGTTGACCTCCTCATTAACAGCTTTCAGGCTTCTAGTTAAGATGTACCTTTTTGCTGAGGTCTATGGAGATGGTTGATTTAAGGTGATTTCCTTTTTTGCTGTTCTACAAGGTTATCAATATCACATTCTTGCTTTAGGATGTTGATAAGGCTTAATGGTTTTTAGTTTTTATTTGGAATTTTTTTAAAAAATCAGTTTATATTCAAAGGAACCTCAGAGCCCCACACAAAAACATACAAATCAAACACAACAGAACAGGATTTCAGAAAACCTTGCACAAAGTAGAAGTCCAGTGCTATATAAAAAGGATATCAAACCATGTACAAAATAGATATCAAATGCAACACACAAACATGCTCACACAATGTCAAATAAGTATACAATGTAAAAATCAAATATAGTATAAGGCAGTGTTTTTCAACTACTGTTCCGTGGCACACTAGTGTGCCGCGAGATGTTGCCTGGTGTGCCGTGGGAAAATTACTTTATATATAGTCAATATAGGCACAGAGTTAAATTTTTTTAACATTTTCTAATGGTGGTGTGCCTCGTGATTTTTTTCATGAAACAAGTGTGCCTTTGCCCAAAAAAGGTTGAAAAACACTGGTATAAGGGGGGGGATATACCACACAGAACTCAAAGACAAGCCAAATTACATACATATTATCTGATGTACTTGTTGTACCATATTTTAATTAAACTTTTATTGTTATTATTATGTTTCTGTCCCACCTTTCCTCCAAGAAGCTCAAGGTGACACACAGGGTTCTCTGACTCCCCATTTTTATCCTCCAAACAACCTTATTTTATCCTCCAAACAACCTGAGAGCTAGCATGGTGTAGTGGTTAAGAGCGGTGGACTCATAATCTGGTGAACCGGGTTTGCGTCTCCGCTCCTCCACATGCAGCTGCTGGGTGACCTTGGGCTAGTCACACTTCTTTGAAGTCTCTCAGCCCCACTCACCTCACAGAGTGTTTGTTGTGGGGAGGAAGGGAAAGGAGAATGTGAGCCGCTTGGAGACTCCTTCGGGTAGTGATAAAGCGGGATATCAAATCCAAACTCTTCTTCTTATTAGGGAGGGAGGTTAGGCTGAGAGACAGTGACTAGCCCCGGTCACCAAATGAGTTGCATGTCTGAACCCTGGTCTCCTAGTCCATGGGTAGGCAAACTAAGGCCTGGAGGCAGGATCTGGCCCAATCGCCTTCTAAATCTGTCCAGCGGGCGGTCCGTGAATCAGCGTGTTTTTACATGAGTAGAGTGTGTGATTTAAAATGCATCTCTGGGTTATTTATGGGGCATAGGAATTCATTCATTATTATTTTTTCAAAATATAGTCCGCCCCCCCCCCACAAGGTCTGACGGACAGTGGACTGGCCCCTTGCTGAAAAAGTTTGCTGACCCCTGTCCTAGTCCAAAACTTTAACCAATCTGGGAACCCCCAGGCTCCAGCTGCAAATAACAGTACTGCATGGAGAGGAACCAATAACATCAGTTCCCCCTGCCCAAGCCTTTCTGTTGTCCTTTCATCTACTGAGAGCCAGTGTGGTGTAGTGGTTAAGAGTGGTAGACTCGTAATCTGGGGAACCGGGTTCGCGTCTCCGCTCCTCCACATGCAGCTGCTGGGTGACCTTGGGCTAGTCACACTTCTCTGAAGTCTCTCAGCCCCACTCACCTCACAGAGTGTTTGTTGTGGGGGAGGAAGGGAAAGGAGAATGTTAGCCGCTTTGAGACTCCTTCGGGTAGTGAAAAGCGGGATATCAAATCCAAACTCCTCTTCTTCTTCTTCTTCTTCTTCTTCTTCTTCTTCCCCATTCTCCCAGGTCACATCGACCACAACATACATTTACAGTACATGGTTTCCCCCAAATAATCCTGGGAACTGTAGTTTGTCCCTCAGGGACCTACAGTTCCCAGCACCCTTAAGCAACTACAGTTCCCAGGATCCTTTGGGGAAAGTAATGTGCTTTACATATATGGTGAGGATTCGACCCTCACTGCTGTGCCATGGACAGTAGGAATAACAGACTGAGGAAAAACGGATGATAGAACTATGTAGCTTCGGGCTTATCCACACTTGCCTTTCCCCCGCTCTTTCCAGGGACAGTCCGTGATTTAAAGCTGTATGCCTGAGCACCCCCCTTTTTTTTGCTCCAGAGGTTTCCCCATGAAAACCTGCTCTTTAAAGAGCAAACTTCCATCCGCAGAAAACCAGAATTGACATTTGCTCCGATTCAGCGGGTTTTCACAAGGAAAGCTCAGGGGTGTTTGTGTGGAGGCGACTGCTCTGCCTGGAAAGAGCAGGGTGGAAGGTACCATAAGTGTGGATAAGACCTTTTTCTCATCTGAGCCTGAGGCTGTGTACGCGGTACTGGCTTATAATGCAGCCTGGCCACTCTGTCCCTCAATTAGAATTGAGGCTGGTTTGGGGGGAAATGCATCTAAGTCCCCAGCCACTCTGGGTGGCTCCCAACAGAATATTAAAAACATGATAAAAGATCAAACATTAAAAACTTCCCTAAACAGGGCTGCCTTCAGATGTCTTCTAAAAGTCAGATAGTTGTTTATTTCCTTGACATCTGATGGGAGGGCGTTCCACAGGGCGGCACCACTACCAAGAAGGCCCTCTGCCTGGTTCCCTGTAACCTCACTTCTCACAGTGAGGGAACTGCCAGAAGGCCCTTGGAGCTGGACCTCAGTGTCCAGGCAGAATGATGGGAGTGGAGATGCTCCTTCAGGTATACTGGGCTGAAGGCCATTTAGGGCTTTAAAGGTCAGCACCAACACTTTGAATTGTGCTCGGAAACGTACTGGGAGCCAATGTAGGTCTTTCAGGACCGGTGTTATATGGTCTTGGCAGCCGCTCCCAGTCACCAGTCTAGCTGCCACATTCTGGATTAGTTGTAGTTTCCGGTCACCTTCAAAGGTAGCCCCACATAGAGCGCATTGCAGTAGTCCAAGCAGGAGATAACTAGAGCATGCACCACTCTGGTGAGACAGTCCGTGGGCAGGTAGGGTCTCAGCCTGCATACCAGATGGAGCTGGTAGACAGCTGCCCTGGATACAGAATTGACCTGCACCTCCATGGACAGCTGTGAGTCCAAAATGACTCCCAGGCTGTACACCTGGTCCTTCAGGGGCACAGTTACCCCATTCAGGACCAGGGAGTCCCCCGCCACCCACCCCCTGTCCCCCCAAAACAGTACTTCTGTCTTGTCAGGATTCAACCTCAATCTGTTAGCCACCATCCATCCTCCAACCACCTCCAGGCACTCACACAGGACCTTCACCGCCTTCACTGGTTCCAATTTAAAAGAGAGGTAGAGCTGGGTATCATCCGTATACTGATGAACACCCAGCCCAAACCCTTGATGATCTTCCCAGTGGCTGTATGTAGATGCTGAAAAGCATGGGGCAGAGGACAGAACCCTGAGGTACCAAGTGAGAGCCCAAGGGTCTGAACACTCATCCCCCAACACCACTTTCTGGACACAGCCCAGAAGGAAGGAGCAGAACCACTGTATAACGGTGCCTCCAGCTCCCAGATCCTTCCAGAAGGATGTCATGATCAATGGTATCAATGGCCGCTGAGAGATCCAGCAGAACTAGGAAACGGTGACTTCTTAGCACCAATGGGGCTTTCAAACGTCTTTAAATACACACACGAAAACATTTTACTTGGCACATCAGTTCAATCTATAAGCAGTGCTTTGCCCTAATCCACTCTAGCAGCGATTCTAATCCCATAGACGTCTCCATCCACTTGTTTTTGCTGAGTCAATGGAATCTTTGCAAGCTGGCGCTTTCTGTTCCTCGGTAGGAAGCACTTCTCTGGGTGTTCTGAGGAAGAGGAAACCTTTGCCATTAAAGCCCTTTCCTTTCCGTCACCAATGCAATCAGCAGCCATATGCCCAGTCCCTGCTGTCCAGTTTGCACTTCCTGTTTTCCTTGCCGGAGATTCTTACTCGTATCTTTGGCTCACATTTCAAGAGTTCTCTGTGTTCAAAGGGGGGCGGGCTATCCTGTGGAGAGCATCTGAAGAGGGGACAAAGCCTGCAGCTGTAATAATAAAAACTAGGGTGGGTTTGGTCCTCGGAAAGTTTTCCAAACTCAGCTGCAGCGAAGACCAACATGGAGATTCTGCAAGTCTCCAACCTCCAGCCAAGGGATTATTAGATTGCACCACTGTGTTCACTATAAAACAAAAAAAACACTTTTGAACGGTTGCTTATAAGCCTTTGTGGACACGTGGAGAGACTGTGTCTTAGAGAAGATGGCTATATAAGCATCTCCCAATTTACGTGGGGTTGATGTTCCAAGGCACCACACATTTAAATGAAATCGTGTATATTTGAAGCACAGTTGAAAAAGCCTGCAAACACCCGGCTCTGCCCCTGTCCTGCCCCTTTTTGTGACATTTATGTGACACTTCCGGGTCACTTCCGGGTTTGGCATGATGCATGTGTGAGCAGTCACACGCATATTGGACACGCCTAAAAGGGCCGCTGCCTGTATTGCACAGCAAATGTGCACTCATCTAGAAGTTGCAGTAAGAGCGATGAAACACAGCTAGCACGCCCCATTCAGAGAATTTTCATTTTCCCATTCGGTTCGCAATGTGATGTAAAATTGTGATTTCTCTCCAGTTTTGACTTCCCTTGAAATTGCATGTGTGATCTGAAATGTGGTTGTGCAAATTAGGTAAGGGCCTATGATGTCACTGCCGCCCTGTGACAGAAGAACCTCACCTTCTGCCATGCCAAAAACCTGTTTGAAAGGCTTTCTAAGTTTCTTTTTTAAAAAATTAAATGATTCCAAGGTTACAACACTTACATACTGCAGATTTTATGACAGCTAGATGGAATCTATATTAGGAATGGACTTGAGAAAAATATTCCCCCAATACTCTTTTTCAAACCATTTACAGTACAGCTACATTTAGAGAAAGGGACTTGGTACATAATATGTAGGCTCTAGGGACACTTGGAATAACGTAGAAGCTCATTAACTATTGAGATAGTTTGGAGGTGGAAATGGAGTATGTACCCAAATCATTAAATAGATGCATCTGGATTTGTTTGGAATGTGATCATAAGCCTGAAGAAGAAACCTAAATTCTTATTTGAAACTGGGATTTCTTGCTTGCTGCACTTGTTTTGCAAGGCTTTTCTTTTGTTTCCCTTTCACCATCAATGGTAAAAACCCAGGGTTCTCGTACCCTCTAAATAAAGGCCATTTACTACAGATCCAACCTTCCACTTTGTAGCAACCCGGTCTTCCCACACTAAAATATTTGTGGAAGGGTCAGATTTCATGACCAAATTAGGATGCCCAGCGAGGATCTTGGCTGAGTGGATCTGAGCAGCTAAGTGGGAGAGCAGAGGTCATGGGATTCCTCCTCTATATGTCAAGCCCATAACTCAACCCACTCTTTGAATTTGTGCAGGTTGGTCACAGTCCACACCAAGGGGGCATAGCGTCCCCCTATTCCATTGCTCTTCATGGCATGTGCCTTGACCTAAGGTGATCAACCGCAGCGCAGCTTGCAGTTGTTGTTGCCTTTCTTTTTCGGGAGTGAGAGAGAGCATCTGTAAGGATTCAGTTCTATTTATCCTTAATGGTATTCGAGGAGAAGATACACTTGCAGGCAGGGGTTTTCGTCCATGTGTGACAAATGGTACTGGGAACCTTGGGAGGAAGTGATCGTGTCCTCCTGGGTTTCATGGTACAGAGTCAAGGGAAAGCTGAGTGTAATCAGACATGCTCTCTGGACTTTAAGAAGGCTGATTTCAAAAAGCTTAAGGAATTACTGGGTGGGGTCCCATGGTCAGAAATAATCAAAGAGAGGGGAGTCCAAGATGGATGGGAGTTTCTGAGAGGTGAAATACTGAAGGCCCCAATGCAGACAATTCCAACAAGAAAGGAAAGTGGGAGGTGTCTAAGGAAACCAGTTTGGCTGCATAAGGAGCTTGCAGATGAGCTGAGATTCAAGAAGGGCATGTGTAAGAAATTGAAGAAAGGGAAAATCATGGAGGAGTTATACATGAGCAGCCAAACAGTTGCATGGAGCAGGTCAGGCAGGCCAAAACTCAAGCTTACAAAGAGAGGTTAGAAATAATAAAAAAGGTTTCTTTGGCTGTGTCCGAAGTAAGAGGGAGAACAAGCAAGTGGAAGGTTCTCTGCGAGGGGAACACAGAGAAATGCTAATGGGTAACAGAGAAAAGGTGGAACTACTCAACACTTACTTTGCCTCTGTCTTCACCTGAAAGAAAAGCGATGCCCAACCTGGTGATTAACAGAATAAATGATGCAAGGAGGGAGCTGCAGCCCAAGATAGGCAAAGAGGTGCTAAGGGAACACCTAGCTCCTTTAAACAAATTCAGATCTCCAGGGCCTGGTGAGCTGCATCCAAGGTACTAAAGGAGCTTGTGGGTGTAGTCTCAGCACATCTGTTTATAATCTTTGAGAATTCTTGGAGAAGAGGCAGGGGCATTCTGAGGTAGGGGCAGCCTGCCACAGATGCCATTCCAAATGCCGACCCCCGATCTGCGGCACCCACGGGACGCATGTCATGCCCCCCACAGGTGGTGCGCCACGCCTCCAGGAACACGCATCACACACCCCAGGACGCACGCCATGCCCTTGGATACACACCACGCCCCCGAGATGAGCGCTGCTCCAGGTTCTGGAGCAGGTTGCTTCACCTCTGAGAAGAGGTGAGGTCCCTACAGACTGGAGTCAGGGAAATGTTACGTTTGCCACTCAGCTTGCCCAGTGCCCCTAATACAGGGTGAAGCAGAGGGTGCTGTCCAATTATCGGTGTTGCCTAGTTGAATTTTGTACGTGGAATTGAGAGGTGAGGAAGGCACCATCTTGTGCTTGGCTTCAAGCTGCAAAATGTCTTGGGCTGACTCCTTCTGATGATGATGATAATTTATATACTCCTTACATGCCAAACTGGTCACTAAGCCGTTTGCAACTATAGAATCCATGACAACATGCATACACAATTAAAATACACCAGAATCCCATCAGGGCATTAAAACAGCCTTGACTAAAATATACAATAAAGCAAGCCAGTTAAAGAGCATGATAATTAAAAGAGGTTAACACAAGAAGATCAGAAGTTCAGTACAGGGGAATGCTTGTCTCAACAGCAGCCAATGGAATGCCAGTATCGATGGGGCTTCTTGTATTTTGGCAGGGAGGGCATCCCACGACACTGGTGCTACCAGTGAAAATGTTCACCGCCATGTTACCACAAGCTGATAATCATCAGGCCGTTGCGCAACTAACTGGGTTCCATTAGCAGATCATAGCAACCTTATTGGGCAGTGGAGGAGAATACAGTTTTTCAGTTCCAGATCTTGCTGCAGATCCTTCGGCACTGATACGTGTCCAATGAATTCATCCAGCTCAGTATTGTCTACGCTGCCTGGCAGTGGCTCTCCAGAGTTTCAAACGGGGGTATTTCCCATCCCTTCCAGAGACTACAAGTAAATAAAGCTGGGACATACAGCAAAAACCGAAACAAAATCTTATGAAACCGCGTCTTTAGATGTCAAACATGAAAACCAAAATAGCCATCAAACAAGAAACCTGTTCTTTCTTATATTGCAACCTCAGCAGCTAAAACGAGTCCTCCCCATTTAACCAAGTAAAGCTTTGGTTGATGAGCCTGCCAATTAAAACTTGCGTCCTTAATAGTAATATAATGGTTATGTCTATTCTAGAAATGGTTTTTTTGCCCCCTTAACTTTCTGACCAAGATGATTTATGGAAGACTTTGACTCCGAACTCCCGGGAACCAGAGCAGAAGATCAGGGGAGGAAGGTCAACGCTTCCCATCAACTCATCCTTCATTATAAAGGTTATCATATATCAGAGGGCCATGCTGTCGTAAATCCTGAAGCGGGATCAAAGGCAGCAGAACAGATATCCATTACATATACCTGGCTCCTACAATTAGGCTGGTGCTTTAAAGTGGCAGTGTGTACTTTCTGTGCACAGTCTTTGCTCCATTGGTGCTATCACAGAAGCTAACCATCTAGCTACATGTTCACAGTCAAGGCTGGATGTTCCCTTTGTTCCTACTTGCTACAGTGAAAAAAAAAAGACAGGACACCTTTTGAAGGCTCTTTACAACTTGTTTGCTCAGCATTTAGCTCTTTTTGATCCTTCTTCTTGATGCAGCTTCAAATGCACCCTCAGACTGTTACCTAAAATGTATTGTGATCAAAGGACCCCCTAATTATCTAGGATTTCTTCTGAGCTCAAGCCCCCTCCTGCCCCCACCCCCAATATCCACATCCACGCTGACTAACATTGCAGACTGGAGAGATTAAAAGCACTTTCGAGGGGTGAGTCAATGTTAAATTTCATTCATGTATTTATTTAGTACATTTGCATACCGCACTTGGTTCACGGAATAAAACCTCAAAGTACATAATAAAAACGAGAACAAACCAATCCAATAACCCCCCCCACTCCCACAAGCACATTTAAAAGGATATAGACTGTTTTGTGAAATATGTGGTGTTAAATTCACAGTTCAAGAAGGATACTGACAAGCTGGAACGTGTCCAGAAGAGGGCAACCAAAATGGTCAAAGGCCTGGAAACGATGCCTTATGAGGAACGGCTTAGGGAGCTGGGTATGTTTAGCCTGGAGAAGAGAAGGTTAAGGGGTGATATGATAGCCATGTTCAAATATATAAAACTAAGAAAGATGTCATATAGAGGAGGGAGAAAGGTTGTTTTCTGCTGCTCCAGAGAAGCGGACACGGAGCAATGGATTCAAACTACAAGAAAGAAGATTCCACCTAAACATTAGGAAGAACTTCCTGACAGTGAGAGCTGTTCGGCAGTGGAATTTGCTACCAAGGAGTGTGGTGGAGTCTCCTTCTTTGGCTTTGGAGGTCTTTAAGCAGAGGCTTGACAGCCATCTGTCAGGAATGCTTTGATGGTGTTTCCTGCTTGGCAGGGGGTTGGACTGGATGGCCCTTGTGGTCTCTTCCAACTCTATGATTCTATGAAATCAGAAGAAAACGCAATGTTCTGAAGAAAGGTTTTCAGCTAGTAGCTTATTTATTTGCTTCAGCAGCAGTTGCTAATCAAAAGCTTCTCCGTGCATTGTGTGTGTGAGTGAGTGAGAGAGAGAGAGAGAGAGAGAGAGTATAGCCAAATAAAGATAAGTTTATGTTTTTTTAGTCAAACATTTTGAAGCAACACTGCTGAGCTTTCAAATGCATATATATCCCAGTTTCTTGCTTCTGTCTCTTGGTCACACTGGAGCATATACTGGAAAGGAGGCTGGAGTTAAAGTCATCCTTCAAATGCATATATATCCCAGTTTCTTGCTTCTGTCTCTTGGTCACACTGGAGCATATACAAAGGAGGCTGGAGTTAAAGTTCCTTCACCTTAGACTCTTGAGGTGCAGTGGCGTACAGAGCCGCTTTGCCACCCCCCACCCCCTTGCTACGCCCCTGGGAGCAGGAACTGGCAAGCCACTCCAGTATCCCTGCCAAGAAAACTCCATGGTTATCCCTCCATGGTCTTTCCCAAAGATCTCAGACCACAGGACAAGCCTTGGAAAGCAGAAGGTCTACCTTCTAGCATATCTGAAACGCCATCTCTTTTTTAAGAAATAACAACTGGCGTTCAATAGAAGGACAACCTAGAAATCTAAAGCATTTTATTCCACTGATTTCTAGACTGAATTGTTGGTGTTAAGCAGTCTGCTTTTACACATTTTAATCGGGCAACCTCAGCTTAGGTGCAAAGTCATTTAATGCTATAGCTGCGCAGCGGGGGAACGTGGTCCTTAAGTCTTGAAACTTCAATCTGAGTCACAGCTCATTACCAAAGGAGACACATATCTCTGTTTCACATTCCCCACACAAACCCCAAAGTCACCTGCTTTGCTTTCCAAAGGACACTCTCACATCTCCACGTGAATATATTGTGGTTTGTTTGTTTTTTACGCTTATGCAAGCCCCAGTCGCCACTTGTGGAGAAACAAGGAGACCCTAGTCGCTGAAAAAAACAAAAACCTACTGCCTGCTTCTTCCAGGTATCTATAACTATATATACCCCCCCCACACACACACACACTCATTGATTGATTGATTGATTGCAAGGTGTGGATGTTAGCTATGCAAGAGTCATTATTTGAAACCTGGGTCATTTATTTCCCCAATGAATGTATTTTTCTGAGTATAATGGCACATGTTGTAAAGGATTCTTCCTTTCCTTTTTTTAACGCTGCAAAGTTTTTTTAAAAAAACTCTGTAGCAAAGAGTGAATTCATTGTGCTGCTTTGAGTTAATATACTCCTGCTTCATTTATAATCACCAGGCAGCATAGCACAGAAAACAGCATGCAGGCACCATGAAAAGAGTGGAAATGGTCCTCTCAAAGCATTTGGCTCTGGGCCAAACAACACAATGCCTAAAATGCTTGCCCAAGAGATGTTCCACCATCCCAAAGCCTCTCAGAATGCCTCTCAGAATGATGCTACATCCAACATAGGGCTGAAGAAGACCTGAGAGATGTTCCTTTATTCCAAAACATCCTTGGGAGGGGGCTAGTCTATAGGGGGAGGTAAGACTGCTTAACCCTTGCCTCATCCGCTAGCCTTTCACCTCTGGGAATGATACTACATTCCATACCCCATGAGTGTCCTGGGGGGAAATGGGACACCCTCTTTTTTCTCATGAGAGGATAGCACCCGTTTAGGGTGCTGTGATCCCTGCCCCCTGTACAAAGACCTGAGGAGCGAGATTATTACTCCCCTCCTACTTTCCGTCCCAGGTCGCTCATCAGCGGCCGCAATGTTTTACTTGTTAGCGGACCAGAACATCCAGACAACAGAGAAGGTCGCCAGATTCATTGAGAGGGCAATGAGACTAAGGGCCTCAATTTGAAAGACAACTCGGCATATATGACTAGCCCATGCACCTGAGGTCTATATTTGTCTCGATCGGCTTATCTATATAGCTCTGAGGAACGAGAGTATCGTACCATCTTTACTGACTATTTCAGGCTGCCAAATTGTCTACCTCATTGTCTACCTTATTTCTAGCAGGAACAGAAACGATAACAGAGAAAATCGTTTGACTCTCTGAGAACGAGGTCACTATTTGAACGGCCTTTTAGCCTGGGGGTTTCATATGATTTATCAGTATATTTATATATTTGTGTACTTGACTGGTCTTTCTCCAGTATTTTTATCTGTTTTATCTGTATTCTTAGTCGCAATGGCCTGTTGGCTACGTGAATAAAGTTTGATTTGACTTCTGAGGGTGCTGTGATCTCACACAACCTCTCCAGCATTTTGGTGAGGTTGTCCTGAGCATAACTTCATGGTGTTTGGCAGGGCTGTCTTAAGTATATCTGGTGCCATGGTGCAAAGATCCCACCGACAACCCCAACCCCCCCCCATTTCCCAGAGTTGGTGACCTTTTTACGGTGCTGCTGGCAGCTTTGCGGGGCTGGAGGAGGCGGGCAGTGGCTGGAGGGCGGCTCCTCCGGTGGGGAAGAGGCAGAGGCTCTGGGCATGGCGCTGCTTCAGCGAGGTGGGCGTGGGTGGCGAGTTGATGCCGGGAGGTGCTGTAGAGACATCTTCCCTTGCGCCCGTGCCGCAGTGGCCACAGCAGATGGAGGCTCCAGGCGCGGTGCTGCTTCGACGCGGTATGGTGGAGGCGGGCGAGGGCAGCAAGCTGATGTCGAGAGGCACCACATCCAGCCTCCGCCTCTTCCCTGGCATCCTCCAGAACTTGCCGCCCCATGCCACTTGCCTCTGTGGGCAAGACGCCCCTGGTGTTTGGATGGTTTGGCCCGCTGGCCCCAGCTGATAACACAGCATCTTCTGAATGCAAGGCCACAGGGCTTGGCCAAGACAATTTGCTCCCAGATGGTGCAAAGTAGAGCTAGGTCTGGAAGAGGGTGTGTAGCCTGGAGAAGATCCCAAGAGCCAGAGAGAGAGAGAGAGATGGAAGGCCACATTTGCCCCTAAGTCTGACATTCCTCACCTCTGTGTTACACTGCCTCTCACACTCGCTGCTGTTAGTCTTGCTACCCAACTCATGCACCGTCCCAGTGGGTTCTTCAGTCTCATAACCTTGGAATCGTTGCTATAGTATTCACTAAGTGTGGAGGTGCGTAATATTAGGGGATTGGCCTTTTTAATGGTGCGTTATCAGCCGCAGGTGGCAAAGTACTGCAATTACAGAGGATGGATTCAGACCAATTACGAGAACCTCCACTATATATTTACCACCCTGAATGATCTCTCCCATTATCAGCTAATATGCAGAACACAGAAGGGCTAAATGACCCATCACCACCTTCTTTTGAGTGATAAAAATCTCCTTTGTTTCTGAAAATCTGTCAGAGTATAATCACAGGCATTATTCATCAAATAAAAAGAGAGTGTTTTAATTTCCTCATTAATGGATAGCACCCGCCGTTTTTCCGCCCACAGCCATACAACCATTCCTTGGGCTTAAATAGGCTCCAAATATCAAAAATTCATTTTATTTTTTCAAAAATCCATTTATACATAGCAGATGCTGAGATGAGTAATTTCTAAAAACGAGAGGTGTCATCTAAGACTCATACTAGCATTTCTGGAAACATTTCCCTTTAGCCATAGGTGAGATGCGGGTTGCTACTTGGTAGTAAGAAAGACCACATTGTCCCAACAAACAAGAACACCAACAACACAAAGACCCAAAACTTTATATTCAAAAATGCATTTCAGAAGATCACCTCAGATTCCACCCATGCCGGGAGGAATATAATCCCGGGGTTAAGGGGGTCTCTCAAAGGGGACACTCTCTGGCCTGGCAATCACATTGCTTCCGTGAACCCTTGCAGAGACCCTCCAAGTGTCCCTATTTTCTAGGGACATTTCTGGATTTACAGAAGCCGTCCTGATTCGAATCCAGAACGTCCCAATTTTCCTTAGGATGTTCCTATTTTCATCAGCGAGATGTTGGAGAGTATGGAGTTATGCGACCCCAAGCCAAGGAGATAGATAACTAGACAACCTTTAGAAGACACCTGAAGGCAGCCCTGTACAGGGAAGATTTTTTCTTAATGTTTTATTGTTTTTATATATGTTGGAAGCTGCCCAGAGTGGCTGGGGCAACCCAGTCAGATGGGTGGGGTATTATTATTATTTATTATTATTATTATTATTATTATTATTAAATAGGACACCCCTATTTTCATCATGGGACGCGGGAGGCACTATGGGTTAAACCACAGAGCCTAGGGCTTGCTGATCAGAAGGTCGGCAGTTTGAATCCCCGTGACGGGGTGAGCTCCCGTTGCTTCGTCCCAGCTCCTGCCAACCTAGCAGTTCAAAAGCACGTCAAAGTGCAAGTAGATAAATAGGTACCGCTCCGGCGGGAAGGTAAACGGCGTTTCCGTGCACTGCTCTGGTTCGCCAGAAGCGGCTTAGTCATGCTGGCCACATGACCCGGAAGCTGTACGCCGGCTCCCTCGGCCAGTAACGCGAGATGAGCGCCGCAACCCCAGAGTCATCCGCAACTGGACCTAATGGTCAGGGATCCCTTTACCCTTTATTTTCATCAGAGAAATGTTGGACGTTATGCCGTTGGAGGCCCCACTGAAATCTTAGGCAAGAGAGGGCTGATGGTCACAGAGTCAAAATCTATGGTGTCATTTAAAGTTCAAATACATCAGCAGAAGCTTGAACTGAACACTTTCCTAATGCCAATAGGAGCATAGATGCTACCAGACCTGTTTGACTGCCCCCAAAACAAATGTATACACCTTGAGAGGGATGCCTCTTCCATACCATCTTCAGTATTTTGAAAAATTGTTGCCTGTCTCCCATCTAAAATGTCCCCAAGCCCTCTCCTTCCCTTTTTGTGTGTTTGAAGCAGAGTAATTAAAGTTATCTTTGTTCTCTCTTCATGTACGCACAACACACAGGGGGGAAAAAATAAACCCCCTTTTTAAAATGATCTTTACAGCATCCTTCTTAGTTTTAAAATACTGAATCACAGAGGACAGATCCACAGCATACATTTAATGCACATTAAAGGCACATTTAAAGGAAATAGCTTTCCCCCACAAATAATTCTTGGAATCATAGCTTGTTACGGGTGCTGGGAATTGTAGCTCTGTGAGGGGAAACTACAGTTCCCAGGAGTCTTTGGGGGAAAGTCATGTGCTTTAAATGCATCGTGTGGATCTACCCAGAGTTGGAAGATATCGCAAAGGTCATCTATGATGTCCCTGATGGGTAGCAGAAGAAGAAGAAGAGTTTGGATTTGATATCCCGCTTTATCACTACCCGAAGGAGTCTCAAAGCGGCTAACATTCTCCTTTCCCTTCCTCCCCCACAACAAACACTCTGTGAGGTGAGTGGGGCTGAGAGACTTCAAAGAAGTGTGACTAGCCCAAGGTCACCCAGCAGCTGCATGTGGAGGAGCGGAGACGCGAACCCGGTTCCCCAGATTACGAGTCTACCGCTCTTAACCACTGCATCGCACTGGCTCTCCCCACAGCCTCTGCTTGAAAACCTCTAATGAAGGAGCATCTTCCAGCGCCATCATCCATTCCATGCTCATAGAGACCACCAGAGAGAAAATGCAGGTATTATGCCAGTGCCTAAGCTATTTAATATAGTTGCAAATTTATTTCCCCTTTCAGTGTTTGCCATTCTCTTTGGTGGAAACTTGTCTTTATCTCTTTAACAAAGCTAAGATTTTTTTCCTGAGACTTTTCTTGCTATTTCACTGGGTTTGCTTTCTTCCTTTTTGGGGTGGGGGATGGGGTGGGGAGATACTACAACCAACCTTTTCTTCTTTTCCCTTTCTCCTAGAAATACCTTCTCAGCACGACTTGCAGTTGCAAAGCAGCTTTGAATTTAGCCACTGTGTTCCGAGTTACAGCCAGAAACAATACCTTACCTTCCATTTGAACTGAGAATGGAGAATCCTTTTCTATCAAGCTAGTAATTTAAACGAGTCAAATAACATTTCCTCTTTGACTCTTCTAATATTTCTTGTTAGTTATTTCTTCCAACATTGCAGAGTGGTGTTAAAATTGAAAGAAAAATCTGTTGAAGGTACTGTTGGTCTTGATGTCTCAGACTATTCAAGATGTCCTTTTTATTGTGGATTCGTTATGACTGGTGCTCGTGATGATATCGGAGCAGTTAGATGTGGTTCTGCTTTAAATGCTGCCTGCAATGGTTTTTGGTACGACAGACTGCTTCGTTTCCTATCAGTGCAAATTCTGTAGCTTCCTGCTCAAATCCTGTAACAAGGAATCCTCAAAATTAAACTGCCAATATAATAACATCTATGGTTCAACTGCACTTGGAATACAGCGTACAGTTTGGGGTGGAATCTACTCACATATAAAAAACGCTGTCAAAATTCTTTTGAATTTGAATATTTTTTGAAAAATATATTGAATTTGCCATAAGCTCACCATTGCCATCTAGTGTCCCATTTGTATAATGCACTTTACAACACACTTAAAATGTTTTATTTGCAGCTGTACAGCTGAGTCCCTGGTCACCTCACCTCAAAAAAGGATTTTGTAGAGTTGGCAAGGGTTCTGAAAATGACGCCCAAAATTGTCCTAAATTTCATTCACACCAACAGGCATGGTGTGACAGAACAAAAGGCGTCATTGGGCAGGTTTGCTACTTTGTGTCTCCCACTTTTTGCACATGTGCTTCTGTTTCCCCATGAAGACAGCAGGAAAGAACTGTACAGTTGTACCTTGGGAGTCAACCAGAATCTGTTCCGGAAGTCCATTCGACTTCCAAAACATTCGAAAACACAAGTGCAGCTTTTTATTGGCTGCAGGAAGCTCCTGCGGCCAATCGGAAACTGCAGAAGCCCCATTGGACACCCGGCTTCCAAAAATAGGTTGCAAACCGGAACACTCATTCCGGGTTTTCGGCGTTCGGCGTTCGGGAGCCAAAATGTTTGAGAACTAAGCTGTTCGAAAACCGAGGTACGACTGTATACCGGTGTAGCACCCCAATTTTAATCACTTTGGCTTTGCCCCCTGTAGTTTTCCAGGTTAAAGGGGCTGCAAATGATTTTTTTCTGGAATCAAGTAACATGGAAATGAAAGCTAAACACATGTAAATTAACAGCTAGGGAAATGTCGAGGAAAGGGAATAAGCTATTGTGCGAATGCAGCCTAACTTAGGTCCATTCGATGAATAGGTCTGCTCCAAATAGCACCAACTGGAAGGAGGCACAAAATGAGTGTTCACTTCCATGAGGAAAATTAATAAATCTTAAGCCTGAGCCATGACTCTTCTGCAGGCAAAAAACCCCGGTTCACTGCCGCGGAGCCCCCTCCATGGATCGCAGGCACGCATGAGCTTGTGCGCCCACGATTTCCGGCATCTGTGCCTGCGCAGACGCAATTTCTGGTGCTGCTCGGCGAGTCCCTGCACCGTGCTGCGCTACTTTAGCGCAGCACACGGGGACCTGACGAGTGGGCGTCTCAGTTCGGGGGCAGCTCGTGGGCCGGTAAAACGACCCCCATGGACCGCTTGTGGCCCATGGGCCTTAGGTGGCTGACCCCTGCCTTAATCTAATCACGGCACCCTCAAATTCATAGTTAAGACTGCTTTCCAGCTTGCAATGCCAACTGTGTCAATTTACCCTCTTTGGCTGGTCTCCCCTCTCTCCAGGAGCTGGTCTTCCTCCAAACCAGTGGGGATCCCGTTCAAACAAGCTTCAGCTCTATTATTGTCCCCACCAACACACACACACACAAATAAATAAATGGTGCACTGGCAGAGAGACATCGAAAGAAAAGAAGCTCTGCTGCCCACTTCATATCTTCCAAAGGAAGCAGACAGGAAAAAAGGACTCCACCTGAATTCTAATCAACATCTGCCCATTTCCCTTTGGATCTTATCTTTCATTTCTTCACACTTAGCAATTCCCATTCTTTGCCTTGATATCTTCTATTTATCCAGTTATTTCCTTCTACTTCTCCCCCTCTTCTCCCCTCCCCACCAACCCTTTCCTTCTGCTAATGACAACAATGATACGGGAGTTACAGGAAAATGTGGTTAACTGAGGCTGGAGGCAGATACCGGGTTTTTCCCCCAGGGAGATGAAGGTGATTCGAAAGGCATTAAACTGCACATATTGTTTGCATTTTGCCATTTCTGGTAAAGAGTTTGGAGCACCTTCTGCATGCATCTGCCTTTGGAAAATCTCTCTGAAGTGCTGGCTCCCAAATACTTTTTGCATGCAGTTCAAAGTGTCAGCCTTGATCTTAAAGTCCTATGTGTCCTGGGTCAGCATTAATGAAGGGAACATCTTCTTCCCTATGAGGGTTGCCCTATCCTCAACTGAGGCCCTGTTCTGGGCGTCATGGTCCAGACCGTGAGGCTAGAAAGATGGCAAGAAGATGCAGGGCCTTTTAGGTAGCAGCACCTTCCTTCTCCAAAAAAAGTTCCACTATATAATCTTCCTAGTTTTTAGATAGATGGCTAAAACATTTTTAAAAACCAGAAAGAACTTGCAGGACTTAGATCAGAGATGAGGGACTTTTAGGAGTCCCAGGAACATATTGTCATAAACCTCACATGATCCGGATCAGACTGGCAGGCCCACACACAGCTCATCAGTCAAAGCAGTTCCTAGGCAGCAGTTCCACATCTGATGTCTAACACAACATGTCTGAATACCACTTGCTGGGAATCACAGGTAGGCAGATTGATGTTGTGCTCATGCCTTGCCTGCAGGCTTCCCACGGGTATCTGGTTGGCCACTGTGAGAACAGGATGCTGCACTAGGTGCCCGTTCTTCATGGGCCTCCTACACAAGAGGTTTGGAGACTGGTAACATGAGAAGGGCCTTTTCTGTGGTGGCTCCCCTTTTGTGGAATGCTCTCCCCAGGTAGGCGCCAGGCAAAAACGTTTCTCTTCAACCAGGCCTTTGGCTGATTGACATCCGATGCACTTTTAAATGTGTTGTGAGAGGGGGAATTATTGGTTTGTTTTTGTTCTTATTTTTATTGTGTATTTTGTGTTTTTTATATTGTAATTTTATGTTGCAGACCCTCCAAGTGTCCCTATTTGCCAGGGACAGTCCTGGATTTACAGAAGCAGTCCCAGTTTTCTGATCTGAGCCCAGAATGTCCTGTTTTTCCTTAGGACGTTCCTATTTTCATTGGAGAAATGTTGGAAGGTATGCTGTTGTGAACCCCCCTAAGATTGTGGATGAAGAGTGGAAGAAGAAGAAGAAGAAGAAGAAGAAGAAGAAGAAGAAGAAGAAGAAGAAGAAGAAATCGACCAGATTCAGGAGTGCCTTCCCTATGCATCCTACTTTACAGGGGACAGTTCTCTGGTTGAAGAGCTGTCCATCCAAGTCTGGTTTAAAGCGAAGGAGCCCTAAGAAGTGAGAGTGGGGTTTGATATCTTAGTTTTGAATTATGGTGCTGGAGGAGACTCTTGAGAGTCGCATGGACTGCAAGAAGACCAAACCTATCCATTCTTAAGGAAATCAGGCCCTGAGTGCTCACTGGAAGGACAGATCCTGAAGCTGAGGCTCCAATACTTTGGCCACCTCATGAGAAGAGAAGACTCCCTGGAAAAGACCCTGATGTTGGGAAAGATGGAGGGCACAAGGAGAAGGGGACGACAGAGGATGAGATGGTTGGACAGTGTTCTCGAAGCTACTAGCATGAGTTTGGCCAAACTGTGGGAGGCAGTGGAAGACAGGAGTGCCTGGCGTGCTCTGGTCCATGGGGTCATGAAGAGTCGGACACGACTAAACAACTAAACAACAACAACAACTTTACATTTATTTATTTTTTTGGAGGTGTAAAGACAGGGCCGTCTCAAAGGGATCGTGCGCCCTGGCGCGACGATCCCTCGGCGCCCCCGGTGGGCCGCCTCTCCGCCCACCTCCCTCCCGCGCTGGCCGCCCCTCGGGAGGGGGGGCGAGCGGGGGATGGGGGCGTGGCGCCGCAAGCCGGCCACCCTCTGGCGCCCCAGCTGGAGCGCTGGGAAGGGCGCGCAAAGCCCCGCGCTGCTCCAGCGCCACGTCCATCATCCCCCGAGGGGCGGCCAGCGCGGGAGGGAGGTGGGCGAGCGGGGGATGGGGGCGTGGCGCCGCAAGCCGGCCACCCTCCGGCGCCCCAGCTGGAGCGCTGGGAAGGGCGCGCAAAGCCCCGCGCTGCTCCAGCGCCACGTCCATCATCCCCCGAGGGGCGGCCAGCGCGGGAGGGAGGTGGGCGAGCGGGGGATGGGGGCGTGGCGCCGCAAGCCGGCCACCCTCCGGCGCCCCAGCTGGAGCGCTGGGAAGGGCGCGCAAAGCCCCGCGCTGCTCCAGCGCCACGTCCATCATCCCCCGAGGGGCGGCCAGCGCGGGAGGGAGGTGGGCGAGCGGGGGATGGGGGCGTGGCGCCGCAAGCCGGCCACCCTCCGGCGCCCCAGCTGGAGCGCTGGGAAGGGCGCGCAAAGCCCCGCGCTGCTCCAGCGCCACGTCCATCATCCCCCGAGGGGCGGCCAGCGCGGGAGGGAGGTGGGCGAGCGGGGGATGGGGCTGGGAAGCCGGCCACCCTCCGGCGCCCCAGCTGGAGCGCTGGGAGGGCGCGCAAAGCCCCGCGCTGCTCCAGCGCCACGCCCATCATCCCCCGAGGGGCGGCCAGCGCGGGAGGGAGGTGGGCGAGCGGGGGATGAGCTGGAGCAGCGTGGAGCTTTGCGCGCCCTTCCCAGCACTCCAGCTGGGGCTCAGGAGGGCAGCCGGTGCGCGAGCGCCCGCCTGCCCGCCCATGGGGGCGGGGGCAGGTTGGGGAGGGGGCGCCCGGTATGCCGGCGGGCTCGCGGGGGCGCCCCTGGGGGGCCTGGCGCCCTGGTGCACCGCGCCACCTGCCCCTATGGATGAGACGGCTCTGTGTAAAGATAACATCGGAACACTGTTTCATATCTGGTGGGCATTCCCCGAAATCAAAAACTTTTGGAACATGATACATGAAGAAATTAAAAAATTAATAAAAACTTCACATAATAAAAGTGCAGAGGCATATTTATTAGGTATAATAAATGATATCCCAAAAGAGAAAATAAACATCTTTCTGTATGCAACAACGGCCGCGAGAACTCTGGTGGCACAACATTGGAAGGGAAACCATATCCCAACAAGAGGAGAATGGCAGAGCAAGTTGTCTGAATATTTGGAACTCGCAAAATTGACTGAGGTGATAAGACAAAAATCGAATAACACTATTCAAAAACAATGGAAATGTCTTAATGAGAATCTAGGTAGAGCAAATGAAAGATATTGGTTATGTTTAGAATAATTAAGTGTTGGCATTAGAATATATATGGAGATAAAAAGTAGAAAATAATCAAATTGATATATATAAACTGATGGTAGTAAAGAATGACAGATGAAATTTAAGACTTTATTACTATGAAACGTTGTATTCAGCAGTGGAAGTCATTTACTGAAATTTTAATTGTAATTTAATTTTGTTTGCTTAGATTGTGGTAGATCCTAGCAAAAATCTTTCTTTTTTCTCCTCTCGTTCTCTTTTCTCTTTTTCTTCCTTTTTCTTTTCCCTTTTTCTTTTCTTTCTTTCTTACTTTCTTTCGGTATATTAATATATGCAACAGGCAATATGTAACATATTATGTAACATGCAATATGTAATATGTATTTTTCAATGTGTAATAAAATAAAGTTTAAATTAAAAACAATAACAACAACAACAAATTTAAATGATAGTAATTATTTCCAAATGTGCATCTTGACCGATGCAATTTTTATGCAAGTGGTCCCATCATCTGCCCTCTTTTTGGGGCGCTGCATTCCCTTTTTTTCTGGTGATATGTGCCACCAAGTCCAGCCACAGGCAAGCACCGGCTGTTGGCTAGGAAGACTTCCATGGGAAATCTCCTCGCTGCCTATGGTTTTGATAAAGTCTTCCCCACCCAAGGCTGTGGATTATTTGGGCTCTTCATGTAAACAGAACTTGCGGACTGGGAACGGTGAGGCCCAGGGAAGGCCTTGTCAGCACGGATTGTGGCCTTGGGGGGGGGACAAGGTTTATGATCTAGATGACATGTTTTGCTGAGCATCTCCGTGTAAACATTAGGAAGTGCAGCTGCAGAGAGAACAAAAACAGACCCCGAGGAGAGGACAAAACAGCAGATCTGCTGGTGCACTAGCAAAATGCCTGCACTGCAAGCAAACAACAGAGGAAGAGCACCAGTCCTCCTGCAGTTACTCACGCAGGGAGTGCAGAGGGTGGGTGTGTCATTTATCCAGACTTGGTTTCCTTTAGAAAGGTTGCTGGAGGCTTACCAGCATTTTAAAATATTTGTGTGTTCTAAACAAATATAAACAGAATCACTGCGCTGATCCACACCAAGAATTCAAAGCAAACATTTAAAGCACTTGACTTCCCCTAAAGAATCATGGGAACCGTAGTTTCCCCCACTTGCGGAACTACAATCCACAGTACCCTTAACAAACTACAGTTCGCAGGATTCTTTGGGAAAAGTCATGTGCTTTAAATGCGCAATGGGTGTGCTTTAAATCTATGATGGGGATCTGCCCATAGGGTTGGAAGGGTCTTTGGGCATCGTCCAATCCAAGTCCTTGTTCAGGACAGGCTGTGCAGCGCAGAATGCAACTATACAGGGCCAGCCCTACCATTAGGCCAGAGTGAGGCCAGCTGCCGCAAGCAAAAGATTTTGGGTGTCATGAAAAGACAGGAAACTGTTACATTATTTAATTGGCTGTGTTTTCACTGCTGGGGGTGGCATGACAGTTTTTTGTTGGGATTTCCTGCTTCGGGTGCCAAAATAAATTGGCTGGACTTGTATATTATGCACATTCAGTTCTCCACATCTGCACATCTGTTTGAGGTTTGTTTTTTGTTTGTTTTTTAAGTGTCCTCATGAAAATGTATCAGCATGCTAGTTTGGAGTTCCCCTAACATAAACACTTTTTTGCCTGCTTCAGACATTATTGAAAAGCCACTACCCCAACAGAATGAATGCGTTTTGAAATGTTATTTTCACTAACAGGTATTTATATGCACACTTTCCTCTAGCATATGAATCTTTGTACACATTACTTGGCTGCGGAAAACTGCATTGCAAAATTCGGAGAAGTGCAAATTGCAAAGGACAGCCACAGTTCAGTTTACACCTCGATTCGGAAGATGTAGATTAGGTAGATTCACCTTTAAATGTGAACCAAATCAAATTTCTCCCCTCCTCTACCTGTCTGATGGCTGTCTAACCTTTGCTTAAACACCTCCAGCAAAACAAAATAATAATAATAATAATAATAATAATAATAATAAAATAATAACCTTCCAGTAGCACCTTAGAGACCAACTAAGTTTGTTCTTGGTATGAGCTTTCGTGTGCATGCACACTTCTTCAGATGCACACGAAAGCTCATACCAAGAACAAACTTAGTTGGTCTCTAAGGTGCTACTGGAAGGAATTTTTTTATTTTTTTTATTTTGTTTTGACTATGGCAGACCAACATGGCTACTGTACCTACCTGTAACTGAACCTCCAGCAAAGTAAAGACTCCCATTTATTGAGGCAACCTGTTCTACTCTCAAACAACTCTGACCATTAGGAAGTTTCTTTAGCTGAAACCTGCCATTTCCAGCCATTGGCCCTGCCCTGTGAAGAAACAGATAACAGGCCTGCTCCATCTTTCTTTATTCAAAGAAACGGCATACAACACTTCCCAGTAAGTCTTGCCCCTAAGGAGCAGTTGCCAGGAATGATGGTCCTCGTCTTCACCCCCCTCTAAGCCTCCTCCTCTACCAGATGTTTCTCCAGCAGTCTCAAACTTCAACTGGGCATCTCTGATCCAGTGACAGAGGAAGCCTCTCAGGCACATGGGGCGGCACACCCAGGGACAGGGCGAGCTGCCCATAGGGGCAGGGTGCACCATGGAACCTCTGGAGTGTGCCTGCCTCCTCCCACTTAGCCGCCCTACAGCTGGGGGGGGGAGAGGGTGGACCGTTTGGGCAGTGTGGAGCCTGCGTGTGCCCAAGCCACCACATTTCTCCCACACTGGCCACCGCTGCTCAATGCCACAAGCAGGAGGTCCAACTAGCCCTTCGCCTCACATCCTGGCAAGCTACAGCTGCCTGCCCTTACTGGCAGAGCTGGATCAGTGCCAGAATGTATCCGACATAATTCATAATGTTCCATTTCCCCCCCCTATCAGAGTTCTGTGGGTTGCCCTGAGACAATAGCTCTGCAGATTCGGCCTGACACATCCTTTGTTTTTGTAGGTGATATGTTGCCCTGGGAAAGAAGTGTTAAGCCATTTCCCTCAAATACCTGAATACACCTTTTCCCCACCACTCCTAGCCAAGCAACGTCTCTCTGTGGGGTCAAAAGTGCAACTTTAAGACATGCGTAGATGCAGACAACGAGCTGAGTTTCAAAGTCTGCAAGCTGTGTTTGTGTGTGTGTGTAAGAGAAAGAGAAGCCAACATGGTGCCATCCAGTTGTTGCAGCTCCCATAATCCCTCACTTTTGACAATGCTGTCTGGGGTTGTGCTTATTGGAGGCGGAGGGGCAAAGTAAGGAGAGCTTGGGCAGCCCCAAGGCAGCACAGCTGCTTGTGCATAATGGCAACCAGGGCCATCTTAACCATAGGCGCCAGGGGTGCGGGGCACCCAGGCGCGGAATCTCAGGGGTGCCAGGCCAAGAGTCCAGAGCCCGAGAGTTGGAGTTTAGGGAAGAGCACCGCAAGTTCGGGGGCGAGTGAGCCAGCGAGGCGCTGAGGGGCCAGCCGGCTCTGCCCTCCTGTGCACCTGGGATTGGCGTAGGGCTGTGGAGAGGCCCACCCAGCACACACTGCTCACACCACGGGTTGGTTTGTTGCGCTGGGCTTTTTCCTGCATGAGCAGAGATCAGCGTGGTGTCAGCTCCCTAAAAAAAGGGTGACAATTCTGGGGAACCTTTCCTTTAAAAAGGTCAACAACTTTGGGGTCCCCCCCTAAATAAAGGTTGACAACTCTGGGCAACCTGGGGGGGGGGCGCCAGGTGGATCTTTGTACCCTGGTGCCGCATATGCTTAAGACGTCCCTGAGGTGGCTCCACCACATTCCCTGCGCAAACTCCCTGAGCCTTTCCCCTCCCACTCTCCCTCCAGTAAGCACGCTGTATTCAGAAGCTGGGAGGGCACTGGTGCCCTACCAACACTGTCTCACGTGCCACTACTGCCTGCAGGGCTGCATCCAGCCCTGCTCTAGCGATGACAAACATTGTCCCTGAAAGCCGAAGAGGGTGGGACATTCAACATCTCGCTGCTTCAGCTGAGGTGGCTCAGTCGGAGGAGCACGAGGCTCCTCATCTCAGGGTGGTAACTTTGAGACCCACATTGGGTGAAAGGTTGCATTGCCTTGCAAGGGGTTGGAGTGGAAGACCCTTGCAGTCCATTCCAGCTCTGCGATTCTGTGATTTTCTCCCCAGCACATTCTATGGTCTCAGCTGGATTGGAGAGCCTGGCACCCAGACTATAGGAACAAGAGAAGCTACCTTATGTCAAATTGGACTCTTGTTCCATCCTGCTCAGCATCATCTACATAGGCTAGAATGTGCTCTCTGGGGTTTCATTCCCAATCCCTAACTTTCCCTTTTTGGTGGGAAATTCCCTTATTCCAGCACCGTTTCCCATTGCAAAAAAAGGGAACGTTGACAGCTATGGCCGTTTCCCAATGCAAAAAAAGAAAAGAAAAGAAAGGGAAGGTTGACAGCTCTGAACTGGAGATGCCGGGGATTGAACCTGGGACTTTCTGCATGCAAAGCAGATGTTCTACTACTGAGCTACGGCCCTTCCTCATGTAGCACAGAAAGCGGTTGAGAAAACCAGTGTCCTGGGCCCCTCCTCTGCCAGCCAGACTTTGCAGCTCCAAAGTGCCACACGATAGGAAAGGAGAGGAAGAACGAGATTAAAAGATGGATGAAAAGCAGGGTGGAGGATAATGAAACGCTCAATCACTCATCCTGAGCGGATATTCCAGCCTTCTCATGGCTGGGTTTAATCAGGCGGGTCACACTCTGACTAGCTGCTGACATCTCTACAGCCACATTTCCACCTTTACTCCTTTTTCCCAGACTCTAATTACACACTCGAGCTGGCCCAGTCGCCTGGCGAGGCATCCCAATGCCCTTTGCTTTGCCAAGAAGCGTCCACAGGAGAATCCGAGAACAGAGAATCTATTTCACTTTAAACTTTTGCTACTCTGCCTTGCAACTCTGCCCTCATTGGGGATTTGCTAAGCTCTAAGTGTTCTAAGATACTGGATTGTAGTTCTATCCATTCCCAATATATTTCTCTGTTTATTGGACAAGTCTGCATTAAATCCATTCTGTGTTTAATCTGTCTGTGCTCTGGCCTTTCATCTAGGGGATTGACAAAGCAACTGGCAATTTTGCAAGTCACACACAAAAATCTAAACTGCCAGGGGTGCCAACTTGAATAAAATATTGGGGGGGCCGGGTAAGCACCGCCCCACATAAATGATCACAAGACGTGGTACATGCACCCCATTTGAATGGCAATGCTTATCAACTTTGGGAGGGGCCTGCCCCCATCAAATAATTTTTTTGGGGGGGGGAGGACAAAAGGACCTCAGCCCCAAGGAATTGGCTCCTATGAAAGCTGCTGTAGTAAGATGCTAAAAATTAAAACGTAACACCTTCAAGAGACGCATCAAAATAGCAGAAAGCCAAGAAATACCGTATTCCCTGACCAAGAAGGTCTTGATCTGGTTTTCAAACAATAAAAACAAAATGTAAATATGGGTGGGGTGCGGTGGGGTGGTAGGTTATACAACCTAGAACCCCATTACTGCATTTTCCATTGCATAATCCAGGGGCAAAACTAGGCTTTATCCCTATCTGCACAATCCATTGAAAATTTACACTAAATTCGCCCCATTTTTTTTACCCCTGATTTTGGCACCAAAGTAGTTCCCAAAAGCTGGCCTTCTTTGTGACTGGATTGGCCTTTGTAACTTTGATAAAGTAGCTGGCAGGCTACTTCAGAAGTGGGTGACCTAGGGGGAACTGGTAGATACTCTAGTACCCAAGTGCATTGTGTTGGCAACCTCTGCCTTCAGTTCCTGTTTGCCATTTGCCAAAATCATGTCTTTGCACCCGCAGAGGTTCTGCCAGGGTGGCATTCCACCTCATCCCCGCCTTGTTTACTGTAAAGTTGTACATTGAACATCACACCTATAAAGTCACGACTGCTCCCCGATGTGAAGTTTCTGCTTTGTCAACGTTGTGCGATTTTCGAGTTAGCCAAGTTGTGATGAGAAACACAGAACATTATGTGCTCTGTTGTTACTAAGTATAACATCTTTGGCTGTTTCCCTGAAAAGGGGATTGCAGTAATGTTCTTCTTTAAAATCGCTCTCTTTGAACACTTGCCAAACGCCTTCATTTGAGACTTCTGTTTATATGTTCAGTTCTCATGAGTAATGTTTATACTGGGCATGACCTACTCTCAGTTTTACACACACCCTGAAATCTGCATTTTATTGCTAAGCTGGAGAATGCAAAATCCAGACCCTTTGATGCCAGGTTACACCTGTTATTGCCTCCTCTATAAATGACACCTAAAACCGCACTTGCTGCTTCTGTGTTCTCCGTGCAAGTCCAGGGAAAGATGAGCATAGAAGCTTTTTCAAACAGAGCACCACATTCCGGATGGGTGGGGTATACAACATTATTATTATTATTATTATTATTATTATTATTATTATTATTATTCCCTTCTGGACAACCTTTAGGGGCCACAGGCAAAAGGGGGGGTGCAAGAATGCATGGATAGCTGAGTTGGTTAGAGCATAGTGCTGATAATGCCAAGGTTGCAGGTTCGATCCCCATATGGGATAGCTGTATATTCCTGCTTTGCAGGGGGTTGGACTATTTGGGGGTTGGGTCCTTCCAGTTCTACAGTTCTGTGATTCTATGATTCTTCGTTTTGTACAGTATATTAATTTCTGCATGCACTCACACACTCCTCTCTGTCCTTCCTACGGGCAAGCGAGGGGCATGATCAGAGTTCAAGTGCACATCCAGCCAGGCAAAAACACCCAAGGAGGATACGAAGCAAGACAGGTGAGGGGTGTGGCCTAGGGAAAGAGGGTGTGGCCAAGGAGGGCGTGGCCTGAGGAGATTGCCCATCTCTGGCATAGAGCTAAGCCAGGGGTCACCAAACTTACTTGGCCTCGGGCCAGTTCCTCCAGCGCCGATCGCGCAGCAGGCCGGAGGGCGGGGGAGCGCACGCCCACACGCTATTTCCAGCACACTTTAGGGTCGATGGAGCGCCGGAAATAGCTTGTGCGCATGCGCACGGGCCTCTGCAGACCTGGAAGTGCGCTGGAAATGACGCTTGCGCATGTACACAAGCTATTTCCGGTGCTCTGTCGACCTGAAAGTGGGCAGCCGCGCCGGTAAGAGCGGGCAGTGGCAGCGGGCAGCAGGGGGCACTGCGGGCCGGATAACAGAGTCCCTCGGGTGGCATCCGGTCTGCGGGCCTTAGTTTGGGGAAGCCTGAGCTAAGCAAACAACTCTGTTCCTGGAGAATTAAGTCCTTCTCAGTTACTTTCTCAGACAGAAGGAACAGAAAATAAGTGAGGAAATATTTTCTTTGTGAAAGTAGCAGAAGAGAAAAACCTCTTGAGAAATACCAGAAGCTTGAAACACATTTAGCTTCCTTTAAAAAAAAAAAAAAAGCCAGTCAACTTTGATTGTTTTTCTTTGACTGCGGTTAGAGCTAGAAGGCTGAACTAAACATGGTTTTATTCTAACCCAGCCAGGAAATTCTTTGGTTCTTATCATTAGAGCTGCCAGCTGATTTAAAGAATGTTAAACTCATTCACTCTGCGAATTTTGGTTGAATAATCTGTGGGCTAAATTTGCATCTGGATAAAACAATAAATTTAACAAAATATATAAAAAAGAAGAAAATAATATTTCTGATGCATGAAACGTGGTCTATATATTTCCTTATGTGTTTGTTTTTATGCGCTGCTTGATTCATAAGAGGATATTTCCAGTTGCCTTAAATGTTTTCTAACTGATCTGATTAATAAATTCAAGCACTGCTAGTACCAACAAAAGAAGAATGGCAGATGAAACTGATGGAGTTTGCAGAGATGGTGAAACTGATGGGGAAGATCCAAAACCAGGAAGAAGAAGAAGAAGAAGAAGAAGAAGAAGAAGAAGAAGAAGAAGAAGAAGAAGAAGAGGAGGAGGAGGAGGAGGAGGAGGAGGAGGAGGAGGAGGAGGAGGAGTTTGGATTTGATATCCCGCTTTATCACTACCCGAAGGAGTCTCAAAGCGGCTAACATCTCCTTTCCCTTCCTCCCCCACAACAAACACTCTGTGAGGTGAGTGGGGCTGAGAGACTTCAGAGAAGTGTGACTAGCCCAAGGTCACCCAGCAGCTGCATGTGGAGGAGCGGAGACGCGAACCCGGTTCCCCAGATTACGAGTCTACCGCTCTTAACCACTACACCACAGAGACTTCAGAGAAGTGTGACTAGCCCAAGGTCACCCAGCAGCTGCATGCGGAGGAGCAGAGACACAAACCCGGTTCCCCAGATTATGAGTCCACCGCTCTTAACCATTACACCACCCTGGCTCTCTGGAAGAAAGGGGTCAAGTCCTTGTACTCCAGAGGGGTCAGAAAGAGCGGCAGCGTGGGGGAAGATTTATAGAGCAGCAAGATCAGAGATCTTCAGGCTCTCAAAGGAAGTTGCTGGAGAGGAGCAGAGAGTCCAAGTTTGGAGACAATCATTTATTGAGAGTGGAAGATGGCATGGGGAGATGTGGCTACCATTTTCCAGTGTGTGCATGTTCATAACCTCCAGCATTTCTCTGGTGAAAATAGGGATCAAGTAAATTTATAATTCATTTAAAAGACCACTGTAAGCAGCTAAAATCTTTGGCTGGGATGTAATGACCCTTGCAATGTGGAATTATTTATGATAATTATGGTTATATAACAGATGGATAATGGTAAAAGATGCAGTAAATTTAATCTTAAACATGGAATGCATGGAGGGAGGGAAGGAGGTCCAAAGGTTCAAAAGAACCTTGTATTGTAACATTTGAAATGGTTATGATAAATATGTATAAAATTATTTTTAAAAACCAATAAGATATATATAATTTTAAAATTATTTTTAAAAACCAATAAGATATATATAATTCAAGCACTGCAATGCTAGAGGCACCATCCATGCAACACGAGGGTTAATTCCAAGAAGAGAATCCAGATCTCTGCCCAGAAACAGGGGAACAACTGCACATTTCTGCTGCGCTAAGACAACACAGCCTGGAGAGAGGACCCCAAGGGGACTGAATGGCGACGTGAGATTTTGTCGCCTCCAGTGTCCGAGGAAGGAGGCTGTTGCCTATGAAACCGTGCCATAACAAACACACATCCCTGGAACATCCCTTACTGGGGGGCATGTTAAAAATCCGAAGCAGCAGGTTTCGCTTGCAGCCGGAGCCTGGCTAGCTTCCTATCCCTGCTTTTAAGGGCTGGCTGTGCTCTCAGCACTTAAATCTGCTAAATCACCCTGCTGGCTAATTTATGCTGTCACCTTGGCACAACACATCTTAAAATGAAAGCGTGTGGGAGGTGGGAAGGAGGGGAGGGGAAAAAATAATCTGTTTTCTCTTCCCAGCATAGGTTTTGCTGAGGCAGTCTTTGGGAGTGGGTGAGGATTAAGGAAGCTTGAACAAATATATATATATATTTCGTTCACAGGTTTATGGGGAGGGTGACACACAACTCCACATCCTGGCTAGGTGAAGGGCAGTAATTGAGTGAGTTTATCTGGAACCTCCCTTGTAATAAGGTGAAAAGGGGGCCGTTGCTCTGTTTTTCTAACTGTGCGACCCACCCTTGTCTTCCTGCTCATCTGGGGGCCCTGGAAGAAAGGGGTCACGTCCTTGTACTCCAGAGGGGTCAGAAAGAGCGGCAGCGTGGGGGAAGATTTATAGAGCAGCAGGATCAGAGATCTTCAAGCTCTCAAAGGAAGTTGCTGGAGAGCAGCAGAGAGTCCATGGTTGGAGACAATCATTTCTTGAGAGTTGAAGATGGCATAGGGAGATGTGGCTACCATTTTCCAGTGTGTGCACGTGCATAACCTCCAGCGTTTCTCTGGTGAAAATAGGGATGTCCTATTCCACTCTTATTACTCCAGTGGTACCTTGGTTTACAAGCATAATCCGTTCCGGAGGTCTGGTTGCAAACCAAAATAGGTTGTAACCCAAGGCACGCTTTCGCCAAAGGGGCCTCCCAAAAAAGGGGGGTTGCAGGGCCGGTGCTAGGGTTTTTTGTGCCCTAAGCGAGACCACCTTCTGCCGCCCCCTGCCCCCCCACCAAAGCCTGCTTTAGCAGGAGGTGGGGGTGGTGGAGAGGCAAGCAGCACCTTCTCTGCTGTAGTGGAGAAGCTGCTGCTAGCCCACCCCGCCCCCACCCCGCCCAAGCCTGGCCAGCGCCCCCTCCATTTTGGCACCCTAGGCAACTGCCTAGTTCGCCTTAATGGACGCGCCAGCCCTGGGGGGTTGTAATAAAAAAAAATGGGTTGTAATCCAAAAAAAGGGACACACACTTCTGGGTTTGACGTGGTTGTAATCCAAAACGGTTGTAATCCAAAACAGTTGGAAACCAAGGTACCACTGTATTATTATTATTATTATTATTATTATTATTATTATTATTATTCCCCACATGGGTGCCTTCCAACATATATAAAAACATAATGAAACTTTAAACTTTTTTAAAAAACCTTCGCTATACAGGGCTGCCTTCAGATGTTTGAATTACTTACTGTATTTTTCCATGTATAAGACGACCTTTTTTTAAAAAAAAAATTGAGGGGTGATAAATTGAGGGTCGTCTTATACACGGGTTAATATGCTAAGTAAGCGAGGGCTGGTGCTGCAGCAGTAGCAGGGAAATGTCAGAGAGGAGGCTGCTTACCCGCTCTTCCCGGCTTAGGAAGAGTATTTGGTGAGTACCAGTATGCGGTGTATTATGGCACCAGTTCCGTCAGCCAGAGCGGGGAATCGTCAAAAGGCCGCCCAACAGCTCAGTGAATTTACAAAGGAAGCTCAACAACTGTTGAGGGATCCCAAAAATAGGGGGTCGTGTAATACACGGGAAAATACGGTACCTCCTTGGCTCGGGGGTCGCCTAATTCCATACCCTCCAACATTTATCTGCTGGAAATCAGGACGTCCTAAGGAAAAGTGGGACATTCTGGGGTCAAATCGGAAACCGGGATGGCTTATGTAAATCCAGGCCTGTCGCTGGGAAATTGGGACACTTGGAAGGTCTGCATTGATATTTTATCTGAGAAGTGCCTGTATTTCCCTGCCATACTATAACTATACAAAATAAATATGGTAGCCATCTACACTTAAGCCTCTGACCCTTCTTGCTCACAGCTTATATCCTGTGCACGCACAATTCCTCCATTCTCCTTACACCAATGCACTTTTTGTCAACTAAAACAAAGTGAAAGGACGGCATGATAATATCCCTAGGAAATCAGCATGGGAGGACTGCTATGGCACTAATGCTTTGCATGTCACAGCAGAGTGACGCACAGTGATGCACACTGAAAGAAAGAACAATTTACATGCTGCTGGAGAATGGATTATTCAAGCTCAGACAAAGCCTGACTTTCTAGGCATCTTTTGCTTGTGTTTCTTGACTGCACAGAGTGCTGTTGACATGAAAAGCAATTTTCATGCTTCATAAAAGCCCTGGTGGGCTGGCCTTCAGCGGCTCAAAGATCTTAGCAGCTGCTACTTTGGCTCGGATGGAAAGTGTCTAGGTGGCTGCTGCTGGCTTCACTACAGACACGAGAGAGAGAGAGAGAGAGAGAGAGAGAGAGAGAGAGAGAGAGAGAGAGAGAAGCATTTTAAAGGAGGGAAGCCATTCAATTCTCTACTTGTCTATTGTAAACTGAATTCAATGGCATTGCAGTGGTACCTCTGGTTATGAACTTAATTTGTTCCGGAGGTCTGTTCTTAACCTGAAACTGTTCTTAACCTGAGGTACCACTTTAGCTAATGGGGCCTCCTGCTGCCACCGGGCGATTTCTGTTCTCATCCTGAGGTAAAGTTATTCACCAGAGGTACTACTTCCGGGTTAGCGGAGTGTGTAACCTGAAGCGTTTGTAACCCGAGGTACCACTGTAAATAATAATAATAATAATTTATTATTTATACCCACCCATCTGGCTGGGTTTCCCCAGCCACTCTGGGCAGCTTCCAACAAAATATTAAAATACAATAGTTCTTCAGATATTAAAAGCTTCCCTAAACAGGGCTGCCTACTTAAGGATGAAAAAAGTCTCTCAATTTCAGATTCCCATTTTTCCTATCCGAAATTCAGTTTGCCGCATTTCCATGCCAATCTGTGATTTATTAATCTTTTTAAAAAGTTCTTGGGAGGCCTGCTGGATCAGGCCAATGCCCCATCTAGTCCAGCATCCTGTTCTCACAATGGCCAACCAGTTGCCTGTGGGAAACCCAAAAGCAGGAACCGCGGTTCCCAGCATCTGGCATTCAGAGGTTCTGCGCTTTCTCCAACAGTGGAGACAGAACACAGGTCTTCTGGTTAGTAGCCATTGATTGTCTTATCTTCCATGCATTTGTTTAATCCTCTTTCAAAGTCATCCACACTGATGGTCATCAGGAAATTCTGTAGTTCAACTATGTGCTGTAACTATTAATACTCGCCCCCTTTGGTCTGTGCTGCACCTGAAGCAGTTCTTCCATGCTGCTTCTTGGGTAGTCAGTGTAAAACAACAACAACAACAACAACAACAACTTATTATTATTATTATTATTATTATTATTATTATTATTATTTATTTACCCCGCCCATCTGGCTGGGTTTCCCCAGCCACTCTGGGTGGCTTCCAACAAAAGATTAAAAATACATTAAAACATCAGTCATTAAAAACTTCCCTAAACAGGGCTGCCTTCAGATGTCTTCTAAACGTCAGATAGTTGTTTATTTCTTTGACATCTGATGGGAGGGCGTTCCACAGGGCGGGCACCACAACTGAGAAGGCCCTCCACCTGGTTCCCTGTAACCTCACTTCTCACAGTGAGGGAACCAGTAGATGACCCTCGGATGAGGACCTCAGTGTCCAGGCAGAATGATGAGTGTGGAGACGCTCCTTCAGGTATACAGGGCTGAGGCCGTTTAGAGATTTAAAGGTCAGCACCAACACTTTGAATTGTGCTCTGAAACGTACTGGGAGCCAATGTAGGTCTTTCAAGACCGGTGTTATGTGGTCTCGGCGGCCTTCCCAGTCACCAGTCTAGCTGCCGCATTCTGGATTAATTGCAGTTTCCGGGTCACCTTCAAAGGTAGCCCCACGTAGAGCGCATTGCAGTAGTCCAAGCGGGAGATAACCAGAGCATGCACCACTCTGGCGAGACAGTCCGCGGGCAGATAGGGTCTCAGCCTGCGTACCAGATGGAGCTGCCCTGGACACAGAATTGACCTGCACCTCCACTGACAACTGATTGTGATGGGCAGAATTGCCTTGGGTCCTTGGTGAATTCCCCTTGGAGCTATCCTTTGGGGAGAAAGTTCCATGAGATTTCCATAAGAACTTGCTTCCGAGAAAATTGTTTTAGAATGAAAATGGCATCGTATGTTCTTTGTTTCCGCCATCATCAATACACATGCACCCACTCACATCCACAAGCTCATACCTCCCCTGGTTAAGAACATAATAATAATAAATGGTAATCTCATCAGCATCAGAGCCACTGATGAATCAAAATTCTATGCATAAAGAATCAATCCCTCCACCAATATCTCCCAGGAGAAATGTTCTGTTTTTTACAAGTGCATAGGAAGTTAATTGGACATTTCGGAATAAAAATGGAAGCCCTGATCCTGCTATAAAAGGTGATAGACTGAGTTTTTAATCTTGAGATTGCTTATTTCATCCCACCACCCCCACTTCTTTCTCCTTTTTGGCTGTCCCTATAAACTCGCAATATTATAATAAAGCTAACTGGTAAAGCCTGCAGAGTACATTGTAATTATTCCGCAATATTATGCTGACATGGCAATAAGCTGTAATGAAGCTTGAGCAATTTGTGAAAAATCTGAAGATGACTTCAGGGGGAACTCTTGTTCCATCGGCAGATGTTTTTATAATAATATGACTATTTAATGTGTAAGTTAATGTTACGTTCCAAGTTCAATTGATGAGAGAGAACCTAGGCAGGAGGAAGCAGAATAAGGTGGTAGACTTGACAATAATCCTTCAGACTGCAAGTGGGCAGTGGCAGACTTTGAGTTCTCAAATTTCAGTGGCGCCCTGAGCGGCCCTAAAATTTGGCAACCCTCACTCTCGCGCTCTGTTCTATAGCCTTGTTTTGGTGCCCCCAGCACTGCAATGCCCAGTGCGACCGCACCTGTCCGTGCCACCCTAACACCGCCTCTGAATTGGGGGTCGTGTTTTTGAACATATTTTTGCTTTGTAAACAAAAGCAAATCTCCATGCAAGTAGCCAAGTAACACAGCATGTTGTTGTTCAGTCATTCAGTCGTGTCCAACTCTTCGTGACCCCATGGACCAGAGCACGCCAGGCATGCCTATCTTTCACTGCCTCCCGCAGTTTGGCCAAACTCATGCTAGTTGCTTCGAGAACACTGTCCAACCATCTCATCCTCTGTCGTCCCCTTCTCCTTGTGCCCTCCATCTTTCCCAACATCAGGGTCTTTTCTAGGGAGTCTTCTCTTCTCATGAGGTGGCCAAAGTACTGGAGCCTCAACTTCAGGATCTGTCCTTCTAGTGAGCACTCAGGGCTGATTTCTTTGAGAATGGATAAGTTTGATCTTCTTGCAGTCCATGGGACTCTCAAGAGTCTCCTCCAGCACCATGATGAGCTAAAACCCTGCTCCCTGAAGTGCTAGATTTCTGTTTATGGGGGGGGGTGTTATATGGGAGAGTAATCAAAAATGGTTTCTACCGTATTATCACCTCATTCTGCTTCATGGGCTGTACTGTACATAACACACTGAAGAAATTAAAGCCCGCTGTCAGTATGGGCAAAAGAACGGAGCTTTGTGAAAAACAGATCTGTTTCAAAAAGCGGGAGACTTTGAGGTCTATTGTAGCAGAATTGGAGAAGCCAAGGTCATGGGGCAGAAATAGGGTGGGGAATAAAAGAAGAAAAATAAGGTAAGGCAAATCCATTGAGAGCCTTTCAGGTAAGGACAAGGAGTTTGTGTAGGGAGTAGAATGGCTAAGCTTACCTGGAGCAACACAGTTTTTTCAGGAATTCCGTTTTCCCCTCTCTGCTGCCTCTAGTCGGTTTCAGCATTAACAGTGAAGCTGATGGGGCAATGCAGGGCACATTTTGAGATAATGAGAGGTGACAAAGGCCTGCAGAGTGAGCACACATGTGCTAGAAGTTGCTCCGGGAATAGACATTGTCCAGATATTGTGGCCTATTATGAAACAGCATGCTATAAATTCAGGACATGCACAGGTCTGTCTGCAGGAATGAATTTAAATACCTACGGCAGAGCCCTATCAATATATTTTCCACAGACCCTGATTCGGGGCGTTGTAGTACAGGAGAATCATAATAAAATGCTGACCAAATGGAAGTGGAGATGAGCCCTGTGTGCCTTTGTCTGTAGACTCAGCTGTGCCCTAAACCACTGAGCCCCTTGGGCTTGCTGATCAGAAGGCCAGAGGTTCGAATCCCCACAACAGGGTGAGCTCTTGTTGCTCTGTCCCAGCTCCTGCCAACCTAGCAGTTCGAAAGCACGCCAGTGCAAGTAGATAAATAGGTACCACTGTGGCGGGAAGGTAAACGGCGTTTCCGTGTGCTCTGGCTTCTGTCACGGTGTTCTGTTGCACCAGAAGCGGTTTAGTCCTGCTGGCCACATGAACCGGAAAGCTGTCTGTGGACAGACGCCAGTTCCCTCTTCCTGAAAGTGAGATGAGCGCCACTACCCCATAGTCATCCAGGGGTCCTTTACCTTTACCTTTTTACAGCTGCAAATATAATGTTTTAAGTGCATTATACAAATGTGATACTAGATGGCAATGATGAGCTTATGGCAAATTCAATATATTTTTCAAAACTTTTTTAAAAAAGCATTTCCACAGTGTTTTTTATATGTGTCTAGATTCCATTTTTATGTGACCATTATGTGGGCATAATGCAAAATGCTCAACTAATCTAGCAAAGCCTGTGGACTGACTAGCCATTTATAAAGCAAATATTTAAGATATATAGAGGTGCACATCTGTGTATATACAGAGCCTGCTCCTACTCACGAGCATCTGGGTGTCTTCTAAAATCTTCATATAGCCAAAATAAAAGATAAACTATTACCGGGTAACATCCTACTGTAGGGATTAGCAACCAGAGACTCAAAACGAAACCCAGGCCGATAATTCTGTCCAATTTCAGTCTCGCTGGCACTCAATCATAGGTCCACCCTGTCTCACTTTGCAAATATTTTAAAAGAATGCATGGAAAGTTGGCGCTTGACTCGCACACTTTGTACACACTTTTCACACGAAAGACGCACTTTCCAATGCGTGCGTCTCTAAAGAAATGTGCTTTTGGTCTGCATTCTCCATGGAAACAATTGTGTTTCTGTGCACACATTTTGTATCGCAAAACCCAAAGAAGCGCACCATCTGACTGGGAGTCACATTCCAATCGGGTCCCAGGCACAACCTTTCCCCCAGCTCAGCTATTTGAAATCCCTTCTATTCGGAGATGCCAGGGATTGCCAGGGATGCCATGGAAAACTGGTACTCTTCCACAGAGCTGCTCCCCCCCCCGATGTGCTACCCATGCCAGGAGCGAGCCACACAAAAACTGCTCAGTGCTCCAGATGGCCACCTCTCCTGCCCAGATTTTGCATTAAACGAACACTTCTGTTGGCTTTCCTCGTTCATTCATCCTGTTGCCAAAAACCTTCCAGGAGGCTGGAACTGACAAGTCAACGCAGAGCACCGCCAAACAACCAGAGCCAAACGGAGGGAACCAAGAAGCCGGCAAAGGGGAAGGAGATCAGAGGCAACCGTCAAACAGCCAAGGTATGAATCACACAGGAGGGAGGAGGGTTCCTTCCTGAGCAAGCCAGGACTGCTCCAAAACCAGCCTGCCCTCGGGAGGGGAGAGAAATACCAGAGAAATATCACAAATCAACAAACACCTGCTGTCTGCGGCTCTCGCAGGCCTGTGTAGGATATCAAAGCGGCTTTTTTACTCCTCCTCCTTTGTTTCAGCAGGTACAGAGGCTAGCCTCCAGGAACGAAACAACCGGAGAATTGATTTGCTGCAACAGAACACGGTCCGTGTGGCTTGGCCTTCTGTTTCCAACAGATCTCTAGATCCTGCCACATGTAGGGAAGTTAACAGCAGTAGACTCGTAATCTGGTGAACCGGGTTCGCGTCCCCGCTCCTCCACATGCAGCTGCTGGGTGACCTTGGGCTAGTCACACTTCTTTGAAGTCTCTCAGCCCCACTCACCTCACAGAGTGTTTGTTGTGGGGGAGGAAGGGAAAGGAGAATGTTAGCCGCTTTGAGACTCCTTCGGGTAGTGAAAAGCGGGATATCAAATCCAAACTCTTCTTCTTCTTCTTCTTCTTCTTCTTCTTCTTCTTCTTCTTCTTCTTCTTCTTCTTCTACTGTGCTGAGGACCCAGATCTCACCAGGGGGCCCACTGACAGAAGACCCGCCAACTGTCCCACTTTAAGTGGGGCATGGCGGATCACGGAAGCCCATCCCGGCTTCTGTTTTGATCCTGGAACACCCAGTTTCTTGGTCAGGCACACTGGCGTGAGCGCCAAACAAGAGACACTCACTCTAGCAGCGTCACGCCAAAGTGCCTTCTGGTCCAGTGCTGTGGCATGACTCTGCTGATCATCAGAGCACCAGACGAGAGTGACGAGAGTGAGGCCAAGTGGTGTAAGAAGAGAGGGAGGGCAAGGGTAGGTAGCACAGGCAGGGAGGGCAAGTGGTGAGAGGGGTGGGGACAGGGGTGCCAACTTGAATAAAATACTGGGGGAGCAGGTAAGACCCGTCTCACACAATCAATGGCATGACACGATGCACACACACCACTTGAATGGGAATGTTCATCAGCTTTTTGGGGGGACGGCCCCCTAAAATATTTTATTGGGGAGCCGAAGACCCATCAGCCCCTAGGATTTGACTCCTATGGGTGGGGAGGGTGTGGGTGGGGAGGGCAGGTGGGGGCAGCATGCAGTTCCAAGATTTAGTTTAGATAAAGTTGGAGGTTGTGATACTGCAGGCAGTGGCGGAACAAGGGGTCTGGTGGGGGTGGTCTGTCCCAGGTGTCACCACTGAGGGGGTGACAAAATGCCTGGCAGCACTCACTGCAGGGCCCACAGCATGCCCGAGCCACGCATCTCTCCTGGGAGTGACGTGGTGGCTTTGGCACACGCAGGCTCCATGCTGCCCAAACGGTCCACCCGCTGCCTTCCCCTCAGCTGTAGGGCGGCTGTGTGGGAGGAGACAGGCAGACTCCTCAGAGGCCAAGCAGAGTGTCCTGCCCCAGCTCTCCCCGTCCCCGCAGGCGGCTGGCCCCGCCCCAGCACTGCCCCAGGTGCCCGATCGGCTTGCTCCGCCGCTGACTGCAGGACCTGTTGCACGAGGCGGTAGGATTCCTGAAAGGTGGTTGCTCATGAACAGTGTCTTGTCTCAAAACCACCATTGTACCCTTGCACATCTGGTGTTCTTGCCTGGTGTGGTAGCAAGCTCACTAAACTTAAACCAGAGGGACCTGGTATTGAATCCTCCCACAGCTGGGAGGTTTCTTTCTGAAAGATGGGACTGATCATTCCCTGCAACTGAACACAGCTTACAGGGTCACTGAGAATAATAAAATTGGGAGTAGGAATTGTGTATTGTGTCCTGGGTATAGTTCAATAAAGTGTACCCTGGGTTCTTTAGAGGAATGGCAGGATAAAAAAATGCCCTGCCCCTGGATGTTGTCAGGAATGAGTCTTGTGGTCTAGGAGAAGCCAGAAAAAATTGCCTAAGTGGTCATATCTGGTCCAGGGGCCACTCCAGGGAATGGTCCAGTTCATTGTAATCCCAATCCAGACAAGGGAAGGGAAGCAAAAGAGGCCTGTGCATTGAATCAGGAAGGATGGATGTATAAAGTGACAGCAGGAAGGAAAGGGCAGGAGGTTTTCCTTAGGTCTGGCTGGCCCAAGCCTCTAGCTCAGAGCAGATGGAATGGGGCTTGTTGTGGGTCAAGAGTGAATGACAGGAGGAAGCCACTAGAGGAGGAGTAGGAAGAGGGGCATATGTCAGGGTCAACAATAACATCAGAAGCTGAATTGGGGTGGGGAGATTGTATGTCCTGGGAGGGGTGGCATGATGAGAGGATATTAGGACAGCAGCTTGCATCGAGGAGAAGTGAAGAAGAGCAGCACATGTTCAGTGCAAACAAATAACTGGTCTGGTCTGATCCAGGCACAACTGATCCTAACAAATCCATCTGGCCTCAGAGTAGGCAACTTAACAATATAGCAGGGGGAAGAGATCTCCCCCCCCCCCATCCACAATTATGCTTACTTTAAGGATCAAAATGGTTAAGATAAGAATAACATTTAAGAGAATGAATTTGAAGATTATCAAGAATTTTTCAAAGTTCCACTGCCAAATCTTCTGAATTCATGTTTGGTTCACTCGGCAATTTCAGGAACTACTTTCAGGTGTAGTTCAGAGGCTTTTGAACGAATTCAATGAACTGCGTTAAACTAGTTCATTCCAAGCTCTGCTTTGGATCCTCATCCTACCCAGAAGCCAGGAGGGCTGGGGAAGAGACTGAGCTCCTTTCTCCCGGCTGCCAGAGACATGTTGTCTTCTGGTCTACATTGGCAAGGAAAAAGGAGCCCCAGTACAGCGCTGGTTTCCATTGGGCACCATCTATCTGGAAACAGTCATCAACTAGATAGCTGCTTGTTTATAGAATTAAAGGCTCCCTGTTTCTCTTGGCTGTTTTTGTTTTGTTTTGTTTTTAATTCGCAGAGGGGATGAGAGCAGAAAAACAACTAAAAACAACACAGGCCTGAGAACAAGTGCTTGGACTCTTAAGCAAATCCCATCTGGCTGCCAAACCACACATGGAGAGGAGAAAGGCTATTTATCCTTGAGGGCTAGGCAGCAATTTAGCTGTCTAGAAAAACAGTAGCTCTGCAGGAGGAAAATAAACAAACAAAAGAATCAGCCCGGCCATCTGAAGCTCAGGCTGCAGTCCTTAACCCTTTCATACACAGGGCCATGATGGTGCTCTGCTTTCCAAGAATGAACTGTGTTGGGTCATGTGTGGTTTCTTCTTCTTCCAGCTAACCGAGGTTGCCGAAGTGGTGAAAAAACTGCAATGATCCTCTGGGGCATAAAGCTGATTTACCATGTTCAGAGGCCTGAGACTCACTGATTAACATCTAGCGTGCTCAAGACTTGTAGCACTTGTCAACAGGGGATACAACCACAAATAAGGGGGCCACCACCGAGAAGTGACCACTCCACAGGTCTTACCCAAAGCAAATTGCCAGTGTGGGAGTGACAATCTGGACTGGTACACAAGCATATGAATGGAGGGGGGGGTCTTTAAACCTCTGCTCTTATGGTCTCCATCCAGATTTGTTCCCATGCCTACAGTTTGCGAATGGGAAGACTCCCATTTGCTTCAATGGAAGCTCCCCCAGTCGTGCCAACTGTAGACATGGAGGACAAAGATTTAATGTCCATCTACTCCTCATGTTAGGCTCTCCCCACACTGCTAATATGTGTATTTAAAAATGCCATTGTATTAATGCACAGCTAACATGACCTGTAGTTTGGCCCTTGAATACACAGATGTGCAGGGGCTTATGGGGTGTTAGGGAAGGGGTAGGTCCTCTGGTGGGGGACATGTCACGGGCCTTCTGGGGTAGTTTGTCCACCTTTGATCCCCACCCTGCACTCAGATCTCACCTGTGGCTCCTAAAAGCTGTCAGCATGTGACAGTGGCTGGCTAAAGCAGGTGAGGGTAGCCAATGGGTCTCAAACCTTTGGTGAGTTAGGCACTTCCCCTGCATGCGAAGACAGGCTCTGGCAGATTGAGAGAACAAGACCAATAGTGGGTCCAACAGTCAAGGTGGTTTCTGCAAGTGCTGTAGAAGGAAGTGAGGAGCAGGTGGCGCTTGTCAACCTGGGAAGGTAACCCATCCAGGAGAAGGAAAACTCTGACCCTAAACCTCCACTGCCTTGCAGAATATCTTTGGGAGAAGAAAAGGTTAAGGAGTCAACCCCACACAAATCCAGAGTGGAGTCCCTAAAACAGTTGGATGGCGTCTTGTACCCCTCCTTCCAGCAAGTCCTACAACCAAGCTGGTGCCAAGCTTTTTGCTCTGCTTTCCTTTGGACCACATCCGCAAGGCTGAGAGGCGAGTGTTGCACCCCGGCAACCCCGTGACCTCCATACACACTGCCCAGGCTTCCACCCCAGGGAGTTCACTTTGGTGCTGCCAATGCACCAAACTTGATTCTCTCCAGATGTTGTTGGACTGCAGCTCCTATAATGCCTAACCATTGATCAGGTTGGCTAGGGCTGATAATAGCTCTCCAACAACATCTGGAGGGTGCTAACCAGTACTTTTTTTCTTTAAAAAATGTTTAGGGGTACTCTCTTCTTCTTCTTCTTCTTCTTCTTCTTCTTCTTCTTCTTCTTCTTCTTCGCCAATTTCCCCCCTGTTTTTAATTAGTCAAAAGCTAAATTGATGGGGTTTACCCAAACCACCTGCACAGACAAGAGAAGGAGGTCCAGAGGAAAAGAGAGACAGGGCCATTTCCAGAAAGCAGTGGGATATTCCCTTCTCACTCCAAAGCTTTCACCATCGCCTCGTTGGCTTCCACGCTGATCTGTGCTTCTGCCTTTGCTGCTTTGTCAGAGGCAGACGCCAGCTCTGACAGGGCCTTCTCCAGGTTCGACTTGGCTGTCGCAGCATCGAGCTGATCCAACATTGCCACTTCCTCGGCAAGCAGCTGGACCAGAGAGTCTGCGTTCGCTGTGATGGAGCTGCTACTAATGAAGTATTTGGTGGAAGAGCCGTCCTCGGCAAAGACCGTCACACAACTCCGGGCCTCGGGACTTGCAAGGTGGCAAAATGCCGAAGGACCCACTCATCGTGGGGACGTCAACTTGCTTCACGTTGGCCCCATTGTAGAAAACCTGGGAGGGAGAGGCGAAGTTGAAGGCCATCTTGGCCTGGCCGGCAGCGGTAGCCTCAGGATAGTGCCTGGCGTGTCCCTGGGCCCTGGGTACTCTCATTTTGACTCAACAAAATCACCATTTTATAGTTCACATCAGGGAAAATAAATACAGTGGTACCTCATGTTGCAAACGGGATCCGTTCCGAAGCCCTGTTTGCAACATGAGCAGAACGCAACATGGAGCGCCGCGTCTGCACATGTGCGCAGCATGATTCGGTGCTTCTGCACATGCACATGATGTCATTTTGCGCTTCTGTGCATGCACGAATCGCCGAACCCGGAATTAACCCGTTCTGGTACTTCTGGGTTTGGTGCGTTCGTATCCTGTGACGAATGCAACTCGCAGTGGCCGTAACATGAGGTACGACTGTACAGTAAATGGAGAAAAGTACAAAGATTCACAAAATGTTTAGGGGTATACGTCCCCCCAGAAAAAAAGCACTGGTGCTAACCCTGGTCTAGTAGATTGCTGCCCTTTAAAGTGCTTTTGCAACCTGAGGGCATTGCTTTTTTCTATAAATAGAAACCAAAGATACGTTTAGAAACATTTCAATATATATTTCCCCCTAGGGACTGATACAAGCTGTAACATTTAAATTATGTTAGGCATTCTCAAAGTTCACATGGTTTTAAAAGAGTGTCTATTTGGGAATACATAAGAGCAGAGTTGTTTGCTTCTATATTTATCCGTAACGTAGTGTTCCGTGATCTCTCTCCCCCCACCAAAAAAAGCAGTGGGAAGATCAGAGCAGCTCTTGCAAGGAAGCAAGCACCTAGGTAAACAATCCAAGTTCCAATGAACACAAGCACCTTGAAATATTAGACAAAACACTTCTTGTCAGCCATACCCCAAACCACAATGTCTGCACCAGGCAACACTGGAGAGTGTGATTCTCATTCCAGGTGCTTTGAATAGCCCAGCTCCCTTTTGGGAAGTTGGAGAATTCCAACACAAACAGAAATGGAAATGGAAATTGCCGGTGTCCACTTATTTTTACCATGTCTGGAATAAAAATCAGTCACAGAACCATTGAATTGTAGGGTTGGAAGGGACCATGGGGGTCATCTAAGTCCAACCCCCTGAAATGCAGGAATCTTTTGTCCAACGTGGGGCTCACGACCGTGAGAGTAAGAGTCTTATGCTGGACCAACTGAGCTGTCATTTCACCATCAAATACCATTGCTATTGCTCCTGCTGTTGTTTTCAGTCTAACAGTATGTAATTTGTGACACACATAAATACCATTTGCACTGAAATCAACAGTGTGGAATAACATAATAATACTGTAGTGGATTCTGCCATAGCAGATAGCAAGATGAATAAGATAGTTTTTATTGGAAGCAGAACTGCAGAAGAATGGAAACAGCGCTGAATGCAAATAACATGGCTCAGAACATTCACTTTATGCTAGCAGCATGTCTCAAAACTACAATATTTATCTCATAGTTGTGATACAAGCTTGCACCAATGGTGAATTTTAGTGTCACCAGATAGTATTTGACTATCCAAACAATTATCAACTATTTCCCAACCAATAATTGATGGCAATATTTGACAATACAGTCATATCTTGGATCCCAAATGCCTTGCGAGTCCAACGTTTTGGCTTCCGAACACCGCAAACCCGAAAGTGAGTGTTCCTTCTGGTTTGTGAATGTTCTTTGGAACCTGGACATCTGGCACAACTTCCGTGGCTTCCGATTGGCTGCAGGAGCTTCCTGCAGCCAATCAGAAGCCGTACCTTGGTTTCTGAACATTTTGGAAGACGAAAAGACTTCTTGAACGGATTCCGTTTGACTTCCAAGGTGCCACTGTATTTGATAGCTGACATGACATGGTGTTTCATATTTGACAGTTGACATATTTGGCACAGTGTGTGTGTGTGTGTGTGTGTGTGTGTGTGTACTCACTTTCTGGCTCTGACTCTGTCCACCATCAGCTCTGACTCCACCTGCAATTTGACTATGATTCAACAGGACCCTCCCCGAGAGAGAGAGACTCCTCCCCTTTCACCTAACATGATAGCCAATGGTTTTATCTGAGTGGACGAAATGAAAAAACAACATTTTTTAAGCAGGGATGAAAGCCTAACTGTGGAACTTGAAAAGCCTGCTCCGCTGGTTTTTTCTCTTTGAAAAACATCACTGTTATTATAATGCACATTATGTAATAGTGTAAAGACAGAGCCAGGAGCTCAGCAGATGTCTTTTCCCTGTGACCCTTCCAGGCACCCCAGAGCTCAGCTTCCCGCACTGAGTCACATTTTCTTACCAACCTTCCTACGTATTACAATTGGAATCATAAGTGCCAATGGCCGCTGGATGACTTTTACACCTTCTTGTTGCCTCTGGTCTGAGGATATGGAACTAGCTCACTCAGAGCTTCCATACAGAATGCAGAAAAGGAAGTTCTTTCCCCAAAGGGAAACTGGCATTCATTAAAAACTTGTCTTTACAAACATCTCATAGTTGGGGCATGCTCCCATTTTGCAACCAAAAAATGTTTAATACTAATAATGTGGTAAATTCACTCCTCCTAAAGATTCTCAACCTTTCATGTGCCTCCAGATTGCAAAGAGGCAATCCCAGAGCAATACATCATGCAGAGATATGGCAGACAGCTTCCAGCAAGGCCAAGGAATCTACTTGTAGCCACTGAAGCATTCAGATCCATCTCACACAGGACTGTGGCAGATATACCTTGCTGCAGTGGAAGCTGATTAGAAGGAGGGCAAGCCCAGAACAGTGATTCACACAGGGATGCATCAGGTGGCCTAACCCAGGAGTGGGTCATTCTGCTACATCTCACCACCAGAAGGGATTGAATGGGTGTGATTAGATCAGTATAGAGATACAGCAACAATTACATGCCCCTGGCAGATTGGAAGGACTCAAGCCCAGAACTGTGGTTCACACAGAGATACAACAGGCACCCTCATCTCTGTGTGAGTACTTTGGTTTCACAAATTCATACTACTGTGTTCCAGAGCAAGTTTGAGAATCACTTCTTTAAATCATGTGGGATGTAAACACAGAGCAGACAAACCCAACACTGCTAGAGTGGACATGAAGGTAACTCAGTCCTCCAGGCTTAACTTCCTGTTTACCTGGACTGAGTTACAGGAACCAGAAGTAGGTGTGGTCTTACCTGGGAACAAGATCCCAAAGATCACTCTCCATTTTGCCTCGTCTTTTGAACAAGCAGGATGCTCTCTCTCAGCTTGCAGAGAAGCAGAGGTGAAGCCTGTTCCCCTATGGAATCAGCTTCACCACATGTAAATATATTTATCTAAGCTTATCTGCCTCTTTGAGCCTGTACTGTAACTCATGGATGACTGTAAGTAAACTCTTTTATATCTTATAATCAGTACTGTGTTGTGTCTTTGCTTTTAAGAGGGAAGAAGGGGAATATACCAGGAATATATATTTCTTATAGAGGCTTTAGCAAGCCTATGCAACCGTTTTCTGCTGTGTTTTAAAAGGGAATGTAACTCTGCTAAGTTTGGAGCTTGCTCACACAAGCTGGGATGATATATATAAAATAATATATACTCATCCACACTCCTAAACATTCCTACAAATCAGAGTCAGCTAGTTATATGTTTTTCACTGACTGTAAGTGGGAAGGGCAGTAGTTGGTAGAGAAAATAGGTTGTATTCAAAAGGTCCCAGGTTCAATCTCCAGGTGAAAGAGTTGGGGAGCAGTTGATGGAGGAGACCCTGGAGAGACACTGCCAGTCAAAATATACACTTCTGACCTAAGTGGACTGATGGTCTATAACTCAGTATACAACAATTCCATATGTCCACAGAGCATGATATTTACTTCCACCTAGACCTCCTATCTGCCAAGTTGGAAAGTGTTGTTTTAATAGCGCATCCTTTGCTTCAAACTCTCCCTGAACAAGGATGAGGAACCTGTGGCTCTCCAGATGTTTCTGGATTCCCATCGGCCCCAGCCAGCATGGCCAGTTGCCAAGAGTGATGGGAGTTGTAGTTCAGCAACATCTGGATGACCTTCAGGTTAGCCACCTCTGATGTAAAGGGTAGACACCCAGAAGCTTTCAGGAGACCATCAAATGGCTTCCAGTATGCATTGTGGCGCAGCATGCAGGACACCAAAATGAGTCTTGCATGTCGCCCAACCTCAAAATTTTGTATAGATGTTCCAGGTTGATGATTTGAGGCCTACAAGTATGGATGCAAGTGTGTGAGACCTCAGAACACACAAAATGTACAAAAACATGCAGAAGGTTATGCCACAATAAATTGGTTAGCATTCAAGGGGGTCTCTTCTCTGTTTTTTTTGCTGCAAGAGACAAATATGGCTCTTCCCATGGGATTTGAAGTCAGGAAGATCTTGTCATGTTTTTAAAACTGCTCATATGGTAAACAATTACACAGTAAATGGCAGCTGAGCTGAAAGCCCATAAATAGGGCACACTATAAAATCCAAAGCAGGAACATTAACGCAAAAACACTTTATCCAAACTTCCCCTTCTGAATGTTAATTTGCCTTTTCAAAAGCTGAAGCAAATCTCGCAGTCATATATACAAAACGGCTCCACTTATACTTGACACGGGGAAGGAAATTCACTCTTGGCCAACGTAAAGTTAGGACTGAAGTGGTAATAAACTCGCCTCATCTGGAGGTGCCCCCTTTGCGTCAGAGCAGCAGCTGCCATTGGTCTGGCTGCTCTGACATCATGGCACAGGAGCACTGCACAAGAGACCCTTTTCAGGGTATGTCAGGAACGAACGATCTCAGTTCCTTGTAGTAAGTTGTACCACTGCTGACCTCTGCAGCCTCTCAAGATCTGTGAAGGGCTATAGCCTCTCTGGAAAGCACACCCCACATTTGGTTTAACTCCACCCTCCCAGGCTGGCCATTGGCCCCTTCCAGGATGAAGAAATACAAGGAGACTTCCTGTTACACAGGCTCCTTGCTTGAGTGACAAGGTCTACCTGAGCTCCCCTGTGGTTCTAGTCAGACTTTGGCCTATGTGCGCAACAGAGAATACTTTTACTTTTGTACCGTAAGACGGACATTTCTACATACATCAACACCACAAACAGCTCTTGATTCTCCACCCAGGCAGGAAAGAGACATGATACCTTCAACTGTCCTGTTTTAAGTGGGACACCCCAGAATCACAGAAGCCAATTGCGGCTTTTGTTTGCATCCTGGAATGCCCCATTTTTTTTTATTCAGAGCTCTGGAACAACCCTGCTAATGAGTGCTGGAGTGCCAGACCCAAAGGCATGCCCCTCCTGACACCCCAATTTTGAGGACGAAAACGTTGGAGGGTATGAGACATTGTAATAGTTCAAGTGTGCAAGGCAAGAGCTCTCAAGAAGGAATCAATGCTGGAACACTGAGGGGCCTACCCTGTAAACGAGGGAAGATGTGAGGCCTGGGGAAAGCTATGAGGGCCACTTAAAGAGTCCTGGAGGTAGCTGCTGGAGCTGAGGTTCCCCACAGCTGTTTCAGAGACTACCTGTCTTCCATAGGCATCTGGTTTTGCCCCTGGGAGAAAAGGATTCTGGACTAGATGGGCCACTGGCCTGATCCAACAGGAATGTTCCTATGTTCTTACTTCCATACATCCTCCCATAACATTTTTCAAGGGCCAAGAAGGTTCTCCTCTGAACAATATCAGCTGCATGGTGTCTGAACTTTCTTGTGAAGGGTGCAAAGATAAGTCATCTGAATGTTACAGAACTTTTTCCTCCTGGGAGGGGCAGAGAGTTCCCCCGGAATCAATGACATCAACCTCCCCACAAGGCTCTCTTGCTGCCAAGGGACACCAACTTTATCCTCTCTTCACATTCTGCCAAAAATAATATTCCCTTCCATTCCTCAATTCTGGCATCAACACGCCTTCTACCCTGATAAACACACTGCTTAAAGCTGTCTGCAAGAAAACTGTGGCAATGGAATATGGAACGAGCTAGCCCGTCTCTCAGAGCTGTTGCTACAGATTCAAAGGGCTTGAGCAATGAAGTTTCCACCTATTCCCTTGGGAGAATATGCCATGCTATGCATCAGATCACAACATCATACCCAGTTTTCTCATCCTTGCATGCACCGATTTTGCTTTTATATAATTTCCAGCCCTGCTTGGAACTTGTAAACATGTCCTGCCTCCTGCTAACTCTTTCCATTCTGGACCAGATCAGGCAATATATATCCTGATCACTTCTGAAGGTTTGGAGAGGAGTGAGAGTATGCCTTCTTCCTCTAACCTCCCTTTTGAACAGGAAGTGTGTGCTTAACATTCTGTGTGCATGGGCAATAAATCGTGCAGCTGATTCCTGGATTTTACACGCCCTGCAAACCGCACAATCTGGGGCCATGCAAATATGCCCTGTTCAAAGATGTGCACATCTTTGGAAATCCCATTTAATTCAGCAGGACTTACTCATGAGTAAACATCTACAGCATCAGGGTGGTGGAATGGCTCACCCTATTCAAGGGGCTATTCTCCAGCTAAGGTTGAGCCTTTACACTGTCTTTTTTTTGGGGGGGGAGTTTTTAATGTTTGATGTTTTATTGTGCTTTTTTATTAAAGATTTTCTTGATTTACAAAAGTGTGTGCAATGTCTCTCTCGTATTTTTCCCCCCATGTAACATTTTTACAAATCAGATTTGGTTGTTGAGACATTAGGGAGAGAAAGGGGAAAGGAGGTGGGTGGGATGGGGGGTGGGTGAGGTGGGGTGACGATGTTTCTATTTTCCTTAATATATGTAGGGTTTGGTGTCAGCGTTGATTGTGTAGGTTCTCTGTTGTTCGCTTGTGTTTCTTTGGCGATGGGAGAGGTCGGGATTGGCGTAGGGTGTGATTGTTCATTTGTGGTTGACCTCTGTCAACGCAAGAAATACAGGACAAATTAGAAGACATCCAAATGCCCTGGTTAACACAACACCAATTGCATGCCCTCTTAAACAACCCAACAGTAAAATCAGCAGCAACTAGACCCCTGACAACCTTTGAAAACCTCATCCTAATGACAAAGGGACGCGGCAGAGGGTTGGTATCTGCAATATACAAAATACTACTCAAAAATCCCACGAGCTCCCTAGACACAATCAAAAAACAATGGGAGGATGACATAGGATATGAAATCAACCCCACCCAATGGACCAGAATGTGGTCTAAACCCCCCCTTTAAATCCATATCAACAAAAAGAAGAGAACTCACCCTAAAACTAACCTACAGGTGGTATCTAACACCAAGAAAATTAGCGCTAACACGCCCAGGAACCCCACACTGTCTTTTAAGGAATCACGCAAGTAGAGAATATTGTGTTCAATTCCAAAATGCAAGGGAGACCTGCAGGGTATATATTGAAAAGGATGCTTTAATTTAAAAATGAGGCTGCTTTCTGTCTGCCTAGAATTGCACAAAAGTTATTAGAAACCTTCTACCTTCATTTGAAACCTCAGACGATTTTTATGGGGGTAGGTTTAAGGGTTTTTTCTTTCATTATTTTTATTGACTGACCTTAAAATGTAATAAAGTTGGGGCCATTTTAAATGCAGCAATTAAAAACAAAATGACTGCCTCTGTTAGGCAAGCTGAGGGCTGGTTTTCACTCCAGCAAGCTGCTGAAATGATAGACATGGAACTCTGCTCTAAAACAAGGCCCTCTTAGAAATGGGCACACAAGATGTAACTATGTAGAAGCACGACTTGGCACCACAATGGTTACTAGGAACAGACCCCCAATCCTCCCCTTGACTGGAGAATTTCTGTACCTTTCCTTCTCATGCTCACCCCTTCTCCACTCCCAGCCAGTGGGGAAAAATTTTGTGTGTGCCTATAAACAGCAAAAAGGAGGAAAACGTAGAGAACAGCGTCACAAATTTTGGAGAAAGCCATTTTCCTTCCCCAGGGAAATGAAGTTGCGGACTGGCCCCTGCATCATAGGGAGTCCCTGACTGTGTCACTCCTTGGGCCGACCAATCTGGTCGGCTGGGGGCGTGGCTTACGCCATTTAAGCTGCTCGCGACGGGAACACGGACCCTTTTGGTTCCTGCTCGCACAGTTCTCCCGCCCTCCCTCCCTATAGTTAGGCTCTTAATCCTTTGACCTTGCTATGGACCTCATATTGGTCGGCTGTTGAAGGGACCTGGTAGGAATTTTTTCCACTTGGCCAATTGACACCAGCCACTTGGTTTTTTACCTACCTCATAACAAAACATCACAACTTTGCAAGGTTAGGTGGTTAGGCATTGGAGTATTCGGTTGGAGGTGAGGGGAGACAGTGGCCATCACCTACCCCTCCTATTTCAAGGGTATTCCGTTAAAGGAATCCGGGAGGCATGGCCCCATCCGAAGCCCAGATGGTGGCTAGGGCCATGGCACAACCCCTATCGGTGACCCTGGGGGAGTTCCTAGTTGATGTGCATCAACAGGGCTCCCGCTACTGGTGGTTGACCCTTCTGAGACTTCCTGCAGGTGGGCAGGAGTCAGATATAGTCGGTTTGGTTCCAATGCCTAAGCCAATACCACTCACATTCTGTAACCAATAAAGTTGTGGCCATTTTTAGCCCATTAACTTAAAATACTGGTGTCTAGTTTCTTTATTCCAACAATGGGGTGGGTTCGGGGCCTTGCCACGCAAGTGGAAAAACCAAACGATCACAGCATTTCACTCAGTATGTCAGTTGATGAAGTATGTGTCACAGTGGTTTGCTTAGACTTACAGACTGAACTAAGTCTTCAGTCATTCATATAGCTACACTACAAAGACGGCCCCTATCATTAATAATACTTTAATCATTAATTTAAAAAAATTAAAATGTGAGATATTGTTCCTAATCAATATCAAGTTGCCATATGTAACACTACAACCTCTCTTGGATTTCAGACACATGCAAAAGCTCACAAGCATGAATAGAAACTTAGCTCTGAACAAATGATTCAGTCTTTCACTGTCCAAATTAGGAAACTAGGAATCTTCTGCAAGCAAATATGTGCTCTGTCACTGAGGTGGGCTCCTTAGTGCACAAAGTCCTGAAGAACAGTGATTGTGCTGAACCTGATGTTGAGGTACATTGTTCATATTCCCATTTCACTGGTGTTTGACTGAGGCCGAGAGAGCACATACACTTTCACCAAGAGCGCTGAGTGAATTCTAGTGTGAGAACTCACAGCCAACTGCTGAATTCTCAGAGTGCTAATTCTTCACCCAATACCAGTTAACTGTAGTTCTGCAATGAATCTCATGGCAGTCTTTCAAAATCAAAAGTCCCCCTTCAACTGCCTGGCTCATTGAGTTGGATTATTCAGAGAAACCTGTGCAGGGCGAACAGCTAACTAAATCACCTACCTGGTTAAAATAACCTCTGGCTTCTCTCATTTGAATATTCACCCAGCAGCATCTTTGACCTATTCCTTCTCTTAACAGCCTCCTCTGCTAAGGGACTATCCAATACTACCTCCCAATAAAGGTTATTACATACAGAGTAATCACATTTTCCTCTTTTTAATAAGCCAGATGCGCTGTCAGCCTTAATATCCCCATTGTGATGCTCGCTCTGCCAGGAGAGCCACATTGTTGCAACGAAAAACAAAAAAAAGTCAGTGTGTTTCTTCCATTTCAGTTACATGGGGGAATATAGTGCTCACAAATATTCTGAAGACAGCATTTGCTAAAAATTCCTCTTCTCATACTCCTACTCCAATATTGCTAACAATATACCATAGCCAAAAGAACTGTTAGTGAGCTGTTCTAGACTGGGTGGTTGGGAGGTGAACCTGCTTTTGATGGGGTTGCACTCCCTCTGAAGGAGCAGGCACACAGTTTGGGGATATTTCTGGATCCATTGCTGTTGATGGAGGTTCAGGTGGTCTCAGTGCCAGCTTCGGCTGGTAGTTCAGCTGCGCCCCGGTCTGGACAGGAATAACTTCTGTCAGCTATGCTCTGATAACCTCCAGATCAGATGACTGCAATGTGTGGGGCTGCCTCTGAAGATGGCTCGGAAACTCCAGCTGGTACAGAATTCAGCAGCCAGGTTGCTCGCCATCTGAATCTGACAGTGAGATTTTTTTCACCAGCCAGTTCATGACACCCACTTGTTCTTCCACACAAACGAGCGAGAGGCATCGTCAGGATTCAAGGCCACGCTCCATCCAAGCAAAAGCAGGTGGGAGGCATGTGGCCTGCAGAGAGTCCCAAGGGTCAGATTTAGAGATTTAGAGGAGGAGCCAGTGTGGTGTAGTGGTTAAGAGTGGTAGACTCGTAATCTGGGGAACCGGGTTCGCGTCTCCGCTCCTCCACATGCAGCTGCTGGGTGACCTTGGGCTAGTCACACTTCTTTGAAGTCTCTCAGCCCCACTCACCTCACAGAGTGTTTGTTGTGGGGGAGGAAGGGAAAGGAGAATGTTAGCCGCTTTGAGACTCCTTCGGGTAGTGATAAAGCGGGATATCAAATCCAAACTCTTCTTCTTCATCATCATCACTGATTGCCCCCCCCCCAGGCCAGAGGTTCTCCATCCAGCTGACCCAAGCAATCTATGGTCACTTGAGTCTCTGCATTTATTTTGCAGCCCACTGGTGGTGAAGCTGGGTAATTTTAGACCAGGGGTCGGCAAGGTTCACTCCAGCGGAGTGGGGTGGATCGCCGCACCCGCGCGCCTGTGATTTCTGGCGTCTGTGCAGACGCGATTTCCGGCATCTGCGCAGACACAATTTTTGGCATCTGCGCCTGTGCAGACGCGATTTCCAGTGCTGCGAAAACGAGTCCCTGAGCCGCATTGCGCCGGTTTAGCGCAGCACGCGGGGACTCGCTGAGTGGGCGGCTTGGTTCGAGGGCAGCTCGGGGGCCATTTAAACAACCCCCCGTGGGCTACTTGTGGCCCATGGGCCTTAGGTTGCCGACCCCTGTTTTAGACTCTGACTTAATGGGGAGGGTTGTGTATGCGGGGGGAGGGGTGTTCTTTAGATGGTATTGTGGTTTCCTTCACTTCAAAAAGTGGTAAGCTAGCCCTGCTGTATTTGGGGGCCCTCCTACCCATTTTGCAGAGCGGGACCTCACTCCCCAAGTTCCTGCCCTGATGGTACCACCCAGAAGGCCCCAAGTGCGAGAGAAGCACTGGGAACTTCAGGGAACGATGATGATGTTGAACGTAGAACAGGGAGCAACATTTAGCTGGCTGTGCAAACAAAAGGCCATTTAAGAGACTGTGCAGATTCACCCTGCAGGTGCAAGGCAAGGCTTGCCTCTCTTGTTTTGCTGATGTAGCCGAAAAGGGACAGAACAGGAAATCCTTTTCCCTTTTCCTTCCCTGCCAACAGTCTCTTTGCTGCTGCTGCTGCTCTGCTGCTGCTGCCATTCTTCTGGGTTTGAAAGGCTTGAAAGACTTCTGTGCGGCTTTTCCCAATGGGTTTGCCACATTAGTATATTTGCAGCAGAATCAACAAAAGTTCCTGTGGCGTAGACAATAAATGTGTCGATTCTGTTAAGGTGCCACAAGACTACTGTTTGCATTATAATGTTCTTCGGCATCCAAAGAACTTGAAAGGCCCCATAACGTGGACCAAAATTATTTCACATATTAGAAACAGAAGACTAAAACTGAGAGATAGCCGCTTGCCTGGTTGAAGCACATGTGATCTAGGACAGGGATAGGCAACCTAAGGCCCGGGGACCGGATGCAGCCCAATCGCCTTCTCAGTCCGGCCCGCGGACGGTCCAGGAATCAGTGTGTTTTTACATGAGTAGAATGTGTCCTTTTATTTAAAATGCATCTCATTGGGCTGGAACCTCTAACCTTACTAGATAACCATCAATCTAAATGGAAAGATACTTTGTATGAAAAGTTGAGAAGTTTGGGGTTTTCTCCACAGACCCTGATAGTGGCAGGATATGAGAAAGCTAGAAATATAGTTCGCCAACCAGGGGCGTACCCAGGATCAAAACTAGGGGGGGGGCAAGCCATGGTCGTTCAGGTTGTGACATTTCAGCACGGAAAGGCAAATGAAACCAAAATTTTAGGAAAATTATATATAATTATAGCAGTGCTTTATTATGGTAGTTATTACAATTATTTGCTTGTTGTTGTTTTTTAATTTTTATTCTAGTTACATGTCTTATACCAGGGGTGGCCAACTGTGATCTACTTTCAGAATTAAAATCTGGCCGTGATCTACCCCCGTTTTTGGGGGTTCAGCTCAAAGTTGTTGACCTTTTTGGGGGATGAGGAATGCCCCGTTTTTTAGGGGTTCGGTTCGTTTTTAGTTGTTGAGCTTTTTTTAGGGACTAGACCTTCTGAAATAATTGATTTAAAAACTAACTCAGCAAGACAGAAGACTGCCTGCTTTGTAAAGTGTGACAACCTTTGAGGTACAAAACACCCAGACAAGAAAAACCAATTCAGCTAACTAGTTTACAAGAATACTTGGCTAGTTTAGATGTATTCAAGTCTCCAGGGCCAGATGAACTACATCCAAGAGTATTAAAAGAACTGGCAGAGGTGATTTCAGAACCACTGGCAATAATCTTTGAGAATTCCTGGAGAACAGGCGAAGTCCCAGCAGACTGGAGGAGGGCAAATTTTGTCCCTATTTTCAAAAAGGGAGAGAGAGAAGACCCAAACAATTACCGCCCAGTCAGCCTGACATCAATACCAGGAAAGATTCTAGAGCAGATCATTAAGCAAACGGTCTGTGAGCACCTAGAAAGGAACGCTGTGATCACTAAAAGTCAGCATGGGTTTCTGAAAAATAAATCATGTCAGACCAATCTGATCTCATTTTTTGACAGATGTGGATGTAGCCTATCTTGATTTCAGCAAGGCCTTTGACAAGGTGCCCCATGATATTCTTGTAAAGAAGCTGGTAAAATGCGGGCTAGACAATGCTACCATTCAGTGGATTTGTAACTGGCTGACTGACCGAACCCAAAGGGTACTCATTAACGGCTCCTCTTCATCCTGGAGAGAAGTGACTAGTGGGTTGCTACAGGTTCTGTCTTGGACCCAGTCTTATTCAACATCTTTATCAATGACTTGGATGATGGGCTTCAGAGGGCATCCTGATCAAGTTTGCAGATGACACCAAATTGGGAGGGGTGGCTAATACCCCAGAGGACAGGATCACACTTCAAAATGACCTTAACAGATTAGAGAACTGGGCCAAAGCAAACAAGATGAATTTTAACAGGGAGAAATGTAAAGTACTACACTTGGGCAAAAAAAATGAAAGGCACAAATACAGGATGGGTGACACCTGGCTTGAGAGCAGTACATGTGAAAAGGATCTAGGAGTCTTGGTAGACCATAAACTTGACATGAGTCAACAGTGTGATGCAGCAGCTAAAAAAGCCAATGCAATTCTGGGCTGCATCAATAGGAGTATAGCATCTAGATCAAGGGAAGTAATAGTACCACTGTATTCCGCTCTGGTCAGACCTCACCTGGAATACTGTGTCCAGTTCTGGGCACCACAGTTCAAGAAGGATACTGACAAGCTGGAACGTGTCCAGAAGAGGGCAACCAAAATGGTCAAAGGCCTGGAAACGATGCCTTATGAGGAACGGCTTAGGGAGCTGGGTATGTTTAGCCTGGAGAAGAGAAGGTTAAGGGGTGATATGATAGCCATGTTCAAATATATAAAAGGATGTCATATAGAGGAGGGAGAAAGGTTGTTTTCTGCTGCTCCAGAGAAGCGGACACGGGCAATGGATTCAAACTACAAGAAAGAAGATTCCACCTAAACATTAGGAAGAACTTCCTGACAGTAAGAGCTGTTGGACAGTGGAATTTGCTGCCAAGGAGTGTGGTGGAGTCTCCTTCTTTGGAGGTCTTTAAGCGGAGGCTTGACAGCCATCTGTCAGGAATGCTTTGATGGTGTTTCCTGCTTGGCAGGGGGTTGGACTGGATGGCCAATTCTATGATTCTAGGAGGGGGTGGGGTGGGGAGAGGGAGGTGGAGATCATGACGACTTTTCAAATGTACAGGAGAGTTTGCCTCGCTCAACAATCCTGGGGCAGTTGTGCGCGATACCTGACCCTCACAGTGTAAACAACCCCCTCCCAATCTCTTCCGTACGGATGAGGGGCAGGAGGACATCAGGGTCCACACAAAATAAAATAGGCGGAAAACACGGGAGCTGAGCAGAGGGTTGTAACAGGAAGAATTATCTGAAAGACGGGTGAGGTGGTGGTGGGGGATACACAGCTGAAACCGGGATCTTCTGGAGGTGGGAAGTAGCTGCTGCGGAGCTTTAATGGTGTTGATTTTGTGGAAGACGTCAGCAGAGGGTGAAGCGGCTTCCAAGCAGGTTTACTCGGAAGTCAACCCCGCGGGTTTTCCTCCCAAGAAAAGCACAGGATAAAAGCACAGAAAAGCCAGGGGAGCCGCTTTGCAGCGAGTGGGGGAGACAGAGGAGCTTTGCCGGTGCTGTTGCTCACGAGCTGCTGGCTTGCCAGAGAGTCAGCCTGGAGGGAGGGGGACGGGGGAGCCACTTTGCTGGGAGGGAAGGAGCGCCACCGGGGCTGCCAATTGGCGCAGCTGCGCCATCCGCCCGGCTGCCGGGGGTGCTGATTGGCGCGCCCACCCACCCAGCTCTTTCAGATGCTTTGCCGCTCCCCCCTTCCTCCGCAACTGCCGCCAGCCATATATAGTTGGTGGGGCATGAAGCGTGTTTGCGTTTCCATGTCCTGCCAGGGACTCAAGGCTGCTTGGGGGGGGCAGCTGGCTTCTAGGGGGGGCATCTGCCCCCTCCTGCCCCCCCTTCGGTACGCCCATGTCGCCAACGTATTTGGGACGTGGAGTTACAATGCCACATGAGTGAAATGAACAGACATGCAGTAATAAGAGATTATGGAAGAGGGTTCTCTCCTGCAAACTATCTGTCAAAATTACAAACATCTAAGTATAGACACTCCTTCACCCTTGCCAGATTTAATGTGCTACCCTCTGCCCTGTTACAAGGCAGATATGAGGGTAAACCTTATGTGGCACGAGTCTGCCCATGTGGCTCACCGGAAGTCGAAACAAATTTACATGTGCTGTTACACTGTAGTTTCTATGAGGACTTACGGTTGACCTTCATTACACCGGTCCTACAAAAGTTCAAGAACGAACCTGAATCCCAACGTCTAAGAGCCTTGGTAGATGACAAGGACCCCGAAATCACGATCAATGTAGCTAAATTTTGTGTATCTGCCATTAGACGTAGGAAACAAGAGCTTCTTAACGGCTGACCCTTTTAACGGCAACCAGTGGGGGCATGCCAACATGTAATCTTAATTGCTGTTTTACTTGCACTGTAATGCTCTTTGTATCCCTCTTATGTTTTGCTATGTGATTTGTTGTATAAGCTGGAGCTGGTCTGAGACCGTTTTAATAAATTATTATTATTATTAAAATGCATCTCTGGGTGGGGCACATAGGAATTTGTTCATTATTATTTCTCAAAATATAGTCCAGCCCCCCACAAGGTCTGAGGGACAGTGGACCGGCCCTCTGCTGAAAAAGTTTGCTGACCCCTCATCTAGGAGATCTGTGCTTAAATCATGCAGTGCTTTTGTTTACCTGCTTGGCTTTATTGATTGATTGATTGATTGATTGATTGATTGATTGTATTCGTTAGATGCATTTCCCACCAAGTAACACAAAGTGACTTTCATTAAAACCAATTAAAAGCACTCAATAAAAATCTGCAGCAGGCCACAGACAGAAGATGGGGTAACACTTTCCTCCATGCTGTTTTTCCCATCTAAATGTTGCCTAAAGCTTCCATTAGTCTCACTTACTGGGGTGTATGACCTGTATCATGCCTGCATTTTCTCCCAGCTGGCTTCAGGATGTATGTGTAGTTTAGATTGGGGACGTGGAGTAAGCAGCTATACACCTCTGGTAATTCTGTACTCTAGTGAAGAGTGAATCTACCAATTTTGATTTCTCTGTTTCTCATATTTCCAGCCATGAGTTCAGTTTTCCACATGTCCACATGTCCCCGTGAAAATTCATCATTTTAGTGCAGATTTCTCCTAATACATTTTTCTATGCAATTTTGCCTAATCTACACATTTTTGCAAACCGTTTTTGCTCTGCTGTATGCGTCTTCAGTGCCAACTTTTAAACACCAGCTGAAAACCTTTCTATTCTGCCAGGTCTATGCAGAGTACATCCCCCACAAAGGTCTGGTGGTGTTTGTTTTTAATTTCTTTTCTTTCCATAATATTTTATTAATTTTCCAACAATAATGCAAACAAAACAAAACAAAACAAACAACAATAAAAAAATCAGAACAAAACAGTTTGACTTCCCCCTATTCCCTTCCTTGGTTCCGTTGAACAGTGGTACCCCGTGTTACATATGCGATCCGATCCGGGTCGCACCACGTAACCCAGGCGTATGTAACACGAACAAACAAACAAAAAAGAAAAAACCCAGAAGTTCATGGGTTTTTGCGCTTTTGCGCATGCGCGAAGTGCGCAGAACGCTTCTGTGCACCTGCGTGCACCCGCGCATCACACGCACTCTGTGGAGGACTTCCGGGTTGTGGAGGTGCATAACTCGAACGTACGCAACAGGAGGCGTATGCAACACAAGGTATGACTGTATATCAACGTACTGCATGTCCATTGTAAAAATTTAACCGTTTGAATTACTTATTGTCCATTCATAATAAAATTACAAGTAATCTTATGTTTTTAATTTCTTTTTGCTTTTAACTCGTTTTTAACTTTTATGGTGTTATTGTTTGGTTTTATGTTTTTATATTGTTGTAAATATAACAATATAAATCTATTCTTTTATGACACAGAAATATATAAATATTTCAATCAACAAATAACACCATTGGTACTTCTTTGTGGTTTAAAAGACTGAACTTTTGTAAAGCCCCTTGCCTAGTCGTCTGGATTGGATTCCCGGTCTCCCCAGGTGACCAGACAAGTGGCTGTTAAACAGCAAATGACCATTAGCACAGCTGAACGTGGTTCAGACTCAGCTCTAAATGGCTGGTTGCTCTTAGTTGTGTGTTGTCTTAAGTGGTTTAAAAATCAATGGAGTCATTAAAACAGTAAGTGCGAGCAGTCATGCTCTTGTGGACACAAGATTCCCATTTCCAATTCCCAGGGAAGTATTTTCTTCATAGCCATTTTTCAAGCATCAGCTAATTAATGCCCCCGCTGAAACTGTCCATATTCTTCTTCGAAACAAACAGGCACAGCCCAAAGTCATGTGCTGGTCGGATGCATAGGAATGGTGGGAGGGACAGGGAACCACCAAGGGCTCAGAGCCACGATGTGTGGTCAGAGGGAGAAGACTGGGAAGAGAAGGTGTCAGAAGCTGAAGAGGTAACAGGGCTTAATCAGCTGGGAGAATCTGTTGCAGGGAAAAGCCCAGAATCAGAGGCAGAGAAGTGAAGCAGAGAATGAGGGAGGCCAAGAGGCAGAGATGAGTCAGGCTGGTGAAGAGCCACGGGTGCCTCTGCCTCCTGCTGCTAAAAGCTCCCCTCCCCGCTGGTCCCCTAGAACCAGAAGAGGCATGAAAAGGGCAGAGGAGAGGCTGGCTTAACACAGGCACAGTCTCCAATTGCTTGGGGGAAACCCTGGAGAGGAGGAAACTTAGACGACTTTGGGGAGGCGGGGTCCTTTAGTCCTGGCAACTGATCCATGGGGCAAGACCTACCGGGGATGAGCCGCTGGACTCATTAGGCCCGACACTCCACCAAGTCTGTGAAGATGGTGTTCTTGCTAATAAAGAGTTAGAGAGGAACCAAAGAGAAATGGTTGAATAAACTATGTGAATATTTGGAATTAGCAAAGTTGACTGATTTGATAAGACGAAAAGCAAAAAAATGTAATTCAGAAACAATGGAAATGTTTAAATGACTCTCTATGCAGACAAGGATCAAATGTAAGGTACTGGTTGTGCTTGGAGTAGACTTGTGAAGGTTTTAGAAAACTTATAGACTGAAATATTTGTGTGAGATTGTGTGGGAGAAAAAATACGGAATAACAGATGCAATCTTGCTTAAAATGTACATAGGAAGTGAAGTGTAGGCGGTGGAAGTCAACTAATGAAAGTTTATTATTATTTTCATATTGTGATTTTTATAGAATAAATTTGGAAGAAATTCTTCCAATTTTTCTTCTTTTTTTCTTTTTTCTTCTCTCTTCTTTTTCTTTCCTTTTTCTATATACATGCACTTATTTGCAATACATATGTATGTGTGTATTTACAATGCTTTGTTTATACTTTGTAATAATTATGTTAAATAATTTTTTTTAAAGAGTTAACTCAATGGGCATTGTGTAATTTACTGCTGGCTTGCTCCTGACGCCCAGTGAGCTTAAGTAAGGCAACTCCAGACTGGTGGTGGTGCAGTTCTGTACAATCATTGATACTAAGAGCAACTCATTCTCCAAGTGTGTATCCAAAACAGCAGCATCCATGCACAACAGCAAAGGGATAGCACTCTGTGGCAGGGACTGGCCACAATGTGCACACACAACATAATTTTATCTGCAGTGCCAAGTCAAAAGGACACAATCGCTCTGCTCAACTATTATTGGAGGTGAGAATTTGGTACCTCCCTTCTGGAATCGCCCCCCCCCCAGGGACTGCTTTGAATTGCTGCCAAAATGTCTACCAAATTCAAAGGTTCTTCCTCAGTTGAGGCATCTGAGGAATTCATAAAGAAGGGCCCCAAAAGGAGATCTGATAAGACAAGCAAAATTCCCAGGTGGTGGGATAGAGCACGTTCATAGGCTGCGGTGAATTTTCATTGAGGGCAACTTTGAAGTAAATTTGGAAATTCCTCTTCTTCTACAGGTTCCACTTCTGCAGAATTTCAAGGAAAGCCAAAGGAAGTTTGATAAGGCTAATGAGGTTTCTCAAGACAGTTTCCCACTTCCCTAGTGATCATAAATTTATGAAAAATCCAGCCCTGTCCTCATAAACCCACTGAGAGAGCCTCAGCAGTGCCCATCAAAACACATCTCCTTTGGACATACTGATAGCTGCATCTAGTACGTCCAGAATAACATTGTGGATATCACAAAGAAGCATGGGAGATGGCGGGTTTTTTTAAGGCAATCCACTCCCCCTGCTGCCAGGAAATTGGCTCCATTAAACTCTCGCTTTCACAGACAAGCCCTTCAAATCCTGTGCTCAGAGCAATGCAGTGCAATATGTGATCTGCAGGAACAAGGTGCCAAGTTCAATCTCTGCCACTTCGAGTCGCTTAGGTGGCAGGGCTGGGAAAGAGCTTTGTGTGGAGCCTGTGGGCTGCATAGCTGCTGTAGATGAAAACTATAAGGATATTAAAATTGGCTTTGTTTTTCACAGGATACCCAAAGGGCCAGAACAGCCACATTCATTCTCTATCTATCTATCTATCTATCTATCTATCTCTATTTCTCAATCCATTTCTAGCTCTCTGTTATTTTATTTTTTTTAATGCCTCCTCCCTTTTTTGGGCAGTCTCCATTTTGCCCCACTTGATTTTCTGGGTCTACAGATTCCGCCTGAAGTAAATAATCCATGAAGTAAATAATCAAGGCAGCGTGGTGTAGTGGTTAGAACACTGGAGTAGGAACTGGGAGACCAGGCTTCAAATACCCAATGGGTGACCTTTGGACAGTCACCAACTCTCAGTCTAACCTGCCTCCCAAGGTTGTTGTGAGGATAAGATGTGGAGAGGGGGAACCATTTTTGCCACCTCTAGCTCTTCAGAGTTGGAATCTGCGTGTAATAAATAGATAGCAAATAAGATAAGAGCGCCTCTGGACATACATAGAATTCCTTTCCCATATCACCAAGAGTTCATTCTCATGGCATTTGGATCCTGTGGGATGCAACAATTATGGCGGTCACATCCACACCATATATTTAAAGCACACATCTGTATAACACTTCAACAATCATAGCTTTCCCGAGTTCCCAGGATTCTTTGAGAGGAAGCCATGACTGCTTAGAGAGTCACCACTTAGCATTTGAAATATTAAGCAGTATATACAATTGCTTTAAAATATAATAAAGGGACGTGGGTGGCGCTGTGGTCTAAACCACAGAGCCTAGGGCTTGCCGATCAGAAGGTCGGCGGTTCAAATCCCCGCGACGGGGTGAGCTCCCGTTGCTCGGTCCCTGCTGCTGCCAACCTAGCAGTTCGAAAGCACGCGAGTGCAAGTAGATAAATAGGTACTGCTCCTGTGGGAAGGTACACGGCGTTTCCATGCACTGCTCTGGTTCACCAGAAGTGGCTTTGTCATGCTGGCCACATGACCCGGAAGCTGTACGCCGGCTCCCTTGGCCAGTAAAGCGAGATGAGCGCCACAACCCCAGAGTCATCCGTGACTGGACCTAACGGTCAGGGGTCCCTTTACCTTTTATAATAAAGTTAAATTGGTGCAGTATAAGGGCACGTGAAATGTATGGCATGACTGTCTTGTGTTTAGATGTCAGATACCCCCTTTTTCTTACTGGTAACAAGGAGAAGAGGCATCAGTGCTATTTCCTGGGTTACATGGCAGGGAGGAGAAGTTGTAACACCACTGAAACTTCTTCTAATGAATCATTAATTCTCCCAAAGCATGGCTGATGCTATGAAAAGAAGTTTTATTCTGTTACAAAACTGAAGTGGAATTGACCCCCCTCCCACCCAAGAGAATGAGAAATGGCTTGTCTAAAACCACCCTATTTTTAACTTCCTTTTGAGGAAGCTTTTCAAATGTATTTTGAACACCTGCCTGAACATGATTGTTTCTTTCTTTTTCATTGAAGAGAAGGGAAATTGGGAGACAGAGGCTCGAAAGAAGACTTGTATCACGACTGTCCGGTATTATTTTGCACAGAAATGTACCTCCTGAAAGGTTTCATTTTTAAGGCATGCTCCTAGATCTCATGGAACCCGTCCTTGAGACTGGTTCAAACATGTGTGGACATCGATTTTTATTTTTCATTGTTCTTCAACTACTTACAAATAAGGGGGTGGGGAGAACACAGATGAAATAACCTCCCAAAAATGGAAGGGTACATTTTAGGAAAGGGGTGTAAGGGATATATACAATGGGCAAAACGGTGCAGACAAAACGGACAGCTACAAAACAGCTTCAGACACCTTGTGAGAGCGTATCTTTTTGCAGAAGGTCCCAGGTTCAATACGCAGCATCTCTATGTAGGACCAGGAATGTCCACTTTCTGAAACTCTGGATATCAGCTGCCAGCCAGTATAGGCAATGCTAAGTTAGATGGACCGTGGCCCTGATTAAGTATAAAGTAGCTTCCTAACTTCCTTTGTATAGACATTGCAGGCAAAGTTGGTAAGACCAGAAAATTCCATCTAAAGAGAAATTCTGGGGTGAATTTAAAATAATTTAAAATAATAATAATAATAATAATAATAATAATAATAATAATAATAGGCTTGACAGTCATCTGTCAGGAATGCTTTGAGGGGTTGGACTGGATAGCCCTTGTGGTCTCTTCCAACTCTATGATTCTATGATTCTAGGAAGCTTCCTTCGTCTCTGCAATAGCTCAATCCTCATGCCCACTGGCTGTCAGATGCCAAGAAAGCAACAAGATCACAAAAGCTCTACTGCTCAGTACCTAACAAAACCATTTTGCAATGGAGCACTCCAACCAGCGCCAGTGGAGGGACTCGGATGCACTGCACAAAAAGGCATTTCTCTTTAAGCCTCCTCCTCCTCCGGAAGCAGGATTAAGCTCCAGCAATTAATAGAAGCCCCGAGGCAAACCACCAACCTGTTGCCACAACTCCTAGGCTTTGCAGCCCTCCCCCCCCCAGTCTGGATTCTATGCAAGCCAGTTGTTTGTTTAATGATTATCTTTTCAGAGAAGAACTGTCCCACTTCTCAGCAAAGACCTCCCGAGCAATGCATAGCTAAATTTGGCCAGGAGCAAAACTGCGAGGAGGCGTTAAGTAGGAAACAAGACTACCTTGCAAATTGTGCTGTAACTCTCCTCCACTCCTCCCCACCCTCCAACCTGGAGGGAAGCTGGAACACCAACAATGTGAGCATCCCAGGTGTGGTAGCAGCAGCAGATATGCTCCCCACAAATCTGCTGCGTACAATTCCAGCCAGTCATATCAGCCACAAGGCTGCAATCAACATTCACCACACTGGTGCCCTGTGGAAGCAAAGGGTACTGTTATGAGTTGGAGGGGGTGTCAGTCTGGATGATACCCTGGGTCCCTTCCAAATGTGTGATCCTGTATCTTTGAGGATAGAATGTATAGGAGGAAGCTCACCAGACCAGTTCCTTTGTCAAGGCACTGGCTGGCTAGTGAAGTACCATGATTTAACATATCCAAAGAAATTGCTCTGTTGTCATAGAGACGAATGGGAGGGCCTTTTCCCACCTTACCTGGATGCAGGTGGAGAGGGACAAGGGGCCAGAGAGTTGTGTGTGTGTGTGTGTGTGTGTGTGAGAGAGAGAGAGAGAGAGAGAGAGAGAGAGAGAGAGAGAGAGAGAGAGTTTGGGCTGATGCTGGAAGCTAAGGACACAGAAGCACATCTTTCTCTGTGCTGGACCCAAGTTGGAGGAGGGTAGAGGCTTATCTGGAAGCCTAGTGGAGAAACACCATATGATCATATGTTCAGATGCTAACACTGTGAGTTCCTGAGAGCCAGTGTGGAGTAGTGGTTAAGAGCGGTAGACTTGTAATCTGGCGAACCGGGTTCGCGTCTCCGCTCCTCCACATGCAGCTGCTGGGTGACCTTGGGCTAGTCACACTTCTTTGAAGTCTCTCAGCCCCACTCACCTCACAGAGTGTTTGTTGTGGGGGAGGAAGGGAAAGGAGAATGTTAGCTGCTTTGAGACTCCTTCGGGTAGTGATAAAGCGGGATATCAAACCCAAACTCTTCTTCTTCTTCTTCCTCCATCCTATGTTCAGACGATATAGGTGTGTAAATAAAACCATATATCCTATGTTTAAGGCATAAAAAACCATATATCCCAAAGACACCAGAGTCTCCACTGATATTCATTCCAAGGAAATGAAACTCTGGGGAAAGTTCTTGGAGCTCTTGGGGTCTCTCATCACTTGGAGATTGGGACGGAGTGCAACAACACATGTGAATGCTGGGAGGTAGGGGTATGAGCAGCAGATACAGCCCCCACCTGCCCCCTCCACACCAGTCATTTGTACCCAAATGAATGAATAGGACTTGTGTATTCATCATGACTCATTTCCCGCTTTTTCCTGCTCTAAAGGTTGGCATTTTCTTTGGCTGTATTTTTCAGGGTGGTTATTTCTGCCGTGGTGAAGGGGGTGGTAATTATCACCGGCTGTTGTTTCATCCACACAATGTTTCACACTCAAGCAGGCCAACTTATATCCATGAGCCCCGAAAAGAGACGTTCGAGGCGGTCGCTGCAGAACAGGAAGCGTAATTAAGAAAAACAGGCCACCAGGAAGCACCCAGTGAGTGTCCATCCGAGGTGAAGGATTGCCTTCATTTCCTGAGACGGCAGGAGGCCTTTATCATTCACAGCTCCCTCCTTTAAAGAATGTCTGGGGATGAGAGGGCAGAGATAGCCGGGAGGAAAACAGGACAGCCATTCAGCATGGAAGTCCTTTCACTTCATGCCGGATTGGTGCCAAACAAAATTATATTTATTTTGTAGAACAGGGTTTTCTACTTCATGGTACACAGCTGCACCAAGGCTGCAGCTCAGTGACAGAGCATCTGCAGAAGTTCCCCAGGTAGGGCTGGGAGAGACTCCTGCCGGAGAGCCCCTGCCAGTCAGTGTAGAGAATACTGAGCTAGATGGACCAATGGTCTGTTTCAGTAAAAAGCAGCTTCCTATGCTAGTCAGCACCTCAGTCACTTTCGGGTTTCATGTCAGTATCCTGAGAACCACCGTTTAAGTTGGAAAACGTGAGAGCAGAACATCTATGCATGAAAAACAGAGTCCGATCAATGGAAATTAGGCAAGTCTGCATGGGGTTGGATTGCAACCTGAGTGTTCTTACTTGGTGTACTTGATTGGTTGCTGGCAATCATGTGATTTTTCCCTCCCCTGAGTACTATTGACTTCCCTCCAATGGGTCCATATTTTAACTGCCCTCATCAGTGGCGGTCCATCCCATTTCACCACCTGAGGTGCTGCCCCCTGCCCCCCGAAACCTTGCTTGCTGGAGTCATGCAGTAGTGGCCTCCAGCAAGATCTTGCACGATATCATGGCACTCTCACAAGATCTTGTGAGATCTCGGCGGAAGGTAATCCAGCTGCGGCAGCGGCAGGCCCACGGTGGTGCTCACCTGTGGGATTCTGCCGCCTGAGGCGGCTAATTCAGTCCACCTCACGTTTGGTTACATATGTGTTTTAAATGAAATTACTGATAAAGGGTGGGTTATAAATTCCTCAAACACACAATGAAAATCTGGATGGCATTTCTTCAAACAACCCATCAAGGATTATCGCTGAAGTCCATCCCAGCTTAGTGATGCTATAGCGATAACCCTAACCTTTGACATTTAATTGATGTCATTTCTTGTTGTGACCATAATTTGTTCTAAACATTGCTGCAACCTGCCCTGGGACCTTCTCAGAGAGGGTAGTTAATTGATTTGATGGTGATGATATAGCAGTCGTTTTCCTGCATTGTCAGGAGATGAGCCAGATGGCTCTGTGATTCCGTGTTTCTGTGCTACCAAACTGGGCATACTGACCAATCAGAGTAGAGCTGAAGGCAGTGCCTACGACTTCCATAATCACTGACCATTAACTATGCTGGCTGGGGCTGGCGGGTGTCCAGCAACATCTGCATGGTGACAAGTTCCTCACCCCTTGCCTTAAGAGTTGCACCAAGGAATGGCTTTGAATGGCAGACAGAGAACTCTTATTCTGCTGGTGCAAGGGAACCTGATTGAGCCATGGCTCAGTGGGATAGAGCACATGTTTTGCACATAAAAGGTCCCAGGTTCAATCCCTGGTATCTCCTGGAAGGGCTGGGAGAAACCACTGACTAAAACCCCAGAGAACAGCTGCCAGGCCTCTAGCCTGGCTCAGTATAATGCTTCTCCCTATATTTGTGATCTTGTCTCCCTTGCAGCCCAGGATACAATTTGGGATTGAGTTGATGCACAGCCTGCAGTTTGCTCCAAGCAATCAAATCTCTTAAGAACGGGGTCCCTGTCCCTTTCAGGAAGCAAGGACTTCCAATTTTATAATGCACAGCTAGTGTAGATGTTTTCCAGGAGCACTCACTGTCAGTCAAGTCTCCCCTCCATCATCTGATGTTTGTCTCATTCTTTGAGGCAAGAGGAGAAAGTGCGAGGCTTTCCTCCTGACTGACAGCTGGTGCTGTCAGGATCCATTACCGCAGGGGGTACTGCGCAGATCTTCTGGCAGAGCAAGCACAAGTGGGGGAGATGGGGTATCACTGCCCACCTGTCAGCCATCATCCCCAAAGAGAACTGAACACCTCTTTGTTTTCATCTGGTGTGCTTAGCTCTTCTTCCCACTTGTGGATTCTCGGATCATTACAATACTGCATAACCACCACTCCCTCCTTGGGTCAAGGCATGACATGTCTTTGGAGTGTGAATGATTCCGGCTACAGTTTGAAGGGACAGAGATCAGTGGTGCTCTGCAGTGTCATCGGCACATATAAGACCCCAGGTTTAGCCTTTAGTGCACAGATAGCTGTTGAGGTGCCCTTCGGTTGTTTTGGACTACAACTCCCATGAGCCCTAGCCAGCATGGCCAATGGCCAGGGGGGATGGGAACTGTAGTCTTTGGGGCACCATGTTGGCTACTCTGATGTCTCCAGTTCATGGACCTCATGTAGCAGCTCAGGCAAAGACCCCTATCTGAGGGTCATGGATTGGTTGGACGCAGAGGAATGGTGGGAGGAACCAGCTGGGGAACACCCAAGGGAAGAAGACTCAGAGCCCGTGGAGCTGGGAGCGTCTGTGGAGGGAGAAGCTAAAGCAGGAGAGGGGGTGAGAGGCAGAGATGAGTCAGGCTGGTGAAGAAACACGAGTGTCTCCTCTACTGCTGCAACAAGCTCCCCTCCCCCCCTCATCTCCCAGAACCAGAAAAGGCATGAAAAGAGTGGAAAGGTTGACTTCATGCAGGCACAGTCTCCAATTGCTTAGAGAAAACCCTGGAGAGGCGGGGACTTTCAGTCTCGTCAACTGATCCAGGAGGGCAAGACCTACCAGAGATGAGCTGCTTTGCTCATTAGGCCTGCCTCTCCGCCAAGTCTGTGCAGACTGTGTTCTTGCTAATAAAGAGTTAACTCCAGCTTGAATGGTGTGATTTACTGCTGGCTCGCTCCTGACACTGAGACCCTGGAGAACCATTCATGATGATTTGAGAAGCTGCTATGTACCGGTATCCTAATCTTCTACTCAGGTATACTCTAGCTCGGAGATTATGGCCAATGTGGTCCCATCGAGATGCTGGTGGACTGCAACTCCTATCATCCATGACCGTTGGCCAGTCTGGCTGTGAATGATGGGAATTTGTAGTCCAACAGTATCTGGAAGGCACCACATTGCCTAGCTCTGTTCTAGCTAGAGGTGAAAACTTTGCTCCCACAAACTCTGCTCAAAATTCAAACGTTGAGGCTGATGTCTTCTTTGTGGTGGTGCTGAATTTTCGCTTGACAGTCAAATGATGCTGAAATTGGATACCAGCATTCAACATTCGAATGTATTTGATTTCAATGTAAACTACATTTCGTATTTGCCAGTGCTTGATGACATGCAATGACATTTTGTATTTGACTGTATTTTATAATTGGCTTGCTGGGGCATTTAATATTTGACAATAATTTATATCTGACTTAACATTATGCTAAATATTTGATTGTTGGCAGTGATATCTGACACAGGCATGAAGAAATGCACACACTCCATATCTCCCCAAATAGAGGGCCAGGGCACCAGAAACAGCCCCCTGACCATGTGGAAAGTGATTACAACGTAGGGCCCATTGATTGCACAAAACTTCCCCTTTCTGGCAATTTCCCACCATTTCTTGCCTGGATCTGCTTATTTGTTAAAATTGTCGTCATTTAACTTTTATTTACTGACATCTAATGATGTATTCACATCAGACATAGCCTTGTGACATCAGAATGTGACACCGCACTAAATCAGGAAATTCAGGGAAATGGAAGAAGGAGCCATTAAAGGAAACAATGCTAACAAATAGTTAGTTCAGAGTTCAAGTCTGGGGACCCAGATGTGGGAACTTCAGATGAACATCCTGAACGCTACCAGACTGCAGGTGGCGGGGGAGGGGGTTGCCTGTTAATATGATTACTTGCAATTGGAAAAGTAGTCTGTAACTAAAAATAAATAAAAATTAGCCAGACCTTCTCCTTGACATGCTAGTTTTCTATGAACTTTGAGGACTGGGTTTTTGTTTGGTTGGTTGGTTGGTTTGGGTATTTTTAACATGGGGGGTCATATCCAAACATGCAATCTGTCTGAAGTGAGACAATCTTAAAAGGCGAGTTCTACTGTTTATATATCTTTGACTTGGTCGTTGGTGGTTAATTAAAAGTAGCGCAGGTAATTATGAAACTGAGAAAAAGAACTAATTGCTCACTGTTTTTGCCTGGAACAAAAGATGAAACGTTAGCCTGTTCATTAACTATGCTAAAACCCTAATGACAATATATATATATAATTTAGTTGGCAAAGCTAAGCATTCCTGGAAGTACAGTTTACGTATAAAAGGAAGAACTTTGTTTTTTGTACCTTACAGATGTAGTCTTAATTTGCAAAATAATGGTCAAACAGTAAGTTCTACAGTTTGTAACGATGCTATCTGCTTTTTCTATTAAGTGATTATACAACATTGTTTCCAAGAAAAGGCAATAAGAAAGTACTTAGACTGGGATGATAACCTAATAATTTTCTCCATTTTACATATATTGCTGCAAAGAAAAAGTGCCATACAGAAAACCAAGAGCCCATTAGTCATAAGATAATGTTTGCAGCGGTGTGTGGGGGGTGGGGGGGGATAGGTTGCTTTTAACTCCTTATTTGCAAGATGAAATGGCAGCTAGGCTTTCCTACAAAACCATTCCATTCCAACCCCAACCCCTGTTAATGGATATTTCTTTCTTATTTCTGGTGCACCATTTCCTGTGGGTTTTTTTATTTCCTTTGGGCAATGAAGAGATCCCAGATACTGCCAGGACTTTGCCCAGCCAGGCTGGGTATTGCTTTGCTTCAAGCGGAAGGGTCAAAATAGCTTCCTGTTCAGCCTGGCTAACTGTTGCCATTTTGGCTCTGGACTCCCTTGCATACTACGTCATCAGCAACGTGAACAAGAGCAGCAACATCAACAGACAGGTCCCTGCCCCAAGGAGTTTCCAATCTAAACGTTGACAGTAAGAAGACACAGAAGACAAAAGAGAAGGTTGGAAGGGTCAGTGATAACAAGGGATGATGTATATGTTGTTGTTGTTCAGTCGTTCAGTCGTGTCCGACTCTTCATGACCCCATGGACCAGAGCACGCCAGGCACCCCTATCCTCCGCTGCCTCCCGCAGTTTGGCCAAACTCATGCTAGTCGCTTCGAGAACACTGCCCGAGCATCTCATCCTCTGTCGTCCCCTTCTCCATCAGGGTCTTTTCCAGGGAGTCTTCTCTTCTCATGAGGTGGCCAAAGTACTGGAGCCTCAACTTCAGGATCTGTCCTTCCAGTGAGCACTCAGGGCTGATTTCTTTAAGGATGGATAAGTTTGATCTTTTTGCAGTCCATGGGACTCTCAAGAGTCTCCTCCAGCACCATAATTCAAAAGCATCAATTCTTCGGCGATCAGCCTTCTTTATGGTCCAGCTCTCACTTCCATACATCACTACTGGGAAAACCATAGCTTTAACTATACGGACCTTTGTCGGCAAGGTGATGTCTCTGCTTTTTAAGATGCTGTCTAGGTTTGTCATTGCTTTTCTCCCAAGAAGCAGGCGTCTTCTAATTTCGTGACTGCTGTCACCATCTGCAGTGATCATGGAACCCAAGAAAGTGAAATCTCTCACTGCCTCCATTTCTTCCCCTTCTATTTGCCAGGAGGTGATGGGACCAGTGGCCATGATCTTAGTTTTTTTGATGTTGAGCTTCAGACCATATTTTGCGCTCTCCTCTTTCACCCTCATTAAAAGGTTCTTTTATGATGTACATAAATAGAGGTAAAAAATATTGATATACAGGCAAAGGATAGCTCAGTTGGTAGAGCATGGGACTCTTAATTTTGGTGCCATGGGTTCGAGCCCCAAATTGGACGAAAAGATTCCTGCATTGCGGGGGGTTGGACTAGATGACCCTCGTGGTCCTTTTCAGGTCTGTGATTCTGTGATTCATTTGCACCAGTTTGTTTCTTAGAATGAGGAAGAAACTGGATTCAGCTCACACTTAAAGGTGAGCCTACCTAATTCACATGTTCCAAAACAATTAATAGCCATCCTTTGAAATTTGGGCTTCTCCAGATGTTGCAATTCAGCTCTCCAGCCAAGGTGAACCAAAATGCACATAGCAGAGCAGAGTGCATATATTAGTGGAAGATGACCTGCAAAAATGTGTTGTATTAGGGGAACATTGCTGTGGGGAAATGTTATACTGGGAGAAATTTACACAAAAATGCTGAGGGACTAAAAGTCATGGGGACTTTTTCGTAAATTGCACACTGATGTGAAAATATGGAGGACTGGATTTAAGACTGGCAAAATGAAAAAAACAAAAACATAGAACCCAAATTGGCAAATTCACCAGTTGTCTGCAGATATATAATAGACTGCTTAGGGTGGTTATTTAATAGCTACCATAACTTAATGACTGTGGTTGGTTAACAAGGTTGGTTAACCCTAGAACAAAGCTGGACAGTGACTTCTCAGCTATTTGAAACACTGCTGGAAGGGGCCATAAAACCTGTGACTGGCAAATATAGCCTTAGGTTCTTACAAAACCTGTCATCCGTGAAGATGCTTCCACATCCCTTAAAGCTTACTCATATCTTTACAGATGTTTTAGACATTTCAACACATTGGATTTTCCTCCTCCCACTTCAGATTATTCTTTTGATGGCTCAGACGACAAAGCCATAAAACAGGCTCTGGTGGTCAGGACTTCATTGTCAATTTGGGGCCATGCTCTGAACTGAGCAAAGGCTAAACAGCTGAAGGGAATGTTGGCTCCTCCCACTGATTCACATGAGCGAAGGCACAGGCAAAGGCTTTTTAACCTCTTGCGCCTCTGTGTAAATAGTGCTGGCAGTCTCCTGATGTGCCGCTGTTCTTGACATCCATCTGTCTCGGGAGACAGTGAAAGAGCGCGCCTTAGAGGTGAAGTCAAATCATTGGAGAGTTGCAGTGCCTGCTGTGGCTGTAGAGGTATATGTGGGGTATATGTGGTTGCAGCGCTGTCTTTAGCATATGTGTCGCCGGGGTGCCTAGATCCACCCAGGGCCCCCGAATTTAGTTTAGCCCCCAAACTAACTTTTATTATGCTTATGTCAGACACCACGCTTATGCCTTATCTCTTGTTTACGAAAGAAGGGAGGAAAAAGAAACAAACTTTTTTATTTGCTCATTTATTTACAATACACTTATACTTAAGTATAGGGACGTGGGCGGCGTTGTGGGTTAAACCACAGAGCCTAGGGCTTGCTGATCAGAAGGTCGGCGGTTCGAATCCCCGCAACGGGGTGAGCTCCCGTTGCTCGGTCCCAGCTCCTGCCCACCTAGCAGTTCGAAAGCACGTCAAAGTGCAAGTAGATAAATAGGTACCGCTCTGGCGGGAAGGTAAACGGCATTTCCGTGTGCTGCTCTGGTTCGCCAGAAGCGGCTTAGTCATGCTGGCCACATGACCCGGAAGCTGTACACTGGCTTCCTCGGCCAGTAACACGAGATGAGTGCCGCAACCCTAGAGTCAGACACGACTGGACCTAATGGTCAGGGGTCCCTTTACCTTTACCTATACTTAAGTATACAACACCACCACACTTAAACTTTTAAGTATTGTTTAGGCACCTACTTAGGAGAAACATCAGTGCTGCTGACCCCGCTGCTGCATAGCAGCTCAATGCAATACGTAACATAATATGGCGCGTCTGCGGCGCGTCTTTGGTAAATGAGCACACAAAGTCAAAAGTCTTTTAGTGAAACAGTAGGTATACATTTTGGGAATCTCTAGGTATATAGTTGTTTTTTCTAGCTTGATCAAAATTATTTATTATTTCATAACAGGTAGATAGTTAAGAGCTTTTGTTTTTTCTAGCTTGATCAAAATTATTTATTATTTCATAACAGGTAGATAGTTAAGAGCTTAGGCTGCTTCAGTGGCGGGCGCCGGGCACCACCCAGAATTCAGAGCCTGGGTGCCCCGCACCCCTTGCACCCCCGGCTAAAGACGGCCGTGTGTGGTTGTGTTGCTGCAGATGCACCATGGTGCTTCTTCTCTCTGTGTCCTCCCAGCGGTCATTCCTCCTCTGGTTATTGCTATGGATACACGACCTAACTGTCTGTCTCCAGGCACTGCAGTCTGCAAGGGATTTCCTCATGGCAAGGTTGATGTTGGCAGCCTTCATGTCACATATGCAGACATCTTTGTAAAAGTTACAGGTAAGTAGCCATGTTGGTCTGCCATAGTCAAAACAAAATAAAAAATAAAAAAATCCTTAAGAAGTGTGCATGCAAACGAAAGCTCATACCAAGAGCAAACTTAGTTTGTCTCTAAGGTGCTACTGGAAGGAATTTTTTATTTTTTATTTTGTTTTGATCTTTGAAAAGGTAAAGGTAAAGGACCCCTGGACAGTTAAGTCCAGTCAAAGGTGACTATGGGGTTGCGGCGCTCATCTCGCTTTCAGGCCGAGGGAGCTGGCGTTTGTCTGCAGACAGCTTTCCGGGTCATATGGCCAGCACGACTAAGCCGCTTCTGGTGAACTAGAGCAGCGCATGGAAATGCCATTTACCTTCCTGCCATAGTGGTACCTATTTATTTACTTGCACTGGTATGCTTTTGAACTGCTAGGTTGGCAGGAGCTGGGGCAGAGCAACAGGAGCTCACCCTGTCGTGGGGATTCAAACCACTGACCTTCTAATCAGCAAACCCTAGAGGCTCAGTGGTTTAGACCACAGCGCCACCAGCATCCCTAGACATCTTAGTAACGCAGAGTTGGTCTGTCAACAGGCCTGGCGCTTAGAGTCAGCTCCCAATAGAGCACAATGCTTGGGGATCCTGCCATTTTCCATTCTGTGGATGTGACCAAGCCAGCGTAGATGTCGCTGAGACAGGAGTGCAAGCATGCTGGGAATTTGGGCTTGGGAGAGCACATCTTTCTTTGAGCTCTGTTCTGCAAGAAGCAGCTTGGAGAGTTGCAATGGGCGTCAGGCAGAACCAGTCTGAGCAAGGACCTGGTGCCCTTCTAGAAACCAAGGGGGAGGAACAGAATTAGAGGTGAGGCTGGCTCTCTCATTATCCTTCCGCCAACAGGCTAAGACCTTCCTATTCAAGACAGCCCTTTGAAAACTAAGGTGCAGGCACTGGTGAGCACTGGGCTGCTGTCAGGGCAAACCACATTTTAATTGCTGGTTCTACATGCGCTCTGGTGTATTTCAGTTATTGATCTTAAGTAGTTTGCTTCTATTACTTTGGATTTTATGGTGTTTTTTAATGCCGTGAGCCACGTTGAATCCCAGCTTAGGAGAAAGGCAAGATATTATTATTATTATTATTATTATTATTATTATTATTATTATTATTATTATTTCTTCAAGAGCTGCTTGTGTTCTAAGTGGGGTCCATGTCTCTCACAATATATTTTTCTTGCTGCAGAAAACCCGATGTGCTCTTTCCCTCAGGAATGTTAGAAACCTCCTGACAAAGGTTGCTGTCGAGTGACTATCAGGGCTGCCAGCCGTTTGACATGCGCTTCCAGCAAAGAGAGGGAGGCTTGCCATCTTCCAAATAAAAACCTGGCAATGCTTTGTTCTTTGCAGTGCCCATGCTGTGCCCCAACTCAAACGCACTGGCTGCTAGCCCAGTGCACAATACTGGATTGAGCTGGAACAAATCCAACAGCCCTGGCTACACACAGAAAACGCCACCCTTGTCTCTGGAGATAAGAATTCACGTGGGGAAGGGGGGCTGGGGTGGGGAGACCAGGGCTCCAAATTTCTGCAGCTGCAACTTCATCTAAGGATGTGTCTGAACTTTTGCAGAGCGAAATAACAATCACTTTGTTTATACAGCCAAGAGAAACGTTTTCTTAGCCTTAAAACACTCTTGGCTTTTCTGTTAAAAAACAACAACAAAAAACTTCTCAGACTTCTCGTCTGAGGAGGAACCCACAAATGCACCTCAAATTTCATTTTGGGTGAAAATTTTAGTGCCAGTGTTACACAGGGTAGCAGAGAAACAACAACAGCAACAATTTTATTATTTGTACCCCACCCATCGGGCCGGGTCCCCCCAACCACTCTAAGGGAGAGGTGTGTTGCTTCTTGCAATGGCAAGTTAGCAGACAATATGTGGAAGCAGTTAGTTGAATGAGGACCAAAGAGACAGTATTAATATCCAAGTGGCAAGAGACTTCAGTGCATATGCAGGATTCGGTTTCCTTGAAATGAAGACCAATGAAGACTGTGGTGTTGTTAGGATATGTGGTTTAACTTGCACATATATACAACCTAGGATGGAAGGACTCACAGCAGCAACACTCCAATAGCTCTTGCCTCCTATTTAGCTTCCCAGAGAACAGATTTGGGTCCAGCACAGAACAAGACAAGCCTGAATCAGAATCACACAGAAGCATAGAATCAAGTTGGAAGGGACCGTGAGGATCATCTAGTCCAACCCCCGGCAATGTAGGAATATGCAGCTGTCCCATACGGGGATCGAACCTGCAACCTTAGTGTTATCATCACCCTACTCTCACCAAATGAGCTATCCAATGACAAACTGTGTTTCCAGCTTCCAGCACCAGTCAAAACTCTCTCAAACGCAACCCCTTTTGGCCTATTGTTCTGCAACCTAGGATGATGTGGCTCACCCATTTACCTCTATGACAACTTCTTCGGATATGTAAATGGACTTGGATAAGCCAATGGATGGCACACTTTTCTCTGGTAGTTGCCAAGCTCACAGGCTGGGATTGCCCTCTGGTATTCTGGCTGAACATAATAATCCATCTCTGAGAATTTGCAAGAAGTCACGTATCTCCTTCCTACAGATATGGTTGGAGAAGGAAAAGTCGCCCTGATAATTAAGATAAATCCTACCGCCCAGGAGGAAAGGTTAATGAAAGGCTATGTGCCAGCAAAGAGGGTTTAATACGGGGCTAGGAAAAGCCTCAATGCTGCATTTCCATCAAAGGAATAATTACGTCCACACATCATGGCTCATTTGCAATTTTGTACTGCCGGATGGGAATCCACTATTAAATCGCCAATCACATCTATACCAGATGTACCTCAAAGCTTTTGGGAATGGTCTGATGCCACTCTTGAGGAGGACTGAATGTTTCACTATGCTTTTCTCTCACTTTCTTTGACTGTCACAAAACCTTAGCAGGTCTTTCCCTGCTGCCAAATTTTCAGCCTTATTCAAGAGAACGAGTGGAAAGGGCTTTCGTTTTTGTTTCATTTCATTTATCACTAACAGAAAACTTCATATTACATGAAGGGGGAGGGGGGGGGACACTCCAGCCAATAAATCCAGAATGTCACAAAAAAACCATTAAACTTAACAATTAGTACACTCCACCTAGTTATTATAATATTATAATATTGTATAATATAATTATACAATTCTTAACGCATATGAACTGAACTGACCCAAACCCTGTAATCATCATCTGAGGCCCTTCTTTGGGTGCTTCCTCCAAGAGAGGCCAGAAAGGTGGCAACACAAGAACGGGCCTTTTCTGTGGTGGCTCCCCATTTGTGGAATGCTCTCCTCAGGAGCTTCACCTGGCACCTTTTTTTACAAATATTTAGGTGCCAGGCGAAAACATTCCTCTTCTCCCAGGCCTTGGCTAATTGAACAACCTATGCCCCTTTAAACTATGTGTGGGGAAGTATTGTATTTGTTTGCTATTGTGATATGTATTTTTGTGCTGCTATATTATAAACCGTCCTGTGATCTTCAAATGAAGGGCAGTATAGCAATTTAATAAATCATCATCATAATCGTCATCTTAAACTATCGCTCTCGGTCTCTTGATCTGTCACTTTCTTTCCAATTTCCAGTTTCAATAATCTTCTCATAATTAAACCAGACGTACCCCTTTCGCATTATACAGTACATCTCCCCCACCCCCTAAAGGTAAAAAAAGTAAAAAGGTAAGGGACCCCTGGATGGCTAAGTCTAGTCAAAGGTGACTATGGGGTTGTGGCGCTCATCTCGCTTTCAGGCTGAGGGAGCTGGCATTTGTCTGCAGACAGCTTTCCGGGTCATGTGGCCAGCATGACTAAACCGCTTCTGGCGCAATGGAGCACAGTGAATGAAGCCAGAGCGCACGGAAATGCCATTTACCTTCCCGCCACAGCGATACCTATTTATCTACTTGCACTGGTGTGCTTTCGAACTGCTAGGTTGGCAGGAGCTGGGACAGAGCAACGGGAGCTCACTCCGTCGTGGGGATTCGAACCGCCAACCTTCTGATCTGCAAACCCAAGAGGCTCAGTGGTTTAAACCACAGCGCCACCTGTGTCCCTTTTTCACACACACTCCCCAAAAATACATTGTGAACCCATGAGTTTTAAGTAGTTCTAAATGGTATCTCATAGAATAATCAATAAATTTCTGCCAATTTGCAGAATCCCAGGATTACTGGCCTGAAGACATGGTAGACATTTGTTGAATCCATGGGGATGCAGAGGTTCTGGGACAGATGTCCAAGAGTTCCTCAGCGGACAACCCAATATGGAAAAGATCCCCCAAAGTCTGCTACTACCTGTCTAGCTGCAACTGACAGCATTTGAATTTTGGTACCACAATTGATAATTTAGAACATCTTTAGTGTGTGCATCTTCGTAAAGTCTCAGGCTGCTCCTTTTGGTACCCTCCCTTTCCCCATCCATCACCTACCTTCAAGTGATGGAGTCGTGGGCACCAGACTCCAAGCGGACAGGATGGCTTTGCTGTAGTTTTCACTTTTCATTTCTCTGAGACCCGCGAATCCTGAGCTTGCCCATTAGCAGCACCTTGTGGTGTGATGATTTATCTGGATGCTTTCATCTAAAATGTGAACGTATTCGCGAGGGGCTGCCTATTCTTTCTCCTCTATATAGCCAGCTCTAAAACAAATTAAGTGGCAATGCATTTGAGTTGCTGCTAGAAGTGGCACCAGGTGACTGGTTTTGAGGGAAACGTCTTTCCGTCAAAATGATGAAGCTGTTACGGGCGTGCATTTACTGTCGGTAAAAGAGCAATAATCAAACTTCTGACAAGGGAAAGGCAGAGGGGGAGGGAACCTCGGGGGAAATGGGGAAAATAAAATTTCCTAGCTTTTCAATAAAGATTTTTCTGGTTGTTTGCTTATGCAGTGCGATAGAGAAGATTCCATTGGCCAAAGAGGCGCATGAATAACATGACAACACTTGATTGGTCAGACCCATCTTGTCCACCATTTTGTTTACAACAGGGGCGGGGCTCTCTCCAGACCACACCCCTTTCCCAACCACGCCACTTTCCCCCAGGCCACACACCTCACGGGTCCTACATTGCATTCTCCTAGAGTGCTTTTGCCTGGCTAGAATGCGGCCTTGAACTCTGTTAGTGCTTCTTGCTTCCCTCAACGGAGGACAGAAAGAGAGGTGGGTGTAAAGTTGTTGCCCCACCCACTTCTGCTTCTGGCTCCACCCACCACTGGCATGTGCCCACCTTCTGAATGTTGCCTTGAAGGGAATATGGCGCTTGAGTTGGAAAGGGTTCCCCCACCCCATTGGGAAGCCAATAGGAAGCTTACAAGCTGGGCATGGAAGCAAGAAGATCTATCACATTCCTGGATACACTACTTCTGCACATGGAGGTTCTATCTAGGTATCGCAATAGCTCTGTAAATAGTTATCTGTATAAAGCATTTTTTCAGATCCTGTGTTGCACATGGCGGATAGTTAAGTATTTATTGTCAAAGATAACACAGTCACTTCTACATTCTGAATATCTGCACACACCGGTCTAATAACTAGGCAGCTATTCCCAGGTCTGTGCTCTATGGAGCAGTTTTAGCAACAAAGGACCACTTCCCCTCCACCAGTTTACATACCTTCGGCCGGTGGGCTGCGTGCTTCATAGATAGGACTGTTCTACTGCATTTGTGACATCTCTGCTCTCAACCTAAGAATCACTGTCTGAGCATCTTCATCACCCATGTAAAACCACATTAACTGAAGGACACTCCCAAGTCCACTGTGGGGTAAATCGGGTTCTACATTTAGCTAGAGCACGCGTTGTGGTGGGGCCTGGCCAGCCACCTCCCTGGTTAGCTGCTAGCTGGCCATAGCTTCAATAGGACCTTGGGGTGTTGCTGGGGGAAAACAAATGTTGCAATTTGTGATGGACAGCCCAGCGTCCTTTATATTGCTCTGCATGCAGGGAGATCCTCCTCTTGGCTGCGTGCTTCGGATCACCCACCCTCCCTCCCTTTATTTAGGCCTCTGCATTTGACCTTGCAACTGCCTGTCATGGGGTCGTCTGCTTTTGGGGCAGGGGCCCAGTAGGAATTTTGTCCATTTGGCTGATTGGCTGTTGCCATTTGGTTTTCGCCTACTGCAGTAGCAACTAGTCACAACTTGTAAGGTTGGCGGTTAGGCATTGGTTATTGTGTTGGTTACTGGAAGGGTGGTGCCCACCTCCAGAATGATGATGGTGTGCAGGGAATTCCGTTAAAGGAATCCAGGGGCTCGACATGCTTTTGTCCGAACCCCCGGTAGGGGGACAGGGCCACGCAAGAGCCCCTGGGACCTCTGGGGAGAGGGAGGCTCTGCCCCCAGCCTCCTTAACTCTCCCCAGATGGCATTCTCCCGACGCTGACCGAAAGTCAGCTCTGTCCCGGCAGACAGCTAGTCTGAACCAATGCCTACGCAACCACTCACAGAATTGTAATCGAATTAAGTTGTGGCCTGAATTATTGCCAAAAACCCAAACAAAATCTATGCCTGAAGTGTGAATTTATTGGGGGGTGGCTTGGGGACCTCAACACGCAATACCTTTAGGAACTACCCAAAAGTCACAAAACGTGGCAAGCGTTTGTGTTCTCCAGCATTCTTTGTCAAACAAGAAGTTACACAAGGAAGTGGGTGTTTGGGTGAGGAAAGATAACACAGATATTAAGTTGCATATTATCTTTGGATACCGGGATGGATCAGAAAAGCTGGCCACTTCTTCCAGTCCTGATGAAATAGTTCTCAAATCTCTGCAAAGGGCAAAGAGGTGATCTCCCCCTGCTCCCAGGAAAAACACCCAGAGAATGAGAGTTGTCCTTGGAAAATAGGAACCGTTGAAGTGTGTGCAACAGATGCTTGTGGTCGAATCCTGTGCCTTTGCCACTGTTTGAGCTCAACATGTGATCATCACTTTCATCTATTTTCCTAAACCACTCTGAAATTTATTTATTTATTTACAATCAAGTGGCGTACAAGTTTTATGAAATAAATAAATAGTGCATGGTCACTGCTCTCTGGAGGGGGGGGGGAAAGCTTAAGATATCACCAGAATAGCACCAGAAGCTTGGATTAGGGTAAAATGGGGAGAATAGGAGGCTAGCATTGATCAGGCCATCTCTATTTACCGGTATTTCACTGCATATTAATGGGCATCGTTCACATTTTTATGGCAATGAATCCCAGGACTCAGCTAAGATTGGTAAAGAAATAAACGATTTACCGGTATATGCGTTGCATATGTCACCAGATGGCGCTGTGGAGCCCCATTTTTATCTACCTGTTTTCCTTGTTTAAATTTACAAAGTGTTTAACTGAAATGCTTCATTGATGCGTCTAGATCCAGCCGCAGTGGGAGGCTGCTGCTGCTGCTGGGATTTTTTTAAAAAAACAAAAACAAAAACAAAACTCAAACCCCTAAGCTAATATGTCACCAGGAGCTGACTCGACGGATACAGAAAACACTAGCAAAATTAATGTGCCATTGCACTGCTAAGAACACGTCCCGCTTAACAACCAAGCAGCAGCACGTCTGTTTTGTAGGCAAATGCAATAGCAATAGCTTCCAGAAGCACTACCAAAATTTGCTCGTTTAAAATCCTAAAGAAATTGTGGGGCAAATATGATGAAATCTCTCTCTCTCTCTCTCTCTCTCTGTGTGTGTGTGTGTGTGTGTGTGTGTGTGTGTGTTTGTAGGAGGCAGGGCTAGCGTGAGGAATGTGCACACGTTTCTATGTCACTGCATGTGTTGGAGATAAACCATCAATGCTAATCATTTTCCAATGGTTTGCAGAGAGCCCAAGTTAAATATGTTTACCCTGTTCCTCATTCTCGTGGGGGGCTTTTGTGGACATTAACAACTAAGCCGCTCATTTCCAATTTGCAGTCAGAGACACCAGAGCTGCGAACGCACAGATGGGACGATATTAAGACCTGCCGAGCTCCAAGCAATCTATGAAAGCTTTGCTGTAAAATATAACCCTCTGCTAATGGCATCCTTCTTGCAGCCAGTTTGAGTCCCTTCTTCTCAAAAGGGACAAAGGTGGGTGGCATCCTTCACAGCAGTGTAAAAAGGAAATGCCGTCAGCAAAAAAATAAATTGATGGCTTACAACCAGGGGTGGGAACAAAGTTCGGGGTTTTCTAGATTGCTGGTGAAATACCATGTGATTTGGATTTGATATCCCGCTTTATCACTACCCAAAGGAGTCTCAAAGTGGCTAACATTCTCCTTTCCCTTCCTCCCCACAACAAACACTCTGTGAGGTGAGTGGGGCTGAGAGACTTCAAAGAAGTGTGACTAGCCCAAGGTCACCCAGCAGCTGCATGTGGAGGAGCAGAGACGCGAACCCGGTTCACCAGATTATGAGACAACCGCTCTTAACCACTACACCACACTGTGAGCGCGCAAATGTTCACTGGAATACAAACATGACATGAAGGCTAGAAATTTCAACTCGGCCATGCAGGAATCACTTGCAGGTGACAGCAGTGCCTGGAGTCCACAGCAGTGACCAGAGGAGGAAAGACCACTGGGAGGAGCACAGAGAGATGAAAGGCCGTGGTGCATTTGCATCAGCACAAAAATATGCCTTTATCTTCCCCAGCTGCAACAAAACATGTCTATCCCGTATCGGTCTCTACAGCCACAGCAGGCACTGCAACCTCCCAACAGTTTGACTTCCCCCTCAAAGACACATTCCTCCATTGTCTCCTGAGACAGACGGATGCCAACAATTTATGTATATACTTTGTGTATGTACTATACTGCAATGAAAAAGCAGGAGCTCAAAACTTCCAAAAGCTAAAGAAAAAGAAAAACAAATCAGAAAAGGAAAGGAAAGAAGACAAGGTCCCTTCCAGAGAGCAATGGCAAACCAAGCTGATGGACTATGCTGAAATGGCAAAGCTGAATGGAAAACTCAGGAACTGAGAGGACAAAAACTTTACAAAAGAATGGGGAAAATTTATCTAAGAAATCACTGTAAGCAGATGGAAACATTGGCAGGATTTTGATTTCACTTGTAGTGTGACAACGACCATGGATAATATGGATTGATATAAAAGTTAAGAGTTTCGAAGAAGATGCTGTTTTAAATGATCAAAATGGGACTCCAGGAGAGGGGTGGGGGATAGTCCTTAGATTCAGAGAAATCTCTGTATATGGTTATATATTTGGGTTATTATAACTTTTTATTGGAAAATTCAAATATAAATGATTTCAGAAAAAAAGGGGAAGATCTGCAAAAGGGTTGATCATTAGTGGAACTCAGACATGCAGATTTTCTCACATTGCTGGCACAGCAGAAAAAGATGGAAAGAGGAAGAGGATTTGCCCAGGAGGGTAGGATATATATCTGTCAGGGCACAATGGGAGTGTCTCTCACAGAGTTCTCTCCAGCACATTTACAGGAAAACTCTGTGAGCTTCAACTCGTATTATGTGCCGCTCTAGCAAAACACGAATTGTTGATTTGACTGAACTTTAAATATACCTGAACCTCAAACTACCGGTACTTTGGGGACCAGCAAAGTGTCAGAAACCCTCTCTGCTATTGTTTCATTTGTTCTACGTTCTGAATAAATTGGCAAAAGAATTTCATTTTTTTACCGCGGTGCGATTTGTGGGGTGCTTAGCACATACCTGTACACTTAGCTGTCACCTGTCTCGCTCACATGGCAACAGCACTTAGGAATGGTTCCCACTTACTTAGCATGTAATTCTTCGCAAGTCCCTCATCGGATGCTAGTCAAAGCCGATTGACAGTGCACAATCTCCTGTGACTCCTGGAGTTCCTTAAAATCAATCTCACTACAGAGCCCATGCTGGAGGGCATTAGTTAACATTCTCCCCAGGAGCCAGCCTGTGGGGGAAGTCTTACCCACTGCACATTATTCTTTAATTGCTTTCTCCACTGGGGATCTGTTTTGTCAATTTCCATGGCACATAGAACACTGAGTGGCACACATCCTGGAGGTGATGATGGCTTCATGTCGCTAGGCATTTCGACTTTTCTTATGCCAAAGGAGTTGTTCTGCAAAAAAAAACAACAACACGGCCAGTGCAAGTCCCTAAGATTGCAGAGTGGCCACTCAATTATGGCAGAAGGAGGGCAAAGGAAATGAATCATGGGGGGGGGGGAAATAGGAGGGCAAACGAGGATCACTGAGCAAACAAAAACACAGCCAACCTTTGAAATTTATCCTTCTCCGGATTTTGTGATGAACTATTCCAATGGGAAGAAATGGGCTTTGGAAACACATGTTAAATTATGCACAAAAATGCATACCTTGGTGAAATTAATGTTGAAAATGCGCATATTGTGCATAAATGTATATACCAGGCAAAACTGCGTAAAAACGCATATATTTGGTGGAATGCAGGTGAAAATGTGCATAAATTTTCATGCAGTTCATTTATTTGTTTTAATCGCACTCTGATGTGGAAATGGAGAGAGCTGGAAATCGGAAAAATGAAAAAACAGAGGCAACCTGAAGTTGTCTGATTTGTTGATCCCTAATTGATATAGATTTGCTGCAATTGCCCAGTGTTCGACACTAGAAAATTAACACTCCCAATGAATATTCATGGCATGGGGCCAATCAGATAAACCAGTTTTCATATAGAAATTATTATTAAAAGGGGGGGGGGAGAAATAGCCTGTCTGGAGGATGGTGTTGCGTCCCCTATGCCTTAAATGCATGAGCTATAAATTCATCACTAAGCCATACATTCCCTCCAACATTCGGGACCTCATTATTATGCACCACCATAAAAGTGCAAAGGTTAGAACTTTAATAGGTAGCTTGATCAGCAAATTATGCAAATTCATTCAAATCAAACCTATTGCACTGCCTTCATGATCAGCCATATTAAAATACAGCTCAGTTGGCAAATCATAAGACATTTTCAGCTGCTTGGTCAGTAAAAGTAATCCATATGAGAGATATCTACATTGCTGCACCCAACTGAACAATGAACATTTCTTGAGCTCAGGAGCCCAGAAATACTATACCAGACATGCCTTTTTTGATGGGGGTGGGTAAATCTAATAAATCCTGTAATCTAGCTGAGTGTGAAAACAGCCGCTGAATCGAGGCTTTCATTACAAAGACCCATAAAATAGCATTTGCAGCAAATGCTCCACAAATAGGAAGCTCTCTCTTCTTGAAGTTCATAGAGATCATAGAATTGTAGTGTTGGAGGGGACCCTGAGGACCATCTAGTCCAACCCCCAGCAATGTAGCAATATGCAGCTGTCCCATACGGGGATCGAACCTGCAACCTTGGCATTATCAGCACCGTGCTCTAACCAACTGAGCTATCTAGCCTCATTCTATTCAGACACCAAGGGCTTGAAAGTGCATGACAAATGTCTGCTCTTCCTTTTCTGCTGGCACCACCAGACATTTCGTTGGCCACTTTCTGATCCAAAATTGTCCTGGAGCAGATTGTTCACCTGTGGCTGGGCCCGAGTTCAGATTGTGCTAGCAGAAGGAGATTGATTTACAAAACCATAAATGTTTGCAGGAGGACTTCTGTGGAGTGAATACTAGGCCACACAAACTAAACATGTTTGTCTAGGGCAGGGGTTGTCAACCTGGTCCCTACCACCCACTAGTGGGCGTTTCAGGATTCTAGGTGGGCGGTAGGGGGTTCTACGGCACAAGCTGAATCCTCCTTCCATCGAGCACTGGTGGGCGGTAAGGAAATTTTACCATCAAGAAAGATGCATTAGTGGGCGGTAAGTATAAAAAGGTTGACTACCCCGGTCTAGACAGAGAGAGAGAGTGAGAAGGATTGATCCCATCTACTTTTGGCGTTGCCCTACTCATCACCATATGGCCCCTGACAGGTTGCCCCCTGAGGAATACGGTCCTCAACACACACACAAAGATGGCCCACTTCTGGCCTGAGTGGCCACAGAGCAGGATATCAATCTGCTAAATAAAATAAGTATTTTATGTGGACCAAGTTCAACAGCTTCATTCCACTAATCAACATGTTAAGAGGTGAAACTTTCCCCAATGTGTTAAGTTGCCAAGATAGGGATAGCTTCCCAGTCTACCCTGTAGCTTTAAAAGCCTATGTCCATAGCGGCAGCAACCAGGTAGATATTTCAAAGGCAGGGAGGGGGGAAGAGGAAGAAAAGTGAATTTGAGACTCAGAGCATACAGTGGCACCTTGGTTCTCAAATTTAATCTGTTCCGGAAGTCCGTTCCAAAACCAAAGCGTTCCAAAACCAAGGCGCGTTTCCCATAGAATAATGCAAAATGGATTTTCTTTTCAACCCCTAAAACAGTAATTTAACATGAATTTTACTATTAAAGACCATTGTTCCAGAAACTTTTAATAAAATGTACTGCCCCTAAATCACACAATCAATCAATCAATCATGAAACTGGGTTCCACACAGTCACAAAAACAAAACAAAAAGCAGCAAAACACAATCAAACACACACAGTCACAAAAAAAACAATAAATAAAAGCAAAAACAAAACGCAAAATAAATATCAAAAACAGACAGACCTCAGAGTAACACACAAAACGGAAGTGTGGCACTCAAATCAGAAGTGTAACACTCAAAACGGAGCATGTTCGGCTTCCGAAAAAAGTTCGCAAACCGGAACACTTACTTCCGGGTTTGCAGTGTTTGGGTTCCAAGTTGTTTGAGTACCAAGGCATTTGAGAACCAAGGTACTTGGCACAGTCTAACCACCCCAGTGTGTCAGACATCCTAGCCTGGAGCTTTTAGTCCAAGCCTCACAGCCTGAGCTAGAGACAATTCATTTAAAATAAACGAGGGCCTGGTAGGGGCACGATGTGAAGCGGCCACTACTTCTTTGGCAAAGCTATGCGGCACAAAACCCTGAAGCGGTGGTAAAACAGGCTGTGGAGGCAGAGAGCCAGAACAGCAAGCTCCAGCTCAGTTTGGTAAGAGAACAAAGCATTTTCCGGGAGGAAAGGAACAAATTGCTCACAGCTTCATTTTATCCTATGTAATCCACTGATTAGCCCTATTTAGGCATTCAGTCTTGCACATGCTCCATGATTAGGATCATGTGAGAGAAAGAGAGAGAGGATGAGCTTGCTGCCCCCCTCCATTGTATTGTCATGACAGACCCTGCTGCCCTCCATGCTGTGGGGAGCAACCACCTGAAGCAGGAAAAACGCTGAACTTGTGGAGATTCCCCGCACGATTCATAGCAACTTTTAAAATGTTCTCAGCACCAATCAAGCATTAATTGAGACCCACATCTCAAGTTAGCTGGCTTCTTCCTTTCTGTGGCTCGTTGCCATGGGTTACCAGCTCCCCTAATATGTTTGTTTCCCTCTAGCAAGTTAACGCGCAAAGGATATCTCCATTAATGTTGCAAGAAAGATTAAGACATGTAGATGGATTCCAGTAAAAGTGTTGGGAGGCAGGGTTAAGGAAAGGAGAGAGAAACCATTATGATGCTTCTAAGTTTGTTTCTTTCTTTTATGCCCAGAGGACTACCTTGCTTTTATTATCATCGTGATTTTTCTGCTTGTTTCTACAATATAAATTTTTCACTGGGCTGTTGATGTTACTGTGGTTTCCAGTTAAGCAAGTCATTATTGAATCTCCTTCAAAGGCAGATGGTGGACAGGAGAAAGGTCCCTCTGAAAGCATGAACACAAGCATTCTTCTATATTTCACGAGCAGGTGGTCAGATCCTGAAATTCAAGCCCTAGATGAAACCGAAAGTGAGAAATACTGGGGGAGTCACTGTTAGTGGTTCCTAAAGGTTTGGACGCATAGTTTGTATCACAGGAGCAAACTCCTAGGGGCTGAGGTCCCTTCGCCGCCACCCCTAAAACTTGAGGGGGGCCCCCAAGTTAATGGGCATCACCATTCAAATGGTGTGTGTGCACCGTGAGTTGTGATCAATAATGTGGGGCGGGGTTTACCTGGGCCTCCTCAATATTTCATTCAAGTTGGCACCCTTGGTTTGTATCCACAAGGAGCTGTGCATTCAGTTTTTGGTGAAGCTTCCTCCCAGTTGATGTCAGACAACCCCACTACCTGTTGAACTTGTAGCACTTACTGAAGACTTTCTTGTTCCAGCTGGCTTTTGAACTGAATTCTGATTTTACTGTTTTGTCTTACATTCAGTCTTAATGCATGGGGTCTCCTGTACACCACGGAGAGATGGTTGTGATTCAGTGATATACCAAATTGTTGAAATAAACTAGCAAATAAACACAAGCAGATCCTTCCTCAGCCCACAGGCTGGCAGCTGGCTTATATAGACTACAGATCAGGGTTTCCCAAACTTGGGTCTCCAGCGGTTTTGGACTACAACTCCCATCATCCCTAGCTAGCAGGACCAGTAGTCAGGGATGCTGGGAACTGTAGTTGTTGGATTCCAATTCCCATCGGCTCCAGCAAGCATGACCAATGGCCAGGGATGATGAGAATTGTAGTCCAGCAAGATCCAGAAGGCCACAGGTTCCCCACACCTGAGATCAAAGTCATGCCTTGTTCCAGGAAAAAAAAGGTACCAGTCTTTCATATTTTGGAACACGAAGCATGGAGGGAGGACTAGTGCCTCTACTCAGGGTGGGATATACTTGCCCAAACCATGTGCACTAGAGGCCTTAACTAAATTGTTTTGTCAGCCGTATTGTCAGCTAAACTTTAAAGATCTGATAGCTATGATCTTTAAATCGCTTCCTCCAAACAGTAAGCAATGTTACAAATGTTTTCATTTCCAGTAACTTGATTAAAGTGGTTTGCGAATGTATCGTACCTTGACTTCTGAAGTGAGGGGAGAAGACTAGGTGAGCGCTGCACAATAATAATTTCACAGGGTATACGAAGGGATTTAGGAAAGCAGAGGAGGGGGACTTACTAATGATCTGCTGTGCAAAACGACAGTAATAATTAGATCCATTGATGTTGGTATTTAAACCCTCCGCTGGCAATAAGACATGCAGTTGAAATTCTATTATCCATTTTCATGGCAGGAAAACACACTATTTAATGCTCATCAGATTTGTGAAAAGGGGGGGGGGATTGTCGTGTCCATCATGAAAATGAGTGCAACCATTTGAAACAGCCTCAACGAGGGAATAGCGGCAGCTGAAACAGACGGGAGCAGAGTCTCCTCAGCTCCTCTAGTCTAGTTAGCAAATGTGATATTTCTGCAGTCCCCTGCGTTGGACGGCTTGTGCCATCTGAATGCGTTAGCTCCTGCTAATGCACTCTCATCCGCAGCAGCACAAATGGACTAAAATGGAAAATTCAATAAAATGTCAACATGCGGGTCTCCCTCTGTTGTGCGTAATTGTTTCCCAGGCGCACCGGGATAAAGTTGCTGGATGCAAACAATGAGCAATCAATGGCCCTTGCACGTGTCTGTTTTAAAGGATGGCGGTCTCTTGCTGCCAAGCCTTTTAATTAAAGGATTGTCCTTGGACTTCCTATTGTCGGTTTTGATGTCTTAGTTTGTGCTCCGAGCCATCTTAATGGGAGTGTACAAGAACCTGCCAGGTTTTGACTTTGCAATTTCTGATCTGATTGCCCCTGGGAGAAAGTGCACTTCTTCCTCACCTGCGAGGCTGGCTGCTGCCAAATCCACAGGGCAAGCCATTGCATGCTTACTTAGGAGTAACTCCCAATGAGTCCAATGGAGCTTATTCCCCAGTAAGTGTATACAGGACTTCAACCATGGGTGACGGTTACTTTTTTCTTCACAGATGTATAGGGCCATACATAGCTAATCTCGAAATACCAAAACACTTTGGCCCGTTGTCAGGCCCTCCCTTCAGCAATTCAGGACCATTATAGGAAGATACCTTACGACATGGGCATGCAAACTAAATCCCGGGGGCCAGATGTGGCCCAATCGCCTTCTAAATCCAGCCTGTGGGCGGTCCGGGAATCTGTGTGTTTTTACATGAGTAGAAAGTGTCCTTTTATTTAAAATGCATCTCTGGGTTATTTGTGGGGCCTGCCTGGTGTTTTTACATGAGTAGAATGTGTGCCTTTTATTTAAAATGCATCTCTGGGTTATTTGTGGGGCATAGGAATTCGTTCATTCCCCCCCCAAAAAAATATATAGTCCAGCCCCCCACAAGGTCTGAGGGACAGTGGACCGGCCCCCTGCTGAAAAAGTGTGCTGACCCCTGCCTTACAAGGAAAGGAAATGCCCATGTGGCTCTGGGCAGCAGGAAACAATGGAGCATGCTCTTCTTCAGAGCCAGTGTGGTGTAGTGGTTAAGAACAATAGACTTGTAATCTGGTGAACCGGGTTCGCTTCCCCTCTCCTCCACATGCAGCTGCTGGGTGACCTTGGGCTAGTCACACTTCTCTGAAGTCTCTCAGCCCCACCCACCTCACAGGGTGTCTGTTGTGGGGGAGGAAGGGAAAAGAGATTGTGAGCCACTTTGAGACTCCTTAGGGTAGTGATAAAGGGGATATCAAATCCAAACTCTTCTTCTTCTTCTTCTTCTTCTTCTTCTTCTTCTTCTTCTTCTTCTTCTTCGTCTTCGTCTTCTTCTTCTTCATTGCCATCATTATACAGACATTCGAACTAGGTTTATCCAACCCATCTTATATAAGTTTCCTAGGCGTTCAGAACAATACAACATCTCCCTATTACTACAGGACGAGAGCCCAGAAGTCACATATTCAGTTGCCAGATTTTGCGCTGCCATGATAGACATCCGACAAAGAATGGTCTATGCTACAACTCAGTCCTAAACTGAAGGCCCATATTGTTAGACCCGCACTTCTGAAGCCCACCCCATATAGCTGTGTTAACTGAATTTTTAATTTCTCTTATAAATTTTTACTCACCCATTATCTATGTTTAATTAAGTATTCTATGCATACGTTTAAATCTACGTTCGGTTCTTGCTCCCATTTATTTAATAATTATTCCCTTAGATTCATACTGTTATGCTATTTATTTAGATGTCTTGCTTATGCTGGTCTATGACCGTAATAAAGTAATAAATAAAAATAAAAGTAGGGCCAAGATTGAAATCACATTTCCTCACTTCTGCTTTAAAAGGCCATCCTATGCCTACAGTATGTGTGTGCGCGCATGCATGTGTCATTGGATCATGGGCTTGCAGTAAAATCAGACCTTTTTAGAGTGTCTGAAGTGACTTCCATACAGATGAGGAAAGATCCTGGGCAGTGCTAGACCTAGACCTTTAGGACCTAAGACTTTTGGACTGTGCCCAGTTCTGGGCACCACAATTTAGGAAGGATATTGACAAGCTGGAACATGTGCAGAGGAGGGCGACCAAGGTGATCAAGGGTTTGGAAACCAAGCCTTATGAGGAACGGTTGAAGGAGCTGGGTATGCAGCCATGACAATTGCTGCATAGTCGCTTACTAACAATTGCAGTTAAAATCTGTAACCTCGCCACGACTTGTCTTTCTGCAACATCAGAAAACTATCTGCCCTGAAACTAACTGCCTCTGTCAAAAAAAAAAAAACACCAAGCTTTTAAGAAGCCCAACAATTCTACAAAGCATACATTTGATTCATGTTCAAACGCTGACTGTTCCGCTGCTATCAAAATCCTCACCCAGACGCAGCCGGCAGCTTAAATTAAATGGGACTGAGCACAAATCCATCTCCGCCTGGTGCTTTGAGTTTTATTTCATCCTGTGTCCAAATTATTTGCTTTTATTGCTATTTCCATCTCCTTCGGCTCCGTTTTGCAGAAGAAACATTCGCCTGGGCTTTGCTTTGCTCCGAGCCAGACAGAAGATCAAGCAATTATGAGCAGTTAAGACTCCGGGGCTGCCTCCCCCTCCCCAAGCCACCCACTGCCACAACTTTCTTTGTTGCCTAATTAATGAGAAGCACATTGTCTGTAAGTCTGTCTGCTTCATCCCTCATTACGTGTCTGAAGTTCAGTAATTAAATCTGCTGTTTGTTGGCCGTCAGGCTGGCAACCCTTTGCCAAGACATGCCCCATCTTTAATTTTTCTAATTAGCTAAGCAGATAAATAAACAGCTTCAGAACAGGCAACGTGCAAACCGGGAAAGCTGCTATGCCCACTCATTAGAATTCAGCATCCCTTAATTGCACCGGTTTAAAGCCTTGGAGAGCTTGTGTGCCCATTCATACAGCTGGAACGCTCAGATTTGGCAACATCCAAGAATACTTTCCTTTTCCAATACCGTCTCAGGGGACAGGGAGAATCTCCCTCTTTGGAGCTGGCCACCAGCACCCATGAGCCTTCCTAAAATCAAACTTGAAGCTACAGCTCTGTGTATGTGTGTCCTCAGATTCTGCAGAAGCACAAAGCCACACAATGTGGCATTGGCTACAGATATCAGCTTCCCAAGAACCCCAGGTTTTGTTTTGTTTTTGCCATATTTAGAACTCATTCTCTGTTCTTTGTGGCCTGTGTCCTAGCTGCAGACATGGGAAAGATTAGTGAGCCCCCATCTGTGAACAGATTTAATAGAGCCTCAGATCGGGTTCTATCACCTGTTCCATTACAGAAGAAACGTCTTCAACGACTACCATATTTTCCAGAATAATTTGCATTCCCACCAGACATGGAGATATGTACCTAACATCCTCTCTCACTGTATGTGCATAGAATGTTTCTTGGGGAGTATATGTGAATTGTTTGTTATTTGTGTCTTTAGAAACTGAAAAAGAATGTTAAGAAGGAACAGGTGCAGGTCTGAAGTGTGCAGCTGTTAACACCCATAAATTGGTCCATCCTTACACTGCCGGTTCTGTGTTTGTCTTCAGCCTTGCGTGGATAATAATAATAATAATAATAATAATAATAATAATAATTTATTTATACCCCACCCATTTGGCTGGGCTTCCCCAGATACAGTGGCTGTACAGTGGTACCTCTAGATGCAAACGGGATCCATTCTGGAGCCCCGTTCACATCCGGAGCAGCCCGCAACCCGCAGTGCCACTTCTGTGCACGTGCGGGTTGCAATTTGGCGCGTCTGCACATGCGTGTGACATCATTTGACGCGTCTGTGCATGCGCGACCTGCCGAACGCGGAATTAATCCGTTCTGTTACTTCCGGGTTCAGCATGTTGGTAACCCATGTCGTTCGCAACCCGTGCCGTTCGCAACCCGCAGCGAACGCAACTCGAGGTACGACTGTATCTGCCACTGAAGCCGGCTGCAGTTATCACTCCCGTGATAATTTTCAGCTGAAATGCAGAGCCTTAATATCCAGGAGCTCCTCCACTCGCTCCCACCCACCCTTTTCAAGTAATTAGGGGCAATTTTGCTGAAACCATTTGGATGACAGCTTCCCTCCCCCCTAGCCTGCTAATCCAATGGCACCGTCCTGTTCTCATCTCTGCTTGCATTCATACAGCACAATGAGGCATCAAATCCAGCTTCTTTAAAATCTGTCAAAACAACAACAGAGTTCACCGAGCGACAAGTTGACAGCGTGAAGACAAAAGTCAGGCAGGAATTTCAAACAGTCACAGGGTGGGGGGTTGTGGGGCAAGCTGTGTTGTCAAGAAAAAGAGATGCTGAGGAAATCAAGAAACTGCGACGGAAAACAAGGCTGCTCTCTCTGCACGTTGAGGTACGGAGAGGAAGAGGCACAGAATTAAGCTGCAATTAAGTCAGGCAATATCCTTCTTCCATTCGTTCAGTGGAAACATCTGTTCCTTGAAAGAAATATTAGAGTCCCCTCATGCACACAATGTTTAAGTGTGTGTGTGTTTCTGCACCGCCAAATCAAGAAAAATCTTCTCAAAGTGGGGTACATAATAAAATGCATTTTTAATAAAGTATTTGTATACTTCCCTCTCATTAAAAAAAAAAAATCAGCATAGCATAATAAAATCGGGGTAAAGGTAAAGGGACCCCTGACCGTTGGGTCCAGTCGCGGACGACTCTGGGGTTGCGGCGCTCATCTTGCTCTATAGGCCAAGGGAGCCGGCGTACAGCTTCCGGGTCATGTGGCCAGCATGACTAAGCCGCTTCTGGCGAACCAGAGCAGCACACGGAAACACCGTTTACCTTCCCGCCAGAGCGGTACCTATTTATCTACTTGCACTTTGATGTGCTTTCTAACTGCTAGGTTGGCAGGAGCAGGGACCGAACAACGGGAGCACATCCAGTTGCGGGGATTCGAACTGCCAACCTTCTGATCGGCAAGCCCTAGGCTCTGTGGTTTAGACCACAGCGCCAGTGGTACAAACATAGAAAAGCAAAAATCAGGAGGACGTAAAATGATACCATGCTCGGTAAGGATGTCTCTGCAGCTTGTATCTCACCGCTAATTCACTGGTTATGTAAGGAGCAAATTAGGGAAGGATATTGTTATGACTTCTGAGGGATACTGTCATGACATTCCTTTGTTAGGCAGATTGCTAGATGATAGCCTAGTGCAGTCAACGAGGGCCTTGATGGACAGGTGTCAACCTTGTGTGTTACAGTGTGGGTTTTTTTTAACTAGAACCCTGAAGCCTGCTACTTTGAACCAGCTGCCAAAGAATGGTTCAGGAGAGCAAACAAAGCATGTCTCCAGACCATCACTATGTTGTTGAGGCATTCAAGAGTATACAGCCACATATTCCCCCAAGTATCCCAATTTAACCAGGACATCCCAGATTGGCCGCCTTGGCTTCTGATCCCAATCCTGCATGTCCCCTTTTGGCTCCCCACTCAGCCATGAAGCTCACTGGGTCGCCTTGGGCCTGTCCTTGCCTCTCAGCCTAACGTACCTCACAGGGTTGTTGTGTGGGACTAAATGATGAGGGGAAGATCACCTTGAGATCCTTGGACAGAAAGGTGGAATATAAATGCAGTAAATTAAAATAAATTCATTAAGAGGTTTGATGGCCATCTGGCATGGATGCTTTAGCTGAGATTCCTGCATTGCAGGAGGTTGGACTTGATGGCCCTTGATGTCCCTTCCAACTCTACGATTCTATGATTCTAAGAGTTTAGTGATAGCAAGCAGCGAGTCCACTTTCCAAGCCCATGTCACCTTTCTGCCTTGGAGGCTTTTATTTTGTTTCCTTGCGAAGACATGGAACATTAATTTCCCTTCCACAGATGCTCACTAGACTTGCTCCAGGTTCTAGGCGCACATTTTGACCCATCCCGTTCAGTCCTGGGAATTCAGGCAGTGGCGTAGGAAGGGTGGGTCGTAGGGGGCGCTCCGCCCCGGGTTCCAGGGGAGGGAGGGTGACACTTGCCGGCCCCTCCTGCCACTCCCTGCCGCCCGGCACCCCGTCCGTACTGCCCCACGGACGGACGGGGCAGCCCCACGAGCCGCCACTCACCCGGCGGCTCCCCCAATCGCCGCGGGAGCAGCAGCACCGGGCTGGATGCACTGGAAATTCCAGGCATGCACAGTGCATCTGAGTCGGCACCACTGCTCCTGCAGTGACCGGGTGGGCTGCCAAGCGAGCTGTGGCTCGTGGGGCTGCCCCGTCCGTAAAGCAGCATGGACGGGGCAGCCCACAAGCCGCCGCCCAACTGGCAGACCGCCCGGTCGTCGCGGGAGCAGCAGCACTGGGCCGATGGCCTGCGGAGGCTTCCTCCGCCACTGAATTCAGGCTTTCCTATTCTAGGTCAGTCTTTGTTTCCTTTGCATCACAGTCTCGTTGACCTCTTCATGCTATGAACATTATTGTTCTGAGACCAAACAGAGAGCTCCTCTCCCTGCACAGCCCACTCAACTCTCCCTCCGCTTCCATGTGTTCAGCTGTGAAACAGAACCAGATAATAAGCCAAGACTGTTCATCTTCCTTTAATTACTTTTACTGAAGACCCGCTCAAACAAGGATTTGATATCTGTGCAAGTGTTACCGTGTGTTGTCTTTTCCAAACACATGGAAATACCAGCGGTTAAAGTCTTTTCGGCTGACCAAGAAACTGAACTGATGTTACATATAAAGGTTCCCTGATCAGAGGTCACCAATATGGTGCTCGTGAGCACCAATGTGCCCACCAGTGCCATCAGTGGTGCCCGTGAAAGATCTCAGTAAATATCCCTTCAAACATCTACAATGCACAATGGGCTGTTTGCTCTTCCTGTCCAATTCTTATTGTGCTTTAACACCTCTTTCCAGGAAACTCTGGGAATTGTAGCCATGTGAGAAGAACAGGGGTCTCCTAAACACTCTCAGCACCCTGAACAAACTATTCTTTCAGGGAAGTCATGACTGTTAAAGTGGCATAATAGTACTGTAAATGTATAGTGCAGATTGGGCCGTTGTCACATTGGTGTGGCAACAAGCTTGAAGGGGAAGAAGAAGAAGAGTTTGGATTTGATATCCCGCTTTTCACTACCCGAAGGAGTCTCAAAGCGGCTAACATTCTCCTTTCCCTTCCTCCCCCACAACAAACACTCTGTGAGGTGAGTGGGGCTGAGAGACTTCAAAGAAGTGTGACTAGCCCAAGGTCACCCAGCAGCTGCATGTGGAGGAGTGGAGACACGAACCCGGTTCCCCAGATTATGAGTCTACCACTCTTAACCACTACACCACACTGGCTCACACCGGGAAGAAAGCACAGAGAGGATTTGCCAAAGAAACACTAGTCTTGCTCATTTCCATCTCCCAGGTACAATGGCTGTAGCTGCACAGAGCCAGATCCCCAAGTTAAACAAACACCAACCATGTTTTTTTTTTTCTCTGCTGCTGGATTCATCTTGCCAGAGGAGTCCCCTCTCCTGCGCGCTCTCAGAATTCAGAATTAAATCTCGCCTGCTTCATCCAGCCAAAGATCAAGCGCTTATGTAGAATATTAAGCAAACACCCAGCCATTACCGTTATTGTTTGGGGGATATGTTTAACTAGAAAAGAAGCGCCTGGAGGGAATTGATGAGACATCCACAGCTTTCTGCACCCCATTATACAACCGTGCGCTTCTAATAATCTCTTTTCCCGAATGAAGATTACTCTGTCTGGGTGAGTGAAATATCATCCGTGCAAAATTAAAAACAAACCCCCGGTTCTGCAGGGTAGCAGGCGCCACAGTGGGCCCTCCTGTGCAAACACCTGTGTCCCTGATATTACCTGCTAGACAGGAGAGAGAGAGGGATGGAGCTCCAGGATTTGTTCAAATACATAAAAGAGTCATGAATATTTCATGGAGATTCTGGGGAAATATTTTTGCAAGGGTTGCCGTGCCGACTCGCTGCGTATCCCAGCTCAGCATATATTATTTGTCTCGTGCTCTCCCACGGATACTTGGCACCGTTAACAGCGTTCTGTCAAATATAATATCAGGCGGCAGGCAGTACAGAGCAGGTGCAAGATGAGCAGCGGAAGAAGAGGGGAGCTGGCCAGAGTTTCCAAACTGGACTCAAACTGGTTAGGGCAGGACACAAGGCACGCTGCATACCGCTCCCACATACACTCCAAAATTCCTCAGATGAAAAGAGGGACATTTCTCACTCCCCCATCAACAGACCCTCCTTGACACACACACACACCCCATTTTTTTTGTCATTTCCCCACAGAGCATTTCCTATCAGAAGCAAGGTAAGTGCCACAACCAACAGGACACAGCACACAGGCCCTCCATTGTCCTGAGGTAACTCCTCAGTCCTGGTTTTATTTTGTCCTCCGGTAGATTTACAAAAAGAAAAACACACACCAATGAATAAATTTTAGAAAGGGGCAAGATTAGATGCTGATGCACAAAGCATTTAAAAAAAAAAAACAACTCAAGACTCCTCCCGCTCCGATCCCCCTTCCTTCCTTTCCAGGGAGGCCTTGCTCTTTGCCTGTCCCATGGGGCCTTGGGGGCCGCAGCCTCCACCTTGCCCACTCTCCAGCAGCTGCTACGAGCTGCCCAAGGAAGGAGGATAGCAGTGGCAGCCACGGAGAAGCTACAGAGAGGCAATGGAATGCTCCGTCACACCCACAATGGCCACCGCCGCCACACCAGACAAGTGTTGGAAAATAAGGACACTTGGAGGGTATGCCAGGGTCGCCATACATCTGGAATTTCCCAGGAAAATTAGCGTCCAGGGGAATTTCCAAAACCTGGGGGAAATGTCTCTGTTTTTGCCAACAGAATCAGGAAGCGTGCATTTGAGTATCACTCTTTCTGTTTTTTGGGTGAACCCCCCCCCCCCAAAGCTCAACAACTGTTGCGTCCGGATTTCTTTGTGTCCCTAGGGTATGCTGCCATCATCCTACTGACCATGCTGCCTGGGATTGATGGGAGTTAGTGTCCAATAGCATCTAAGAAGCACCGTATCAGCTACCTCTAATCAGTCAAACATCATCAACACGGACTGGCTCTCCAGTATTGCAGACAGAGTACATTCTCTGCCCTATCTGGAAATGCCAAGAATTGAACCTAAGACCTTCTGTGTGGCAAGCCTGCAAGGTGCTCATGGTAGCATACATGGGTCACAGTCACACCATACATGTAAGGCATGGTGGCACCACCAGTCATGACTTCCCCCAAGGAATTCTGGGAACTTTAGGGGTGCTGAGAGTTCTTGGGGACCCCCTATTCCCCTCTCAGAGTTCCCTATGATTGGTTGTTAAACCATTCTGGGAATTGTAGCTCTGGGAGGGGAATAGGGGCTCTTCTAACAACTCTCAGTGCCCTTAACCAGCTGCAGCTCCCAGAATTCTTTGGGGGGGAGCCATGATTGTTTAAAGTGTACATTGTGTTTTGAATGCATGGTGTGAATGTGGCCATGGTTCTCTATCTCCCTGGTTTTTAATTTCGCAACAACCCTCTTAGGGCTTGGAGACTGACTAGCTCAAGGTCGCCCAGTGAGCTTCAGGGCTGTGTGAGGATTTGAACTTTGGTCTTAAACCGACACACTAACCAAGCCGCCACACTGCCTTCTTGACTCTTTCCAATGGAATTTCCAAATAGAAAGTTCAGATAAAAAGATGGGCTGGAGAAGGCAATTGGCTTTGTCAGAACCAGACAGCTGTGGAGACCACAAGGCTTCAGAGCATGTTATTACCAGCCCCCTGTCATCATAAATACATCCATTATCTTATTTTAAGCCGGGTGCCTATTTCCAAATGTCCAGTAAGGCTCCCACTCAGATATAACTATTTGGCATCCTCTCTCTGCCACCATTTATTGTGCTATAAAATAGAAATAAAAATCTCAGAAATGGTGTTATCAAAATGCGTAGGTGCCATGAATATTAACTCAGTAATTGCATTTCCCCTTCCCCACGCAATCGTCTCGAAACAGAAGCACCAACAGTCTCAAGCAAGGAGAAATGCGGAACCAGCCACTCAGGGCCACGTAATTTCCGATGGAAAGTGAGTTTACCTTTCTATGAACTGCAGCCTGTCAAGTTTCCAACTCTTTCTAATCTATTATTTAATTACAGAAGCTACAAAGGCTCGAGTGTAGCTGCAGGATCCCCTCCCAGAGGCTCAGCAAGATATTTTTTTTATCATTTGAAGACGAAAACTTTCAAGTGCAGGTGGGGGGAAATTCCACTTACCCTTTTGCAGTCAAACAAGGACTTTTCATTGGCCAAAGAGTTGAAAGGGGAGGTCTGGAACAGAAAATGTGGAAATTATTTTACAACTTGTCTTAAGACCCTTTTTCAGAAACACGATGTTATTACAAAACGCAGTGAAAGTGGCAGGGCACTTGAGAACGTAATATCCAACAAATGCAGGAAAAGGTCACAATTTCAGTGACTTCTTTTTAAAATCACAACAGTATTGTTATTTATAAAAACCCATCTTGTCCAGCATTCTGTTCTAGGGGTGAATGGTAAATGCATCATCTTTACAGGGAACAGTCCTCTGCTTGAAGTGAGTGAAAGGGGAGAAATCTGATTCAGTTTGAGCTTTAAAGGTGAGCTCAGCCAATCTGCCCTTCCCAAAACAAGATGCAAACTGAAATACAGCTGTCCTTTAAAATTCACACACCTCTGAATTTTGCAATGCAGTTCTTTAGTCATGTCATGTGCACAAGATGCATATATTAGTGTAAAGCGTGCATATAAATGCCTATATTGGCAAAAAGACATACAAAGATGCACTATTTAGAGGAAATAACTTTTTTTAAGGTGCATGTTAGGGGGTAAATGCACACACAAATGAGTATATTAGGGGAAAGTTGCACTTTGGTGATGACGAAGAGCAGAGCTGTGGGGAAACTCAAATAAAAAAACAGAGATAAAGGAGATGTAAGTGGGAAAGACCCACTGGCGGAGGAACGGGAGTGCTGGAGGGAGTGGACTGCCCCCGGCACCACTATTCTGGTAGGGTGCCATCATGGTGGCGCCCCCCCTGGACACACGCCGCACATACCCCCATGCGCCGGGCGCCACATCCTCGCAGGTAGCGTACCACACCCCCGGGATGTGCGCCACGCCCCTGCAGGCAGGGTGCCACGCCCCCAGAATGCACAACACGCCCCCCAGGGGGGCCAGGCATGCCCCTGTCTGCTCTCCGCCCCTAGTAGCGGAGCATGCAGCTTCACCACTGGAAAGACCCCCATTAGCTTGTGCAAAACAGCTCTCACTGCAGGTTCACACTCCAGTCTTACTTCATATTCAGACAGAACATCTTCAATGAAGGATAGTTGGCCCCGTGAATATTTGATGTTTTTTCCCCTTTATGGCTTTGATTTATAGGCTACCACTAAAACGAGGCTGCATTTCAAGCTGCATTTCAAACTGTATTCTAACTTATATTTTAATCAACTGTTTTTGTTTTCTTTTGTTTTCTTTTTTCTTTAGTTTTTACTGTTTTTTGTTTTAATGTATTTATATTCAGTGTTAGCCGCCCTGACCCCGGTCTTGGCCGGGGAGGGCGGGGTATAAATAAAATTTTATTATTATTATTTGTATTATTATTATTATTATTTAGCTAAGTCAAGGAGAGTGAAAATGTTTCTGAGGTCAGCTCTCCCCATCTTTTCATTCTGGGGACACAGGGCTTTTTTGCATTAAACCCATGCCTACACTTCCATGCTTATCCAAGGGTAAGCACAGCTACCTGCAATGTCCTATTTACAAATGACTTAAAAAGCATTCTTGTGAAACAGCCTGCAGGAGGCCAGCCATAAAATTGAGCATACACAGTAAAAGCAGCTTTAAGTGGTTTGGTTTTGACACAGAAAAAAAACATCAATGTGCTGCTTTTAAGTCTTCCGGCAAGCCTCTCACAATAGGAACCTCTCTGTCCTACAATCAAATGCAGCACCAAGAACTTCAAGCACAGACAAAATTCATAAGCTGCAATCCAGCTGTTCTTGTGTGCACAGAGAGGATCCAAAGTGTGCATAGAGCTTTGTGCATGCAGAGGCGATTGGAGGTGCTTCAATGTCAGAAACAGCCCTGTGCACATTGATGCGCATAGATCTGCTTCTGACATCTAAGAACATAAGAAGTGCCTGCTGGACCAGGGCAGTGACCCATCTAGTCCAGCATCGTGTTCCTACAGTAGCCAACCAGATTCCCATGGGAAGCATGCAATGAGAATCCGAGCACAACAATAATCTCCCAGTGTGGTGTAGTGGTTAAGAGCGGTAGACTCGTAATCTGGTGAACCGGGTTCGCGTCTCCCGCTCCTCCACATGCAGCTGCTGGGTGACCTTGGGCTAGTCACACTTCTTTGAAGTCTCTCAGCCCCACTCACCTCACAGAGTGTTTGTTGTGGGGAGGAAGGGAAAGGAGATGTTAGCCGCTTTGAGACTCCTTAGGGTAGTGATAAAGCGGGATATCAAATCCAAACTCCTCCTCCACCACCTCTTCTTCTTCTTCTTCTTCTTCTTCTTCTTCTTCTTCTTCTTCTTCTTCTGAAATTTCTAGCAACTGGTATTCAGAGACATACACTACTTCCAACAATGGAGGGAGAACATCAGCCATTGGTAGCCTGATCTCCCATGAATTTGTCTCAGCCTCTTTTAAAGTTGGTGGCCATCACTCCCTGTTATGAAAGGGTATTTAGATGAACAAGGAAGCTGTGGGCATTGGATTTTTCAGCAAACTTTGGGTAAGAATGATTGCCCTTGAGTGAAATGGAAACTCAGGCCCAAATTCAATAGCTGACCTAAGTCACTCTTCTGTAGTAGTTAGATAAGACTAGAAAGACACAGGTTTAAGTCCTCAGTCAGCCCTGAACCTTGCTTTGGGACCTTGAGCAAGTTACTCTTTCTCAAGTTTTGTTACCTCAAAGGGTTGTTGACCTTCCTGGAAAAAAGTAGTGTATAAAATACAGTCATCTTCTCTACAGCTGGCATTCAGGTATGACTGTGTAAGCAAAATACCTTCATCCATGCAGAAGAGGGAGGTATCAGCAAGACTTCGCAGAAACCCACCAAGCTACAGGCCCTTCCTATTTCTCTCAGGACCCACTAATACTAGGAATATTAATCGTGCAGAGAGCTCACGGAATGTTCCAGCGGGATTTATATTGCTGACTAACGGCCATCATCTGGCTTCCATTTAGTTAATGAACGTTTGGAGAACTCTCCGATAATTACAGAGAAAGTGGATGGGCTATAATGCAAACCGTCGAAAGGATCACATTCTCTTACTTCTTCATTTAATGCTAAATGCCTCTAATTGCTCCACTTAATTGCAGGACAATATTTACTCAACAGGGAGAAAGGACCTCGCCAGCAGGAGAGGCAGTATGGCTTTCTGAATGGGAATCAAAACTTTGAAATCTTCTATTCATTTAAATACAAAGAAACAAAAAACATCACTGGCGTGCTCTGGTCCATGGGGTCACGAAAAGTCAGACACGACTGAACGACTGAACAACAACAATGATATTCAGGGTCAAACAGATATTTTACTGTTAGAGTGGGGGAGTCTAAATGGCACCCACCCTGTAAGTCTTATTCCTGCCGACTTAGGAGTCCAACAATGGGACTATCCTGATAGATGAATTCATCTAATGGGGAACAATTATCTGTCTCCCATTTTGCTGCCTTTAATGATACTCAAGGTCTACTGTCTCCTCAGCTTCCTCCACAGCTGGTCTATTTCCGATTACAGGTATACATTTAGCATGGAGCAAGGTGAGAAATGTCAGGATGTGAGACAGAATATGACCGTCTAGGCTTTTCTATAGGGTCCTCAACACCCTCTATGCGGCAACACCGATTTTTTGCCACACCCACCACAGACATGTAGCCCCCAGAAAGTGAATGCAGCCCTCAAGCCAAAGCAGATGTACGACGAATATGTGAACCTGGAGTCCTGATTTAAAACAGTGGTGAGTTGCCAAACAAGTCAGCTTCATAATCCATGGTTTGCAGTGGGCTTCTTAACCACTTACCATTGTTGGCTGTGATCCTTTGAAACTGAAAGCAGAAGACCTCCTTGGGGCCATGAGGGAGGAGGGGAGGGGAGGGGAAAGACTGCAACCCCCATGGCTCAACTTGGCTTTTCTGAGGCTTATCCACACAGCACTGGACCATGCAAGAGAGGCATGTAAAGTAAGGTTACCAGATGTCCCTGTTTCCCAGGGACAGTCCCTGGATTTACAAATGAGTCCCCGGACAAAACCCATTGAAGTTGAAAAGTGTCCCCGGATTCATTGAAAAAAATCTGGTAACCTTAATGTAAAGAGGGTCGTTGGCACATGAACCAGCACTGTAGTGGCTTAGCGGCAGTGAGAAGGGAGCCAGGAGGCCAACATCCAAAAAACCAAAGTGCTGCGCCAACAAGAACAAAGCAACCCCACTACAGTGCCACAAATCCAACCCAATGGTGTAACGCTGGAAAACGTTGATCACTTCTCCTACCTAGGCAGTTATCTTTCCACAAGGGCCAACATTGATGCCGAAATCCAGCATCGCCTGAGCTCTGCAAGTGCAACTTTCTCCCGATTGAAGTGCAGGGAAACCAAAACCAAAATGCTTGTTTACAAAGCTATTGTACTACCAACCTTACTGTATGCTTGTGAAACATGGACCACTTATAAATGCCATCTCCAACTCCTCGAAAGATTCCATCAACGGTGTCTCTGAAAAATTTACACATCACTTGGGAAGACAGGCGAACTAATATCAGTGTACTGGAAGAAGCAAAGATCACCAGTGTTGAAGCAATGATTCTTCAACATCAACTTCGTTGGACTGGTCATGTTGTGCGGATGCCTGATTATTGTCTTCCAAAGCAACTACCGTATTTTCCGGCGTATAAGACGACTGGGCATATAAGACGACCCCCAACTTTTCCAGTTAAAATATAGAGTTTGAGATATACTCGACCACAGATTCTCCACCCGGCGTATAAGACGACCCCTGACTTTTGAGAAGATTTTCCTGGATTAAAAAGTAGTCTTATATGCCAGAATATACAGTACTCTATTCCGAACTTAAAAATGGAAAGCGTAATGCTGGTGGTCAACAAAAGAGGTTTAAAGACTGTCTCAAGGCAAATCTTTAAAAATGTAGTATAAACACCGACAACTGGGAAACACTGGCCTGTGAGCGCTCCAGTTGGAGAACAGCCTTTACCAAAGGTGTCAAGGGCTTTGAAGACACTCAAACTCATGACGCAAGGGAGAAACATGCTAAAAGGAAGGCACACTTGGCGAACTCACACAGTGATCAACACCCGCCCGGAAACCAATGTCCCCACTGTGGAAGGACGTGTGGATCCAGAATTGGCCTCCACAGTCACTTACAGACTCATTGTTAAAACCGTGTTTATGGAAGACAATCTTACTCGGCTACGAGTGATCGCAGAAGAAGAAGAAGAAGAAGAAGAAGAAGAAGAAGAAGAAGAAGAAGAAGAAGAAGAAGAAGAAGAAGAAGAAGAAATGAAGACTGTGTGGACATGCCGGTGGGAGCACCATTCCTTTTCACCTCAGGCCACAAAGTGGGTTGGGCTGCCCCTGTGCCCACCGCTGCATCCACACATTGTTGACTTCTCCATAATGAAAAGTAGGTAAAGTTGCACTGTGAATTGCAGAATCCTCCAACAGTTGCAGAATCTCTTCCACTTCAGCTTCAAAGTTATCATTTGGGCATTTGCTACCACGTTCTGCACCTTGCCCAATGCTTGGAGGGCCACCGCAGCAGCTCTCCTGCTCACAATGTGCAGCAATTTTACAGAATTACTCAGCTCCTTGTTATTTAATGTTGCAAGGCAGGTAGGAAGAGTTGCATATGAGCTTTGCCATTGATTTATCCAGAGGTATTCTCCTCATGTATAGATTTCCGACCAAGGAACTGCTGCTTAGTTTTCAAGGCAAAGGTAGCTGTGCTCGCGCCAAGAGCAAACGAAATTCAACCTCCAATCAATAGCAGTTCAGGCATTAGTGACTTTCCAAACTGAAAACAGCACAACATTTTATCAGTCATGCCTGGGTGTGCTATATATCTGCTCAGAACGAACACACACACACACTCCTTCCAATATTATTCTCTGGTACACAAAGTGCCCCGTTTCAACTAAACTTCAAAATGGCAAATCCTATTACATCACAGATTAAACTAGACTCTGCCAGGACCTGAGGATCAGAAAAAAAGGATTATGTAAGGCTCACACAGCTGTAAAATGCCCAAGAGAACACAGAGGCCTTTTTCCTGATTGCACTCAAGGGAATAAAAAGATCTGAACTGTTTACTTGCCTAGAGTTTCTTCTTTATGCCTCAAAATAGCTGCAGTTGTAGATGTTTCAAGGGAATAATTGCTTGCGCTCAGAAAACCATTATCCCCATCCACTGACCCACCCAACTCATTTGTATATCTGTTTCACATTATATTTCCTGTCCTCTGAATCACAGAGTTGGAAGGAATCCCCAAGGGTCATCTAGTCCAACCCCCTGCAATGCAGGAATCTCAGCTGAAGGATACATGACAGATGGCTGTCCAACCTCTGCTTTACAACCTCCAAGGAAGGAGAGTCCACCACCTGCCGAGGAAGTCAGTTCCACTGTCATACAGCTCTTAGTGTCATAAAGTTATTCCTGATGTTGAGTTGGTATCTCTTTTCTTGTAACTTGAAGCCATGGGTTCAAGTCCTACCCTCCGGAGCAGGAGAAAACAAGCTTGCTGCGTCTTCCATGTGACAGCCCTCGAGATATGTGAAGATCTCCTCTCAATCTCCTCTTTTCTCCAACACCCTCAATGTTCCTCATAAGGCTTGGTTTCCAGACCCTTGGTTTCTCCACTCCCATCATTCAGCCCGTACTCTGAGGTCCAGCGCCAAGGACCTTCAGGTGGTTCCCTCACTGCAAGAAGTGAGGTTACAGGGAACCAGACAGAGGGCCTTCTCAATGGTGGTGCCCGCTCTGTGGAACGCCCTCCCATCAGATGTCAAGGAAATAAACAACTATCTGACTTTTAGAAGACATCTGAAGGCAGCCCTGTTTAGGGAAGTTTTTAATGTTTGTGTTTATCGTGTTTTTAATATTCTGTTGGGAGCGCCCAGAGTGGCTGGGGAAACCCAGCCAGATGGGCGGGTATAAATAAATTATTATTATTATTATTATTATTATTATTATTATTATTATTATCATTTTATCATCTTGGTTGCCCTCATCTGCACACATTCTATAACCCCTGGTGGAGCAGCAATAAAACTGTTAGCACATTTGCAAAGCTAAGCAGGGTCCAGTATGGTTTCCTGTTGGATGGGAAACTAGTATGTGCCAAGATTCCTGCATTGCAGCTGGTTGGATTAAATGACCCTCAGAGTTCCTTCCAGTTCTACAATTCTATGGTTCTATAAGCTAAAAGAGGGAAATGTAATGAAGTATGGTATATACATGCATACTTTCAAAAAACAAAAATGTCCTGCTCACTGAGTGTGAAGGGCAGATAAAACTGTATTGTGATTCACAAATCCCTACTTGGCCACCCTGCTCTGGAATATGGCTAGCTGCTTTGGCAAAACCACTCTGGGTATTAACCTGGAGGGCTCCAGCCCACATATCTGCAAATGGAATTAGAAAAAGGGGAAAATAGGGGGAGGGAATCAACTGTTCAAAATATTAGAAGAGAATCTGCACACATTCTGAGAGGCATGTATACAAACATTTCCAGAATGTTCCGGTTGTCAGGGTGCGTTAGGCTAAGCATGCACCAAACTTCTGATTTGTGAGTGGTGATGATATACTTGTATTATTTAGATAGAGAGACATTTCATGCACCACTGCTTAGAAGGAGGCATGTGCGAACACCTCCTTTTTAAATGCTTTGAGTAGTCATGGTACCTTCAAGTACATACAGACCAACATAGACCACGCGAAGATAGCCTAACCATTGAGATAATTACCGTGAGTCAGTCCAGAGCACAGTGCCACAGAATATGATAACCACATCACCTCCATCAGCCTATATAGTAAAAAAATAAAAATAAAGTAAAAAGAGCAGACAAACTATCAACCTTATGCTGAACTGATAAGTAGAATGGGATGCTATGTTAATTCAGTTTTCAGTTCTAAGGCATTTTAACGGAGTTCTGTTACTATGGGAAACGTGATACTATGTGTAATGAGAATGTGATATACCGATAATGCCATACAACATGGTGTATTGTAAGCAATGCTACGTTGTGCCATTGTGCTACATTGTGCCCTGACACATTCCTATAATAAAGATGCAAAGGCATATGTGTGCATGCACTGCCAAGCCCAGGCAGCACTAAAGGCCAGCTGCTGCCTCTTCTCTGACACATGGTGCATGTCCCCTTTCCAAGACACATGTAGTACGAGCGCTAGCCTTATTGTACATCACAGGAACGCTATGGAGAAATCCTAACATGACTTAGAATCTGGGCAAAATACCTGGGGCGGTATCCAAGTAACGTATTTCTAGGATTTCCAATTGCACAATGGAACTCCCCCGCCATCTCTTCAAAGCAGAAAGGATTGTTAAAAACAAGGTCTCTTTCAGCAGAAACTTACTGCTGCGGAACAAATTCTGAGGCCCTCTCCCCCCAAATCATGCCCCCAAAGATTTACCTTCCACTTTGGGGATTTAGTCCTGTGCAAATTGCTTTGAAAGTGCTCCCACACTCACTGGAGTTACAAACCTCCTTCTTCTGCTTAAATCCTTAACGCAGCTCAGCCATAAGATTATCCACTTAAAATCAATCGGGTACAACAGCCCTGGCTTTTCTGGGGGCACTAGATCAATCCTTGCCACACTTATGAATGATGCATTCCCACAGCGTGAGCGAGATGCCAAAGGCGAACGCTAAAAATTAGAAGACCCGGCTTAAAGAAGCACCTATATTGGGAAAGGAGCAAGAACTGGGGAAACTGAAAAGAAAGTAAAACCCACTTTCCTGCTCTGCTTCTGCTGCTGGTCTCCCTGAAAGGAGGAGAGAGATGCTGGGCCATCCCTGGACCACCATGGAGGACCCCCCCCCCTGCTGATTTATAGCAGCTGCCCATGTTACTGGGCTTCTTGGTTTGATGGGAAGATTTTAAAAAACAAAAAACAAAAAATCACTTGGTTTATTTTTATTTATTTTTTTGGTTGGGAGCTAGAGAGGGGGTTTAGTTTGTTTGTTTTTTATCTGTCATTTAGTGGGTGGGAACATTGTTTTGTTTGCTGCTTGCATCCTGCAAAGTTTTCTATTACTGTTAGGGGAGGGGCTGGCACTTGGGTTTTTGTATTCCCAGTATATGGTATAGAATATTAATGTGTTCTATGATTCCTAACCCTGTTTTCTACGGTACAGTGGTATCTCGGGTTAAGAACTTAATTCGTTCTGGAGGTCTATTCTTAACCTGAAATTGTTCTTAATCTGAGGTACCACTTTAGCTAATGGGGCCTCCCACTGCCACCGCGTCACCACCACACGATTTCTGTTCTCATCCTGAAGCAAAGTTCTTAACTTGAGGTACTATTTCTGGGTTAGCGGAGTATGTAACCTGAAGCGTCTGTAACCCGAGGTATGATTTGTGCATATATATTTAAGTTGCTTGGCGACCATTTGAGTGACAAGCGATGGAGAAGTTTAATAAACAAATAATAATAAATGTGAATTTTAGGGTAACTGCACTAGAGATGACAGCACTGCTCAGTATACAATTGATTCTCTGAGGTTGGCCTGAAACAATAACCAGCAAAGGTTCCCTGGGACTACGACAGCAATCTTGGCTGGACTTGTACTGAAGGACAGAGGAACTCCCTGAAACATGATTCTGTATTTACTGGTGGGCAGAAGTATTAGCCATTAAGGTCACCTCTTTTGCATACATTGTGGCCAAACTGACCCCAAGTCCCTTGAATACAATTGTCATAATGGTGGTGACAGTCACTGGCCTTGTGAAATCCTGCACTTCACGATACTAGCAGCCTCAAACTCAGCATTGCTTGGGAATTTGAAGAAACCAACAAAATCAACCGGCAGGTAAGATCAGTGCAGTTTTCAAAGGTTCAGTCCATCATCTTGATTCAAAATGGCATCCGGTTGTATCCAATTGTAAAAAATAATTTTCTTCTGCACCTTCTGAAGCTTCTTGAGACATTGGTTATTTTGCAATTGGTGCCCCCCAGCACAACATCCAACCACCCTGGCTCTTCTTTCTGGATAACTGATTGACATGAGTTTGGGATGCTGAATGCCTCCTTTGCCCATCAATTCTCTCCTGAAGATCTGTCTCCACCTCTGTGGAAGAACTAAAAGTCCAGGTACCTAAGAGGAGTTTAAACCCATTAAGTCAAAGCACAATACTTTAATGGACGAATTAATAAACATACCTTCTGCTTGGCGCTTTGCTTCAGGCCAATACGGGACTGGCTTCTGGACTGCGAAATAAGCAAGAAAGAGAAATATGATTTTGTTGAGGAGGGGAAATCGTGTTTTTTTTAAACGTCACATTAATGCTTTCTTGCAGCATTGGTTCCTTTTGAGTTCTGGCAAAATAAAGTGCCTTCTTATAGTGATTAAGGGTGGTATTCAGATACATTTTAACTTCAGGGGATCTACCCTGAGTAAAACATAGTCGAATACCACCCTATAGCTTCCATTCTAACCCACTTACCTGGAAGTAAGCCTCATTGAATTCATTGCCTTCTGAATAGACATGGTTACGATGACACTGTAAACCGTAGCTTAGCATTACGTAGAAAGTGGGCCTTGTGCGACCTTAAGAGGTTCCCTCAAAGGCACTGACCCCAGTTTAAGATCAGTTTCTCGGCATCTGGGTTATTTGCTTTCCTCCGCTTGCTCAGCCTTCTTGCTCCTAATTTATGTGCACAAACACACCAGCCCTCACTTTGCTTAGAGGTGCTTGACAGTCTGCTGAGCTTTAAGATAGTATCCCATTAACCAAGATAAATTTTAAGGTTGCCGCAAAGTGTTTGTAGATGTAACAAATGTTAAGGAAACCAACATCACACCAATAAATAAATGAAGAGACTGCTCCACACTGGATGCATTTTTATTTGCTGAAGAATTGAACTGACACCCAGCAGAAAGGAAAGTATTTGAACAAGTTCCGAAGGGTATTTACTTATTTATTACATTTATAGCTCACCATTCCTCCAAGGAGCTCAAGGTGCCCATGGTTCTCCTCCTCCCCATTTTTAGCCTCACAACAACCCTGTGAGGTAGGTGAGCATACCCTCCAAATGTCCATTTTTAGCAGGACATCCCACATTGACAGAAGCTGCCCCGGCTTCTGACCCCAATCCGATATGTCCAATTTTGGCTCCTGTGTGCTCTGGCCACACCAGCTGGCTTCTGGAAGTACGCCTGGGGCAATGCTACTGCCAGAGGAGGCGGAGGCCACGCCGGTCGACACAGCATCTCCCAATGCCACACGGGCCACTGCAGCCTTCTGCTAGGCCTTGCAAAGGTTGTGCAAAGCGGTGCAACCTTTCTCTAGCCTATGCCGGGCAGCACAGTGTCTTCTGAGGCTGAGGAGGAGGCCAGCAGGCAAAGACAGGAGGAAGGAGGGGTGAATGGGCAGACAGGTGAACGATGGGGTCAGTGGGATGGAGGGGTGCCCCAAGTTGCCCTCCCAAGATGTTGAGGGGGGTATGGGTTAGGCTGAGAGGCAGTGACTGCTCCAAAGGTCAACCAGGGAGCTTCAAGGCCAAGTTCTAATCCTCGCGGCAGCTAAAGGGCCTAAGCAGACTGCCTCTTATCTGAGATCACACTTACACCCCAAGCCACATTTGCCTGAATTCTGTTGGTGAGATGTTTACCCAGTTGATGAAGTGGGATTGAGAGGAAGGCCACAGGGGAAAGAGTGGGGAGAGGTGAGATTAATGGATAGGCAGGCCCTTTTGCTGGATTGAATGGGTACACACAACCCAGGCAGCAATCTCCTCTGCTAGCACACACAGGTAGCAGCTGATAATTCTGTTTGATTATCTAGGACAAGGATGAGAGAACCTTGGACCATCCAGATGTTGAACTCCAAATCCCATCAGCCTCAACTGGCATGGCCAGTGGCCAAGGATGATGGAGTCGTGGCCCAGCAATCTGGAGAACCATGGATCCCAATTCTTGGGTCAGGACACTGGTATTTAACCTGTGGACCACAGCACACAAGTGGTTTGTGCGCTGACCAAGGTTGTGTCACATTAAGGGCATTATCACTGTTTCATGTTGGCTTCTTTAAATAGGAGAGAGGCAGGATAGAGGGAGAAGGGGGAACCCGCTGCCTGTCTGTGTTTGCAATATAGAAATGGATGGACCAAGTGGGTCTGACTCAGTAATAAAATACAGCTCTAAAATAACAGCAGAGCTGAGACGAGTCACTGGTCATGGCACGGGCATGGAGGAATTAGCTGTGTGGTCCTGGCAGTGAAATTTAGGTTGCTAGGTAGCAGAAATGAAAAACAGGACCTTCGAGGTAGCTTTTTCGGAAATGGAATACCAGTTAAAAAGGAAGGTTGACAGATTCACAGGAAGGCAACACCCTAGTACTCCCATGGGATCGTTGTTTACGCATAGATCTATTTAGCTTTCAGATCTAAGTTATTGACATGTTATTGTCTAATAAGGCTTGAGAACTGCAAGCTGGCGTAGTACCGCTAGTAATAAAGTGTGATGTAGCACACCTAAAGCCAGTAGGTTGTGGTGGTTAGAATGTTAGACTAGGACCTGGGAAACCAAGTTTAAAATCCC